>BROG01000036.1:1030000-1505000 GCA_030159075.1 Atrina japonica
TGTGTGAGTATGTGTGTGTGTGTGTGTGTGTGTGTGTGTGTGTGTGAGCATGTGCACATGTATGCATGTTTTCATGCATGTGTGTTAGAACTTGACCTGACCATAGACTGATATATGATTAGATAAGTAATTTCAAGTAATCCATATTATACTTTCATTTTGATAATAACTTTATTTTTCAGATTCTGGAGATGTATTTAAATTACTTATAGCAGTAAATACCACTGATAAAAAACCTCAAGGTCATGTGGCAAACAGATTTTCTGTACTCAAGAAGGAACCAGTTTGGGCCATGAAGCTGAATGTAAGTAATATGGAACTGAGGTCATCAAACTTACTCTGTACTCAAGCTTAACAAACTTTTGATGATCTTTAGATGAAAACACGCAAAATTTATGTTGCAACTGGACATTTTTTCATACATGTATATATTGCATTCAAATGGAAATAGTGATGAAAATTATTGCTCAATTGAATAAAAATTCCAAAAAATAAAAAAATATATTTTGAGTACATAATCAGAATTAGTATCATACTCAACGTATTCTTCATTTTTTAATTGGGAAATCATTAACTTATCCTAATGATTTTATTATGAATGAAAAAAGTAGTAATGTGTTTCTTATTCAATTTAATTAATAAGGTATCTGCTACAGTTAAATTTGTATTAAAGGCAACCTCTTTATAAGGAGCACCTGCCTAAAAAGGCCATTCAAACATATTTCTGGTTAACTTTTTCATAATGAATATACCTCTTTTAAGGCAACCTGTCTATAATGATCACTGAAAATCGGGAAATTTTTCGAGGCACTTTATTTTCATGATACACAAGTTCTAAATCTATTTGCAAGATGACAAATTTTGCGATTTGGAATGTTCATTTCATCATACTATTATCATTCCTCGTTACGCGATAATTTGATTTTTTTTTTTTTGAGTTATGTGTAAATTCACGCAAATAAAACCGGATTTACGGTACTATTGCCTGTTCCCTCAAGTGATCTTTATAGACAAGTATCACTATGTATACCTATTGTAACACATCAAGTTGATTGATGACTTAAACATGAACATTTAATAACACTTAAAAGATTGGATTACGAACCATACCATTTAGTCAAAGTCACATTGAACCCTTACTAACCATCCAAATCACACAGTACCAAGATATCTGTTTATTCTTTCTGTTTTACAGAATAAACAAATCTATGTAGGGACAGATACGGCAGTGACACAGTTCTCCATATTGACTTGTAGCAAACATACAAAGATAGATAAGTGTTTGTATGACCCGTATTGTAGATGGCATTCTACCAACACGAAAAATCCGTGGTTTGGATCCTGTATATTGGCATCCAATGAATCAAATGGGTTTGTATGAAGTTTTGAAATAGATAATAAGATAAACATTTTGTATAACTTCATATTAGCGTTCCACCACAAAAATTGATTTTCTTGTTTAGGAATATTTTGTTGCTAGGCAAATCTTGTATTATAAAGATCTATACAGAAATGGTCATTATGACCTACTTTAAATGACGCTTATTGATATGTACAGTAAAACCTTTATAATGCCTCCTGTTTCATTTGCCATTTCACTTGACACCTCTAGGTTTTAAAGTCCACTTTTCCAATTTTTTCTATAATTTCATTTAAGGTTTCCCTAAACCTATCGCCAGTCCCCTTTTAATGCTAAATTTTGGCTAAGCATAAGATGGCAGTATAATGAGGTTTTACTGTATATGGAATGTCATGCTTTTGACTTTTGATACAAAATATATCAGTCGAGGCTTAGAAAATATTGTAATGAGGTTCATTAAGCATATTACGATGTTTTCGTGCTGAGACTGATATTTTTCATATCAAAAGTCAACAACATATTATTTTTATCTGGTAACACATGATAACAAGTTATCACAAATACTGTGGGTTTGCCTAGATTGTTTAATTGAAGTGACATAATGTGGCGTCACTTTACCTCATTCAAATGTGCACAGATGCACATGCACTAACATTATCGGACATATGACTGATAAACAAAAAATATCGGGCCTTTTTTATCATGTCAAAATGCAGCAGACTAACAAATAAAATTGTGTAATATTAAAGTTTACAAGTGTCAATCAAACTATGTTTAAAAGCAGTGTCATATTCATATGAGTGGTTCTCTTTCTGTTGCAATCATATAAGGGAAGTAACTTATGTAGACATATTGTATTACCTTGCATAACATACATTGTACTGGTCACTTCAAATAAAACAGTATACTTTGTTATTTCAGAGGCCAGGTATTTTCGTTTGATGACCTCATGAGTCTGAAAAATCAGTATCTAGCAGCCATAAAAAATTCTAAAGGTGAGTTGAAAATGTTTTCCCATGTAAAACAGATACAGTGGATCCTGTCTTGAGATACCACTCAATTTAACACTGAAATATGGTCTCTCAAGACAGGTGGTCGCTCAAAAGAGGTATATTTAATTTAGCCAAGTGGCGTAAATTTCAGAATGTGGTCTCAATAGACAGGTGTTCTTTTGTGAGAGTGGTCTTATAAGATAGAGTCCACTGTATATGTCTGGTTCTTATAACCTCTGTCAAGGTGGAGTAAAACCTCTTTGATTATCATATAGACAATCCTACTCACTTTATAAACAGGCTACATAGGAAATGTCTTTTATTTCCCACTGAATAGCCATCATCATAAAACCGTGGCCCAGAATTGCCATGCTCTTTCCTATCTATGATTTCATGCATCTGAAATCACTTGTGCATATTTTTATTATTCGTGAAGCCTCAGCCAATGCATGTAAACGGTCCTTGCATTTGTCAACCAATCAGATTGAGTCTTTTAAATGATTTCAGAGTTTAATTAGATCAACAGACTAAGTGATAACTTCCATTGCCAATCACAGCTACTGTGATTGGATAAATTGGACACACCTATTCCTTGTAAATATTCATTCGCTTTGAGTGAATTCAGATGAATGAAGCCATACACAACATTAGACTCTTATGTAAGTCAAGGACTTGGACCAGTCCAAATGTGTCTTTAGGGGTGATTGAGTTAAATTCAAACTTGCCCAAAACTAGAATGGATTGACAAGACTCTACCTGCCAGGTTACATGAATTTGACTTTTCTGGCTTTTCGTAAGTCAGAGTTATTTCCCATGTCAGCAGGTATTGATTATGATGCTGTGTCTTTATGTGAGAAAACAACGTTGTTTTTACACAAACATATTACGTTGCAGTTGATAAATTATTTCATTTTAAACACAAACAATTAAAATCACAAACAATACCTGCTATAAGGGGTTGTAACTCTGGATAATTAAAATATATAATATTAGGACTTCAAAATCTGCTGAAGAAAAAGTCACTAGATAAAGATCTTAATGAGCTCTGTAAATCAGATTTTGAAAATACATGTATCTGTTAATTTGTTTTGTAAAGTCTTGTAATCTTAGTGATGTGTTTGAACAATTTTGCAAACCTTAACTGGTCTTTTATACAAACTGCTATTGTTTAAATTCTCATAATTTAGAAAATGATAAGATTTGGAAATAAACTGATAAGTTTCAAAGTTTAGGAATTCTACCTTTTTTTCCAGTTTGCTTTTATCATTGTCAGCTTCTAAAAATGATAAACCCTTTCACCCCTGAATTTCTAAGTGGTATATTCTTTTCTATAGTTTAAGACCAGTCTGTTGTAGTCTGTAGGGATGAAAGGGTTTAGTTGAGCTTAAGACAAAGAGTCTCTAATTTGAAAAAAAAAACAACTTACATATTACATTACGGAAAACAGTTTAGCTTTGATGCTTTTGAAATTGAAGGTTATCACCGATATTTTGTCAATATTTGCCCATGTGATAGTACTTTTGAAAAAGATTACAGTGGAACCTTGCTATCAAGAACACCTAACTGACTGACTCAAAGTGGTCTGATTAGTGAAGTGGTCTCTTAAATGAGGTTCTGTACTGATTCAATATTAATGAAGAGACTGAAATTGTCTTAATTGTGAGGTGGTCTCCTAAGTGAGGTGGTGAAATTGTCTTAATTGTGAGGTGGTCTCCTAAGTGAGGTGGTGAAATTGTCTTAATTGTGAGGTGGTCTCCCAAGTGAGGTGGTGAAATTGTCTTAATTGTGAGGTGGTCTTCTAAGTGAGGTGGTGAAATTGTCTTAATTGTGAGGTGGTCTCCTAAGTGAGGTGGTGAAATTGTCTTAATTGTGAGGTGGTCTCCTAAGTGAGGTGGTGAAATTGTCTTAATTGTGAGGTGGTCTTCTAAGTGAGGTGGTGAAATTGTCTTAATTGTGAGGTGGTCTTCTAAGTGAGGTGGTGAAATTGTCTTAATTGTGAGGTGGTCTCCTAAGTGAGGTGGTGAAATTGTCTTAATTGTGAGGTGGTCTCCTAAGTGAGGTGGTGAAATTGTCTTAATTGTGAGGTGGTCTTCTAAGTGAGGTGGTGAAATTGTCTTAATTGTGAGGTGGTCTCCTAAGTGAGGTGGTGAAATTGTCTTAATTGTGAGGTGGTCTCCTAAGTGAGGGTGTGTGAAATTGTCTCTCCTAATTGTGAGGTGAGGTGGTCTCCTAAGTGAGGTGGTGAAATTGTCTTAATTGTGAGGTGGTCTCCTAAGTGAGGTGGTCTTTAGGTGAGGTTCCACTGTACTACACAATATTGTGTACTTCCTATAATCTGATGTTCTGTTGTAAAATGTTTTGCCAAATTTGATTTGTTAATACTTAATATCATTGACATTTCAGATAAGTTTATTATGACAACCATTATTTGTCAGAGTTACGGGACTTTAAAATCTCCATGAAAGACTAATTTTTGTTTTTATTATTTTGTAGAGGACATTCTGTCGTTTCAAGAACTCAATACAACAACATTAAATTTCAATTACCCATTTTCTCTGGATGGTAAAACTGTCACATGGACATTTGCAAAAGACGCCAGTTCGGCAATAGAACCTATACAGATAACGGGGAAATTCCAAATCGATTTTGAGAATTCTTTGATTATCATGAAGTTTGATAAAAGTAATCAGGGAATCTATAAAGCCGTATTGATGGAGGATGGTTCTCCAGATGTGGTTCTTGTACAGAAGAAATTAGTCGTAGGGACAAGTAAGTGATGTAGATAAGTACTGCTTCGCTGAAATTTCACTGATGGGGTTGCCTCTTTACCTAAATCTAACCTCTGGTGGTGTGGTGCTCTACTGTTAGCGAGTTCTACTCACAAGTGGAAGGTCCTGTGTACAAATCCCAGTACCAAAGACTTTAAAAAATGGTAGTAACTGTTCTTTCAACAAGTGCTAGGCATACAAAGTGAAAGTGGTTCTTTCAGATGAAACTTAAAACCGAGGTTTCATATCAAAGTAGGCATGGCAAGTAAACAAATCTTTAGTGCATTGGAGTCAGTCCATAGCACAGGTCAAAATTTGTGGCACTTTACCTTAAGCTGAGACATTTTTATATAAGCAAAAATTCTTGGCGGAATATAAAACAACAATAAAACCAACAAAAAACAAATAGCTCAGTCTGTGCAGCATCAGAATTGTATATATGGTATAAAATGGTATGTGTTTGAATGGCCTTTATGGGCAGGTGAGCTTTATACAGAGGTGGCATTTAATGCAAGTCCTACTGTAGATATGAAATTAAGTGGTATATTTAACAATAATGTTGTATGCTATTCTGTGTGTACTATTTGAATTCACGAATTGTCATTTCCCTGCTTTTCTCCTAACCCGATAATGGTTGAATTTTGTATCAGCAGTTGCATAAATCAAATCCTGCAAAGCTAACACGTAATATTTATTTTTTTATATATATATATATATATATATATATATATATATATAATATCTTAAACTCACAGTTTTGCCAACAATGTGAATTGAGTAAATATTAACACTCTGAGGTATTTCTCTTCCCTCCCCAAATACAGTATCAGTATTACAATCTTGTGTATAGATTGCATGCTGTAAAATTTTGTGTAAACATTCTTAGAAACTTGATTTATATGCCCCTGGGATGAAAGGTCCAGCGGGGCTTCTGGTGTTTGTATTTTTTGTTTGTCAGTAATTCTGTCCCACTTACTTATAAAGTGCAATAATTTTTCAAGTTTGGATTGTGATACAATAACCAAACTTAGACTGTAAGTTCATCTAGGGGTTGCTCACACCTCGCTGACATCACATGCCCCTGGGGATGGGAGTTGGGTCAAAATGTAGGACATTGCAATATTTTGCCAGCATAGAAATTTGTTTGGACCAGGGGCATTTGTGTTTCACAAACACATCTTGTTTGTTTAATGAACTAAATTTACATTAAATAATTGCTAATTTTATTTTTTTTACAGGAGCGAATGCTGATGAGTTATGGATGGCAAAGTTTGAAGAATGGTGTGATATGTTCAATAACTATAAAAACAGAGTTGGAGTAAGTGTATTGTGATAAATATTCTATTGTTATCCTTCTGAAATGAATTTCCTTGTTCTCATTGGTCAACTCATGAAACATATCTAACCATATATCCCAGAGCATGTGGTATATATTTTCTGTATCTACTGCCTGACGGGCTACTGCCTGATGGGCTACTGCCTGACAGGCTACTTCTGATGGGCTACTGCCTGATGGGCTACTGCCTGACGGGCTACTGCCTGATGGGCTACTGCCTGATGGGCTACTGCCTGATGGGCTACTGCCTGACGGGCTACTGCCTGACGGGCTACTGCTTGATGGGCTACTGCCTGATGGGCTACTGCCTGACGGGCTATTGCCTGATGGGCTACTGCCTGATGAGCTACTGCTTGATGGGCTACTGCCTGACGGGCTACTGCCTGATTGGCTACTGCCTGACGAGCTACTGCCTGATGGGCAGTTCTAAATCTATGATGTCATGCAATCATTATGCAACGCTGTGATTATGAGCATGTAGCTGCCCAAATAATTGCCACTGATTGGAGTTGGACTGTGACAGTGAAATGGTTAATGAAGTTACTGGAACCAAACATGGCTTACGGTTCTGTAAATTTCTACTGAATGCTCAGAAGGGTGACAAATTTGTTATCCACATTGTCACATGGGTAATATGGTTTCATATCACTTGCCAGAGTTCCAGGAACTCTTCCGAGAATATTCCGGGAACTTCAGCTTGTGATATCACCCATATGACAACATACATAACTTAGATAATGTTTTGTAAAATTATAAATGCAAATTAACTCAACCTGGTATGGTGGAGTCTTGAAACCCTTTCTTAGCCTGGGCAAGTTGAAATTTTAGGTAAGGCAGTGTCGTGACTCTAATTTACACTGACAAGAGTTATCGTTCTTAATTTTCACCATTACTTTGGATGTTCAGTGATGAATTAAATGCATTTCCTGTGAAGCTTGTGTTAATAGAAAAATAAGTAGAATCAACGGTATGATAATCAGAATGGTTACTCTGCCCTGTCAGGTTAAGTTAATCGGACAATATAGCTACAAGTAGCAAAAGAATTTGCTAATGTTTGAGATAATAATTGTTTCTCAGAATTTCACAAAACTTAGTTAATCATTCTTTATCATATAAAGTTTCAATCATCTGAAATAGACGTCAATCAATAAATTGTTTATAAAATTGTATCTCCATGACCCAGGGTTAAAAATAGACCTATAGAATCTAAGGTGATTTTAGTTCCTTACAAACCCTTACTATGAAAACCAGAATCATTGGCTCTTAAGTTATTTATATTGTATATATATTTTATGTCAACATACATCTCGTAATATTGACATATTTATCAAAATATGTGATACATGACCTTGGTTTTAAAAGGGCATTAGCTGTGTTCACCAAAACAATTATTTCGATTTTTTTTTATTTTTACAACTGGAATTTGATGTACAATAACAAATAAGAGCTAAACATAACCATTCAAAAATCTCATATCCCTATATATTTTGTGAAAATAAGGTCAAGTCCAGTGTTGTATGCATATACATACAGTATAATTGAGTAAATCAATTGCAGTTGAAAAAGTGCCAAACCTGGGTTTCAAGCAGTTTTCACAGAAATATAGGAATTTAAGAATTTTATGCCTGTATATCTCTCTTTTTTTATTGTATATTGATCTAAGTAGAAAAAAAAGAGTGAGAAAATTTTGAAAATAAATGCAGATAATGCCTCTATAAGAATACCAAACACTTTGCTAAGGAACAGTCACTACTGTTTTTGGTATGACCAGGAAGCTGCTGCTTCTTAGTTAAATGTTTTACCACAACACCACCACAAGTAGTCAATATTCAATATAACATTCTCATAAATTGAGTCAACATGTTTGTCTACTTTCTTTTACAGTGCACAGATGATTGAAACAGCAGCAATGTCAACACAGAAAAAGAAGAAAAAAAACATCTGTTTTAATGATCATAAGAGAAACGTGTGACAAATATTTGAAATGTTACACAAGAATTTTTATTTATTAGAATCAACGAAGTTTGAGATTTCCTGGATATACAACTTGTTATGACGCCATGTGCTGAATCTTCATATAGGAAAATATATCATGCAAGAAGAGCATTATAATGGAATTTGATTAGAAAGAGACTCAGAAATATTTATAAAATTAGTTTAAAAGTTGTTCAACATATACTCAGAAGTGTTGATGAGGAAAAAGTTACAGCAGCATCAGTTTTCATATGCGGGGAAATTGTCAAGGTCACAGTACAGGAAACATTGTTGTTTCAGGAATGTATAATTGGAATTTAGACCTTGATATTTGGGTGATTTTTTGAAATCTTGATATTTTATGGAATTGTTATAATTTTCACTGTTTTAAGATGTATTTCATCTGAATTTTTAAATAGTTTCATTCAGTGAATCCACTACTGGCCGATTTGGATACAAAAATTCAAAGTTTTATATTGAAAATAGAATGCTGAAGAAGTAACCAATGGTCACTCTAAAAGTGGAGGTGCGAGATTATTTTTCCTGTTCATTTTGAAATTAGAGTCACATGACTGTGGGAGAAGTTATTTTTATGAATTACAGCAGTTACCTGATAATATGATGGAAAAGTCTCTGTATGATCGGACACTTTTTTCTTGTTTATACCTAAAAAAAAATTGACTTTGCTTTGGAATTTTGTTGATCTTTGACAAAACAAACAAAGTTTATATTTAGGCATATTAAAATCAGGTCGCAAATTAATTCATACTGCAAAATGTTGTTAAAAAATCAAGATTTTAAACGCAAGGTCATTTTCTTATTCATCAGGTATGTTACTCTTGGAAGTGTTGTAGTTTCTAAGAATGGAATCTGAGCAATATGAATTCCGATTTTCTTTTCAATCATGCAACCAATCAGCAGGAAAAGCTTTTATGAGGATACATGCAGTAACATTCACAGGCCCTGTCAAATTCCTGTAAAATCCATAGACCCTGTCAAATTCCTGTAACATCCATAGGCCCTGTCAAATTCCTGTAACATCCAGAGGCCCTGTCAAATTCCTGTGACATCTAAAGGCCTTATTAAATTCCTGTAATGTCCACAGGCCCTGTCTGATTTCTGTAACATCCAAAGGCCTTGTCAAATTCTGTAATGTTGACAGGCCATGCCAGGTTGCTGTGATGTTCAAATCTCATGTCCGATTGCTGTAACATTGACAGGCCTCTTCAGATTGCTGTAATGTTCACAGCTCATGTCAGATTGCTGTAATGTTCACAGCTCATGTCAGATTGCTGTAATGTTCACAGCTCATGTCAGATTGCTGTAATGTTCACAGCTCATGTCAGATTGCTGTAATGTTCACAGCTCATGTCAGATTGCTGTAATGTTCATAGGTCATGTCAAAATGCTGTAATGTTCACAAGTCATGTCAGATTGCTGTTTGTCATCTTATTGTTAAGAACAAGATTACTGTGCTCCAGGATCTTAACATTTTGAGATTATTATTCTATGGTGCTTATTGGAAAGTCAAGAGTTGTATGAGCATGTTGCTTGTGCTGTGCTTTTGTTAATATGTGTGACTGCTTTGTAAAGCACAGTGCTGTGTAAATTTTAATAATTCACCATGAGTCAGGCACAGATCGTACTATGAAACAGACCAAAATTTCAATGCTGTCCTAGGATCACAGGAAATGGAAGAAGGGAACAGTTTAATGTAGCCCTCGGACAATTTACATGTGAAAGGAACAGATATTTTATGGAATTTGGTCACTGGAAATAATAAATCACTGGAACAGAACCATGTACAAAGTGCAGCCTGATAGCAAAGCTTATCAGCATGTAGTGATATCTTCAGTGATGTAGATAAACCAGATCTGATCCTGGAAAAATCTATCCTCCGGGAACTGGCAAATGTTATGTAAAAAGTGAGATGTAATAACTATTGTAACTGATGAGTACAATCATAAAATACTTCTCAGAAATGAGTGCACTAAAAATGATCAAGATTTTGTAGCCATATGTCAGCCATTGTAACATTGACGGAACCAGTAAATGGCTGTGCCTAAATGTCTCCGATTGTTACATGCACACAGGTTTTAACGTCATAACATAAGTCCATGTACACAAATTGTTTATGTAAATATTGTAAAAAGTAAACATGGGTTAAACCATTGGTGCAGATGAGGCTTAAAGTAACAGTGATTTTTCAGAGATTTTGTGTTTATTTACTGAAGATTAATTACATAGGTGTTTATATAGATAATTAGTCTCAGTCCAACTTATTGATATGTTTTAAAAGTGCAGTGGAATCTCGTTATGTCAGAATCGGGCGAGTCAAAATTCCACGAGACAATTTATTCCTGAGATCAGGTCAAGGTGAGGCAGAAATAAGTAATCACCTTATTTCAATTTGAATTCAACAATAGGTTGAGGTTGATTTTATTGCCCAATAAGTAGAAATGATACTTGAATTTAAAATTTTGGTTATCTAAAATTCTGGATATCTTAAAGTCCAATGAAATTCTATATAACGAGATTCCACTGTAATTGTGGGTCAGTGTATGTTATGAGTGTCTTAAAAACACAAGATTGTTTTTTATTTATTGTTTGACTTCAACAATTTCAAGTAATTCACTTTGGTACAATCCAGTCATGTAGAAACTTGTATACATAGAGAATATTGTGAACAATTTTATTATGTTTGATTTAAAATGTTATTGTAGTACATTTTATATGTGTAGGCTTACTTTGTCAGGGTAAGTCAGACATTGTTGAAGATTTTATCCTTGGGTAAACAAAAGAAAGCACTATTTATAAATAGAAATTTGAAATGAAATTATATACTTGCATCTGTATCACAACTCTACTTTTACTTTGATTTAGTGTGTAGCAGCACATAATTACAAATCACCATCTCTGCATAGTTCTCTCCCTTTCTTTTAATATGTTTGAACCTTTCAAGAACACTTACACATATATATCTGTACCCCTGCTATAATCAAAGATACTCATTGCATTAGACTGGACTTGTGAAGATGGTACATATTCTATATACTGCTTCCACGGGAAGTTTATAAGCCTTAGATGACATCACAATATAAATTTAATGCGTCTCAGGTTAATGACGTTAGTATTGTGCGATTCATTGAAAATAAATAAAATGTGTTGGCCCTATAGAATTATCTTATACATTGGTGTATATATTCATGATATGGTTTAAAATGTTAGAAAACCTTACAAAAATGGCAGTCGTACAGATGTAAAATTTATACAGTCTTTGTTTGACCTAATATGGTATATACAGCGTTGGTATATTCCACATGGGACGAGAGAAAAGTCTATCCCATATTAGGTCAAACAAAGGCTGTTGTAAGTTATAATATAAACAGCAGGATGAATGTGTACAGTTTAAAGGACAATTTATTTATTCCATTATATATCTGTTTTTATATCATTTTGATATAAACATTTGTATAAATTAAAGGTATACAGCTGACCCCCATCACCTCCTATCATTGTTAACTTTTGGATTATCTATAGTCACAGAAATCATGAAGGAGTATTATACATCCAATATTTTGATATGAAATACAACAAGATAGTACAAGGAAAGGATAGTATACAATTTGAAATTTAAGGAATACATCAGAGTAAAAAGTAGTAGGGCCTATAGCTGACCCCAGGTAGTAACTTACACAAGGTCAAGGTCGGCGTAATTACAAAAAAAAAGTCCATGTTGGACTATTTGTCTTACATATACATGTATTTTCCTACATATACCGGTAAATAAGATTACCGTAAAAATTTAGCATACACCAGTTTAGAATTTAAGGAACAAGTTACATGCTCTTTGATGAAATTGTTCCAGTCTTGAGGTACAAGTTACTAGTGCACCTAGATTAACTATATATATATATATATATATATATACATGTATGTGTATATACATATATATGTGTGTGTGTATCCTATGTTGCATAAACTTGTATACTGTTGGGAGTTTAATGGTGGCCAGTATATTTATGTTGAAGTTCATCAGTATAGTATGTTGTCCATGAAAACGTCTCGTAAACTCATGGTTTGTTGTATGTCAGCACATTTAACATTTTTTGTCTTCTTTGTAATCCTTCTTTAAAAAGGGTTTACATTAAAATTTCATATTTATTTGTGTTTTTTATTTAGTTTATAAAAGACAATATATAGATGATCTACACAAAAATTACTGTTTTGTTTGTATAAAGCACCTCACTGCCTTTAGCCTTCTCCAGGCCCAATCAGGATTTCATTTTATGTTTGTTGTGTGGATGTGACGGTACACAAAGTATTCTGATATTTTCTTACTTTAGTTCAACATCCACTGGACGAATTCGCTTCATACTTGTTACGTAGCGTTTTTTGTTTTTTTTAAGGTAGGGGCAACCACAATTGAGAATTTTATGACACTTTGGTGAGGGCATTTGTAGATAAGTCCTAGACTCGGGTCGCCAATGTGGAGGAGCCAACCTGGTTCAGTTGGTAGCACGCTTGACTCTTGATCGTGAGGTTGTGAGTTTGAGTCCAGCAGGTTGGTTTCCTGTCCTTCGGATGAGACAGTAAAAACCGAGGTCCCATGTCACTGTAGGTGTCAGCACGTTAAAGAACCCTCACTGCTCAATGGCCGTATGTGCCAAGCATAGGCCAAAATTTGAAGCCCTTCATGAGCATTTGGTGATGTCTCCATATGAGTGAAATATTCTCGCATGGGACATTGAACAACAATAAACAAACACAAACAAACAACCAGTGTTGATCAATGTAGTGTTACATTTGATTCAGAATATAACATCAGTACAGATACATAATTATTATTATACGATATATATTTATGATATCTTGACAACTATATTCAGTTTAAGAAATGTTTGATTATCAAAAATGTTTCATTGTCATGGGTCAAGAAATTATCATTTTGATGACAATTACCCCCTCCACCCAAGTCGAATTATCGATGAGTATCATTTTCTGTGACTCTATATAAATTATGTGTGTGTGTGTGTGTGTGCATGTGTGCACACTGTCTGGTGAAGGGGTAAGCCTGTATTTATGTTTTATCACTTATATGTCACGCTTTTGTTTAATATAAACTCATGTACAAAGATCACATTTGTTATGTACACTTTAGACCACCAGGGACCCATGGGTGCACATCTGTACACATTTCATCTATTGATTATATCCCATTGTATATGTGAAATTTACATCATAACTGTATAAGGGGAAATTACTCAGTGTTAATATTTGCCATATTCATATAATGGATGAGTTTTCCATAAAATTATATATACATGTATGCACATATATATACAGTCAAACTTGTCTATTGAGGCCACTCAAGGGAACAAGCAAAAAATGTTGCTGTAGACATGTGCCCTTTATAAAGAGGTTAATTCATTATAAAAAAAAGTAACCAATTATCATGTTTGAATGGCCTTTATAGGCAGGTGCCCTTTAGACAGAGGTGACCTGTAATGCAAGTTTGACTATGTGATATATATATATGTAGGCTGCCTTTTCATGATACAGTACTGGTCTGGGATTTTGTAATGTAGAGTATGTCATTGGGTGATTAGTAACACCATTTTGGCCTCTTATTGGTATTAAAAATTTGTTGTTACAGGTATACTGCAGCAGGCCAGCTACAGTTGTACAAGTATTCACAAGTATTCAATTTACCACTTAAGGTGGATTCAAACAATTTCTACATGTAGTTACAGTACTGTTTTGCTGTGTCAGGATTTTATCCATTTAGACCTGCATATTTTTAATTTTCTGTTTGTCTTTTAACATTTTTAGCAAAATAAATTTGTTCTGTCATTTAGAGATATTGCCAGCAATAGGTGATGTGCCATAAAGTATAACCTATGCAGCATTGCTTTGTCATTACCGCAGTTTTGTCCTCAACTGTGTGTGACCTTAACTTTCTACAACTGATCATCTACACTTGTCGTAGAGTAAAATTTCTCAAATTAAATTCTGACATGGAGAAAACGCTTTGATATTTTGTAAAATAAAAGACATTTTTTACTAATGCTGATATAGAATATATATGAATATGAAAGTTTGTCTCTTCATAATACTAGCCAATATGTTACAACATTTTAACACAAGTAAAAATTTTGAATATGAATGAAGGAGCAGTTTGAATGTCTTCCCTATACATGTAGATATATTTTTGATTTATCCGTAAGGCCCTGGCACCAAAAAAAATTAAAATTTACTCAAGTCTGAGCATATTCTCATCAACCTGCTTAGCCAATCAGATGTCGGGACTATAGTCAAAGTTAATAAAATATTTTGACTTGAGTAATTCTTAAGTTTCTATGGTTTAAGGTCATGCCCAGTTTTACAGCAGTTTTCGAAGAGCCACATAATTTATTTTTAACTTACTGGTCAGCGACCAATTTTCACCAACTTGATTCATTTTACATGATATTTTCTGGTTTCTTGGAGAAATTATTATTTCTTTTGTTTGGCAATAAGAATACTGTCTTGTCGAGGAAACACAAAAAAAATTGTGAAAGTCGGCAAGAATTGGTACTTGGTGGGAATTGGTCACGGACCAGTAAGGTAATTTACATGTATATTGTATGTATCACAGATTTTTACTGCTTCTGCAATTTTAGCCAATGGAGTTTGATTTTTATTTTCATTTTTTCTTTTTACAGAAAGAGACATGTCCCATTCATTTAGTGTTTTCTTTGCTTTTATTATGTAAGTGTATATTGAATATTATGTTATGTGCATCTTAGAAATCACAGTTTTGACCCTATTTATATTTTGTTTATTTTTAGTAAAACTTTAATTTGACCATGTTTAAACAAGTATAAATGTGATTGGAAAACCGTTTGTCTTGTAAGCTGTTTCTGAATAAATTATTAAATACTGCAGCAAAGTGTGTCATTATTTTTATCCCAGGATGATGGACAAAGTGTGTACTTATTTTATCTCAGGGTAACAGCCCAGTGTGTCCTTACATCTATCCCAGGATAGATTGCAGTGTGTCCTTATATCTATCCCAGGATAGACGGCAAAGTTTGTCCATATATCTATCCCAGGATAGACAGCAAAGTTTGTCCATATATCTATCCCAGGATAGACAGCAAAGTTTGTCCTTATATCTATCCCAGGATAGACGGCAAAGTTTGTCCATATATCTATCCCAGGATAGACAGCAAAGTTTGTCCGTATATCTATCCAAGGATAGACGGCAAAGTTTGTCCGTATATCTATCCCAGGATAGACGGCAAAGTTTGTCCGTATATCTATCCCAGGATAGACGGCAAAGTTTGTCCTTATATCTATCCCAGGATAGACAGCAAAGTTTGTCCATATATCTATCCCAGGATAGACAGCAAAGGTCGTCCTTATATCTATCCCAGGATAGACGGCAAAGTTTGTCTATATATCTATCCCAGGATAGACGGCAAAGTTTGTCTGTATATCTATCCCAGGATAGATGGCAAAGTTTATCCGTATATCTATCCCAGGATAGACGGCAAAGTTTATCCGTATATCTATCCCAGGATAGACGGCAAAGTTTGTCTTTATATCTATCCCAGGATAGATGGCAAAGTTTGTCCTTATGTCTATCCCACAAAGTTTGTCCTTATATCTATCCCAGGATAGACGGCAAAGTTTGTCCTTATATCTATCCCAGGATAGACGGCAAAGTTTCTCCTTATATCTAACCCAGGATAGACGGCAATGTTTGTCCATATATTTAACCCAGGATAGACAGCAATGTGTGTCTTTATTCTTATCCCTGGAGTGTGTCAGGATAGACAACAAAGTATGTCTTTATTCTTATCCCTGGAGTGTGTCAGGATAGACAACAAAGTGTGTCTTTATTCTTATCCCTAAAGTGTGTCCTTATTTTTATCCCAGGATGGACCACAAAGTGTGTCCTTATTTTTATTCCAAGACAGAGAGCATTGTCCTTATATCTTTCCCAGGATAAACAGCAAAGTGTGTACTTATATCTAATCCAGAAGAGACAACAAATTGTGTCCTTATTTTTACCCCAAGATAGACAACAAAGTGTGTCCTTATTTTTACCCGAAGATAGACAACACAGTATGTTTTTATTCTTATCCCTGGAGTGTGTTAGGATAGACAACAAAGTGTGTCTTTATTCTTACCCCTGGAGTGTGTTAGGATAGACAACAAAGTGTGTCGTTATTCTTATCCCTGGAGTGTGTTAGGATAGACAGCAAAGTGTGTCTTTATTCTTACCCCTGGAGTGTGTTAGGATAGACAGCAAAGTGTGTCTTTATTCTTATCCCTGGAGTGTGTCAGGATAGACAACAAAGTGTGTCTTTATTCTTATCCCTGGAGTGTGTCAGGATAGACAACAAAGTGTGTGTCTTTATTCTTATCCCTGGAGTGTGTCAGGATAGACAACAAAGTGTGTCTTTATTCTTATCCCTGGAGTGTGTCAGGATAGACAACAAAGTGTGTCTTTATTCTTATCCCTGGAGTGTGTTCAGGATAGACAACAAAGTGTGTCTTTATTCTTATCCCTGGAGTGTGTCAGGATAGACAACAAAGTGTGTCTTTATTCTTATCCCTGAAGTGTGTCCTTATTTTTATCTCAGGATGGACCACAAAGTTTGGCCTTATTTTTATTCCAAGACAGACAGCATTGTCCTTATATCTTTCCCAGGATAAACAGCAAAGTGTGTACTTATATCTAATCCAGAAGAGACAACAAAGTGTGTCCTTATTTTTACCCCAAGATAGACAACAAAGTGTGTCCTTATTTTTACCCGAAGATAGACAACACAGTATGTTTTTATTCTCATCCCTGGAGTGTCAGGATAGACAACAAAGTGTGTCTTTATTCTTATCCCTGGGGTGTGTCAGGGTAGACAACAAAGTGTGTCTTTATTCTTATCCCTGGAGTGTGTCAGGATAGACAACAAAGTGTGTCTTTATTCTTATCCCTGGAGTGTGTCAGGATAGACAACAAAGTGTGTCTTTATTCTTATCCCTGGAGTGTGTCAGGATAGACAACAAAGTGTGTCTTTATTCTTATCCCTGGAGTGTGTCAGGATAGACAACAAAGTGTGTCTTTATTCTTATCCCTGGAGTGTGTCAGGATAGACAGCAAAGTGTGTCTTTATTCTTATCCCTGGAGTGTGTCAGGGTAGACAACAAAGTGTGTCTTTATTCTTATCCCTGGGGTGTGTCAGGGTAGACAACAAAGTGTGTCTTTATTCTTATCCCTGGGGTGTGTCAGGATAGACAGCAAAGTGTGTCTTTATTCTTATCCCTGGAGTGTGTCAGGATAGACAACAAAGTGTGTCTTTATTCTTATCCCTGGAGTGTGTCAGGATAGACAACAAAGTGTGTCTTTATTCTTATCCCTGGAGTGTGTCAGGATAGACAACAAAGTGTGTCTTTATTCTTATCCCTGGAGTGTGTCAGGATAGACAACAAAGTGTGTCTTTATTCTTATCCCTGGAGTGTGTCAGGATAGACAACAAAGTGTGTCTTTATTCTTATCCCTGGAGTGTGTCTGGATAGATAACAAAGTGTGTCTTTATTCTTATCCCTGAAGTGTGTCCTTATTTTTATCTCAGGATGGACCACAAAGTTTGGCCTTATTTTTATTCCAAGACAGACAGCATTGTCCTTATATCTTTCCCAGGATAAACAGCAAAGTGTGTACTTATATCTAATCCAGAAGAGACAATAAAGTGTGTCCTTATTTTTACCCCAAGATAGACAACAAAGTGTGTCCTTATTTTTACCCGAAGATAGACAACACAGTATGTTTTTATTCTCATCCCTGGAGTGTGTCAGGATAGACAACAAAGTGTGTCTTTATTCTTATCCCTGGAGTGTGTCAGGATAGACAACAAAGTGTGTCTTTATTCTTATCCCTGGAGTGTATCAGAATAGACAACAAAGTGTGTCTTTATTCTTATCCCTGAAGTGTGTCAGGATAGACAACAAAGTGTGTCCTTCACCAAGCGCTCAACGTATGAAGTTAACATAACTGATGTTTTGGATGTCACCTAATACTGAGGTCGCATGTTACGGAAGACAAGGCAGGTAAAGAACCCTCACTACACTGGTGTCAGACCACAGCATAGGACAAATTTTATAGCAGTTCACTTTAATCTCGTAACATCTTATATAATTGACAAATTCTTGGCAGGATGTTTTAAAACAACAATAAAAAAACAAAAAGCAGTCAATGGTAACAAATTATTTTAATGGAAAGTAAGGCATACTTTTAGACACAGAATTGCATAAGTATTAATTCCATTTAGAATAGAAAAATATGAATGAAAATGAATGATATTATCACAATGTAACATACAGAAGATTCATCTGGGACTGTTAATATTGCTACATTTTCTATATTGTCAAACTTGTCTATAAAAGTACCGGTCACTGAATGGAACAGGCAAAAAGAATGGTAGCCGTTATAGACAGGTGGTATTAATAAAGAGATCTATTCATTAAAAAAAGATACCAAATGTTATGTTTGAATGACCTGCCTTTATAGGCAGGTGCCCTTTTTGCAAAGGTGACCTTTAATGCAAGTTTGATTGTACTTCCTGTACTCCAGAAATGTGAGGTGCCTTGTAAGCATCACATAGATATGAAAAAAAAACCAAAAACCACTACAACTCCACATGTAATGGTAGATATCAGCAAAGTGATTAACTGATGTGACATCCTTCATATCAAATACTTCATGCAGAATAGATGTTTAAGTTTTTGATAATTTCTGTAAAAAGTACTGTTATGAATTATAAACTGTTCACAAATAATCATTCATATCTCTTGCCAGAGTAGAACCATTTCAAAAACAAATATACCCATATCACAGAAGCACCATGTTATTTAAAGCAAAGTTTTTTGTTAAATAATGTGTTTTGATAAACACAATTTATTACAAAATCACTAACCAACGATAAAATAGAATTTCATATTTTTTTTAGAAAAAGATAATATGTTTATTTAGGAAAAATAAATTAGCACATCTGATGTGTTTCTGTGAGAAGCTGTACATAACATGTGTAAAACAAGTGCACATGTACCGGTACAATTACTATAAATTATAGATGTTCAAAGTATACATAATTATATGTACACAAATATCACATTTTTTTTAGCAAACATTGTTTGCTCTAACAAGGGGGAGTAACTCGGAAATATGTTTATAATACATCTATGTATCTAAATTCTAATATCCTTTTAAAAGATTATAATCTGGACAAAAACATCTAATATTAACTCCTTGGTATGAAAGATAAGCACTGCTATTTTAGATATTGTACAAGAATAAAAAGGTAATGCAATCTTAGTACTTTTGCATGTTTTGGATTTTATCTTCACATAATGTTTGAAAGAATGAAAAAAAAAAACATCCTTTGATTTCAATACAAAAATCCCATTAATACTACCATAACAGATAGAATGCTGTTAGTTATTTTGATCAGCATTTTGACCCTAGTATATTTTGATTTTATAGATAATACTTCTTCGTATTTTGAAAGTGGAATGAGTATGTAGTAACGGTATTCTAAAACTGATACCTATATATTTTCTGGGATCCTATATATTCACTTTGATTTTGATATAAAATGCTACTAACTACTAAAAAACCTTATTTCACCATACAATGTCTGTTTCAAAGCAAAATCACTTTTGCTACAGATTTTGATTTTCAAATTCATCAATATATACCGACAATCTTACTTATAAGGTCACTTTTTACAATTTTTTGAGTTTGTTACACATTCATTGACAAGTATAAAAACTGCATTTTACATGCGCTTCAAAAGTTCCTGTTTATTTTGATTTTTACATCCTCAATACTGTTAAATGCTTTGAAATTGATCACAAATTTGAAATCAATTTCCACAAATGTTTTGATGCAGTTCAATATATATGTTGACATTGGGTATGCATGTATAAAACATTGTAAAGTAAAACTGACATGACAGACAAAATATGGTCTGTCAAGAGAATTGATTTTCTTCTTGAGTTTTGGATTAAAGGATTAATATGCAGTCCAGCCTTTTAAGACAAGAGGTTGGTATATAAGTCAGGTTTTTACTGTACTTCTAGAGGTGCCATACATTTCTTGTACAGTGGAACCTGTCTTCAGAGACCACTCTTGGGTAACACTGTGTGTCTTGTGAGACCACATTCTGAAAACCACTTGGTTATCTCATTTACCCCTAAAGACACATTATAACTAGCCTAAATCATTGATTTTCAGAAGAGTTCATTAATTTTAAGGGGTTAATGAGTTAAATAGTCTGTAAATAAAACCTCGTTTGAGAGCCCACCTGTCTTGAGTGACCACATTTCAGTGGTAGACGAGGTGGTCTCCCAAGACAGGTTTCACTATACTATACACCAAGAGTTACAAGTTTAAAGTTTCCTTGTTGACATTGACAATATAATGCTGAAAATATGTTAAAAAAGTATGCTATAACAACAACCATATTTTTAAACTAATCATTATCTTAGACAAGTAAAATATCACAAGTTACATCATGAAATGAGATGGATAAAAAATGAGGTCACATGACATTATTTCTCTTTTTTCATATTCTCTGTTTGAAATATGTTTTTCCTAGTAGATTAAATTCTTCCTCATACATTTCCATTTCTTTGTCTAATAATTGTTTCAGGGCTGTTCTCCGTACCTACAATGGAAAGAAAATACAATACCATAGACAAAACCAGTTGAAAATGAATTAATTTATAAGTAATAGTGTACACATATAAATGTGTCTTTGAAAAATAAAACAACTACCATAGAATATATCAAAGACAGATGTATCTGGACCTTGATTAGATTTGTTTGTTCTACATTCAACAATTTTTTGTTCATATGGTGGCAGCCAGTTTTTAATGGTGGAGGAGAGAACCTGGTTACAATGTACCCAAGAAGACACCACCAATCTTCTTCAAGTCAATTAGCCAACATTGACACAAAATCAGCTTAGGTTCCAGCAGGGCTATAAACTCCAGCTACTAGACTGCAGAGGTGGGAGACTCCATGGTTTATAGTGTGATGGTTTTACCACTGGGCCATGAGCCGACCTGGCTCAGTCGGTAGCGCGCTCGACTATGGGTCGTGAGGTCGTGAGTTCGAGTCCCGCCGGCAGCAGGTTGGTTTCCTGTCTTTCGGATGAGACAGTAAAAACTGGAGGTCCCGTGTCACAGTAGGTGTCAGCACGTTAAAGAACCCTCACTGCTCAATGGCCATAAGTGCCGAGCATAGGCCAAAAATTTGAAGCCCTTCACCGGCATTTGGTGACGTCTCCATATGAGTGAAATATTCTTGAGTGGGACGTTAAACAAACAAACAAACCACTGGACCACAGAGGCCCCACTTGGATTTGAACCTATCATATTTAATCAGTATGAGAACAATAATGTGAGCTAATACAAAAGGACAAATAAAATTTTTCAATGCCATTGCTTCTTCTCCTAAAAATGAAAGTATGATATACATTTAACATCTACAACACTTTAGTAGTAAAACTTTCATCTCTGGTTAAGGGGACACAACTCTACAGAACATAAATATGTATTTGTAAATATTATTTAATTTGTCCTCAGGAGATATATAAGACATTTTCTTATTTCATTGAAACACAGTAAGAATATGCATCTTTGCCATTGATTTTTGTAATTCTCTTTGCTGTTACTACCAGACAACTACAAGCTAAATGAACAATTAAACCTATGTTATGTCTTTTTTTTTAATTTGATGATATTCCCAGAAGACTGTGGTAGGAGTTTAAATTATGTCTGTTTATCAACAAATTGAATGAATATTTATGAACCAAGAAATACAAAATGTCAACTTGCTAAAATAAAGCATCTAGTCATCAATTATCTTTCAGGCCAGGGGCATAAAAACAATATGACCATTGATCATTTGGCCATTTTTTCAATAATACAAAGTAACATACCAAACTGGGTGAAAATGAAACTTTTGAAAGTTATTTTCCTGTTTGTTGTTATTTTTGCAAGTTTTTTTTTTTCCCAAATAACAACATTGTACACTGCTTGTTTAAAGGTTACAAGTCAGTTGAAATTGTGGACAGACAGAGAGAACCAAAACAATATATCCAACAGTTACTTTTCTTTGGGATGTGAACGTTAATTTTTATAGCAAAGAATTAGGCCCAGAATTTAATTTTCACTTTTTGATTTAACATTACCTAAATCTTGTAATAAATAAAATTTGATATTCTTTTTGGGGAAAATAATGATCATTGTTTATTGTAGCCTCCAAAATTGAGTGCATGATGAATTTTAAATACGGTAGTTGATCGATGTAAGTAAAAACTTTATACTCACAGCTAATGCAGCTTTCCCTGCTAGGCGAACCTCATCATTTATTTTCTTGCTGTCATATTCAATTCTCTTGTTCCAACAAACTTTTTCTAAATTTTCATTCCATTCTGCCCGTAAATTTGTATTTTTTTCTCTGTAATTGTAAATATATATATATATATATATATAGAAACTTGTCACCTGAATTCCTTGAAGGCTCATTCAGACAAATTAAACAGGTGAAATACAAATCTGTTAACAATAATTACTTGAACAATATCCATGAATACATGTCCATACTGTCTCAATACATAAATAAAGATTTGTGAAAACTCAAGATCAGAGTAGATTTTTGGGACATTGAATCCACTCTTGAATGAAATTTCCCCTAGGAATTCAGAAAAGTAAGCAAGCATGATTAAAATTATTGTACAATTAGGGATTGCCCTGCTCCTGTTTCATATTATCAATATCATTATTATATCATTTGTTTTTATATACTTTTTTTTACTTACAATCTCACTACATTATCTCTATCAGCCATCATCTCATCTTTCTGAAATGAAAAATAAATTTTTAGGTATCATTTTTAATTTATCCTCTTATGGCATTCTGCTTCAAACATAAAATAAATTGCAAAAGTACTGGTACAATGTATCTGAAACATAAACAAAATTAAAGATTTCGGTGTTATTTTTCTGAATCCTAAATGAAGCATTATGACAACAGACATCACTAGGCACGAGGGCTCAGCCATTACACACATGTACCACCATGTCTGGTGATATAGTGTGACTATATAGTCCTGTGCATGCTATCATAACACTTACTAAATACAGTGGAACCTGTCGTAGAGGCCAGTCAACAAAGATCATCTGTCTTATGAGACCACATTTTGAGATCCACTTGGTTAAATAATCATTTAGATGAAATCTTTTTTGAGAGACCATTTGTCTGATAAGACCAGATTTCTGTAAGAGATCACTTGATGGGATGGTCTCTCAAGACAGGTTCTGTTGTACACATTGCCAAAGCCAGTGGATGCAGAATGTATGCATAATATCACATAACACATATATCTCTGTGAAAACTGGTAGAATAATGATGAAACCATGGAAACAGAAAAACAAGAAAGTATATTAAAACTGACAATGATGCCATATTGTGTCTTGTCCTATCTATGTAGGCTATAGCTACATGTTTGACATTGACAAATCATATCGTGATTATACAGATTGTAACCATACAAACATTCAAGTGTGCAAGATTACTGTAAACTTCCTTTCCAGAAATGAAAAGGGATATGTACATTTTGGGATACTTTTATTCAAGTAATGCTGAAAAAGTTATGTTAGTTTGATGAGTAATAAAATGTGAAGTTAGCTTGACAAATGACAAATTTCAAAGTGAGTCTGGACAAACTATAAAGTTTTACTAAAACCTTTAACTCGCTGTTTATGACCATGTCTTTGAACTTTTTAAATATAAATCAGGTCAATTTTTAAAAACATATATCATACAGTGCTCTAGAATTTTTTTTATAGTCCACTCACCCACGGGTGAGCGACAGGTAAAAATTTACTCACCCAACCACGAAATCCACTCACCCAAATAAGAATAAAAAAGATTATTAAACTTGTTTAAAGCTTGATATGTAACACTAAAGATTATTAATTTATTTGTCACATACATTTGTACTGAGTGACATACAAATGTAGTTCAACGTAATGTGATTTCCTTTGACATGCTTTGTGCCTGCTCCACTACTCGATCACATAGCAAGATCTCGCTGTGGGTCATATTATTCCAAAGGAAAACCACTCGACAAAATGGTATTCAGAAAAAAGTCAAAGGGAATAAAGTCACAGTTCATGATGGAAAAAATCACAAGAAAAAAGTCACATTTTACATAGGAAAAAAGTCAGTTTTCAGTTTTAAGAGACAATATATAGATTTGCACTTTTATCTGTACATGTACTTCAATCTCCAGTAAATACATGTAGCTTACCAGTGGGTACTGAAGCCAAATTTCTGTCCTGATTTTATGTTTTTTTTTTTTAATAGTTTTATTTTGGTAGAATCTAATACCAAAAAGGTAACTTAAAAAATGACAGAAATTCAGCCTCACCAGTGGGTATAAGCCAGGTAATCAGCCAACTACTAATTAGACATACCCTCAATATACCATCCATAATGATGGCTTGTATCAATTATGTAACTGACAATGTCAAAAGCCAACATGATTCTGTGTCAAAACATGTGGTTTTTGAAAATTGGCATCGAGGTGCTGACTATTGTGTAATACTAATCAATGGAGATAAACTCCAGTTCGAACAAAGTTTATATAAGACAAATAAATAAACATCTGAAATAAGACCAAAGTCAAGAATGTAATACAACATGATTACAATGGACACTTTAACACCACAGCCGGGATTAAACGTAGTAACTGGACCAGCAAACATACGTACTGCAGTATCTGCCTTCGGCAAAATAAGTGGAGCTTTCAAGCCACAGACGATGTGAATTGATCTTATCAGTCTTTGTTCAAATCTAAAATCTAGTAAATAATGATTTAATCAGCCTCAGGATGTAAGAACATTTTCAGCAACTTTCCCAAATGAGCAAGTTGCAAGTGTGACTCTACTTTTCCGATCACAAAACCAACTCACCCCGGGTGATGGGAGAGCATAATTCTAGAGCCCTGTCATCCCTCATAGAGACTTCATCATTTGTCAATCAGACTGACAAGTGAAGAATATAAAATTCTCTTTCTGACTTCAAGTCAATGTGTTTTGACATTTTAAATACAAACCAGGTTTATTAATAAAATTTAATGCCTTTGTCCTTCATGGTGACTTTTATGGTGGTTTTATGAGTGACAAACATAATTTTTTCTAAAACTTGTTAAATCATTAATCATCAAGCAAACTTCTTGACATTTCAAACACAACATTTTATAAATGAATCATTACTGCTGCATAGGCCAGTGTTGTGATTTTATTATAGTTTAGTTTTACCTGAGGACTAGCTTACAATTCCTTACATGTGCAAGATTATCAGACTGCACTGTTTTCAAGCACTTCAACTTCACTTCGGGAAAAGTTTAGGTTCCCCTCTATTTTTTACAGAAGTCATAGCATGACAGATCTAGATTCTATCAACATAATGACAGATAGAATCATTAGTGACAAACGTCAATAAGTATACATCTATTTTTTGCGATTTTGGCTTTCAAATGCTACTCACTTCGACTGTAATTAAATGAATAAACGGGGTTTGTAGGGCCTATGTTGCTGAATCACTGAAAAAAGACAATTATTTAATGATTTTTTCCAATCTATGAACTTTCGAAATTGTGTACTTTTAATTACCCTTATTCTTTCTTGCTGACGTTGAAAAGCTTCCTTGAGGCTTGGTTTGCCCCCTGTATTCATTTCAAAACGAAGTGTAGTTGCCATACTCATGTTTGCAATTAATTATTTATCCACTAATTAAACAAAATCATTCACTCCAAATCGGTTGCTACTTGCCTACTAACACTGCAGATACTACGCTGCGAAATATAGTTACTAAAAATACTCTTGCAGATGAATTCTAAAATCACATTTTATTCAATTTTAATCTTATTTGATGCTAAATACATAACATACAGTTGGTTTAAGAGTGCATAAATTATTTTTACAGTGGATTTTCATAAATGAGTAGCATTTTATTCGCCGGAACCGTATCGCAGATAAACAATATTTTCGTAGACAGAACTATTTCTTTTGGTAAAGTTTTTTGGCAAGAAAGATAACTCTGTCAAGCTTGTAGCTTGATTATATTATATGGGCGCTATCCCGGGTCGAACCCTGTCCAGATTTGTTTTGTAAAATGTTACAGATAGACAAATGCTGGGGGAAATTACAGGCGGTATCAGGAATGTTCAAAAGGTATCTTGATACTCAAATAACAGTTTAAATGTTTTACCTAAAACTTCACTGAAAAAATCTAAAAAAAATAATTGAAAAAAAACATCAATGCTTATCTATACTTCAAAATATTTTTGATAGGTAGAAAGGACATGTTAGGTAAAGTATGAAAGGTTGACAAAAATATATATTTCACATAAAACCACTTTTTCAAAACATTCGTGGAGAGACATTTCTAAATCAACTTATCAAAATTATATTACAATGTAAAATGTCTTCTTTTGAAGATTCAGCAGATTCTAAAAGTAACTTAATTTCTTTGGGTCACACTTTCCGATTTACACATATTAAATAAAAAAAGAGACAGTATCCCACAAAACTCATCAATCATAAGGTTTTACAATGGAAATCTTTAACAAAACACAGAAAATTAAAAACGCTATTTGTAAATACGGTAAAAATTGTATTGAAATTGGTTAGAAAGTAACTGTGGGATATCTTTTGAAAAATGTGGTTTTTATTAAATATATAGTAGAGATGAAAATCTAACCACAAAACAAAATATACATGCATTTGGTAGCTTACACACTGTTATAAACGTATAATAACTTTACTTGTATGTTGAGGTTTTATCTCTCAAACATGTCATTCTCCATTCATGTGTTTTATAGGTATTAATAGTACTTTTGTTATATTTATTTTTTTCGTTTACGTAAGAAATAAAGCACCGAATCCATTAGGCATTCATAAGTAAGACATACGAATTAATAATCATTTCTGAGAGGCTCGCCAATTTTCGGAACACTCAGCATCAGCAGGATGATTAAGCAAACAGCTACGAGATCTCCCGAAAGATCGATATGTTTTACGGCACTTCCTGTCTGGCCGCGACACCGGTTTATTTGGAAAGATGGAGTCTGATGGAATATCACCACAACCTGTATCGGAGGGTGACAGCACCCCATTGGAATCTAACGGGGCTGCTCTTCTGCTTGTGATAGGAGAACCGGCCTCAGAAGATCATAAGACTTTGATTTTAAGCGAAATTACAAAAGGTAAGCAGACCTTGACCATTTCTTATATTGATTGCTTCGGATTTATTTTTTGGTATGTTGTCGGTTTTTTTAACGAGAATAACATTTAATTTAGACAAAAAATAACATTTCACAAAACATTTTTTATTTAAAAGTTTAAATGAGGAAGTTTTTATTACAAGTCATTAAATATGTTATACACGCAGACATCGTGGAGTGTGTGTTCGTCTAGGCCACAGAATGACTCACAACAGGAATATATTATGATAATGGAAAGAAAGAGTTCCAGTGTCTCATAAGATAGGATATCACAAAACTTAATGGCTACCCACAGAGCTATTAAGTACAGTTACACATACTGTTTAGTGATTACTTGTAAATTGACATTCTTTGGCATGTGTGGAATTCTAATAATCTGTTGTCAGCTTTGGCCTTATGCTGATATTTTAACCTGTGCTACATTTATTTGCTTAAATTCCTGTTTCTTTATGCTCATTCGTTTTGTAGTTTTTGCACACACTCACACACCAACTCAAACACATCATACACACCTCTAATTTTCTAAATGTTATGACATTTTTCATTTTCATTGTTTTCATTAATGTACCGGTACAATCATTACAAAGTACTTGTATAGTTCATATGATGTACATGTATTGTACCACAGCGGGGGATATTAATACGTTGCAGCCTAAATGTACATGTAGCTAATTATATATGTCATGAATTATTACTATTAGTGTCTGAAAGCCTGACAATTTTACATTTTTTTAAAATAAACATTTGGGTTAAAGTAATTTGATAAATGCTGAAAAAAAGAATGCTAGAGTAAAATATGTTGGAAGAAGAGAGCTTAATGCAAACCATGCATACAAATGTGAAACATAATTAAGATGTATGAGTACGAGTAATTTTCTTTTTACTTCTGTAACAGTAATAAGGATGGATTGGTCTTTTGACATTAGTTAATCTGAGGTTTTTAGATGTACATGTAAATATGCCTCTTTACCATTTGATTTATTTTCTTTGTTCTTTTAACATACATGATATTAATTGATATGTTTTAACAAAAAAAGGACAAAAAATCTAAGCAATTAGCATAGATTTGTTATGCTACATAATTATGTCTCAAGTTTACAGAATTTTGGTTTTGAATTTGCAGAAAGTATCTAATGTTAGTTTTGTTTATATCTGTGTACATATACATTTTATGTGTGTGTGAGTTTATGTGTATATATGTACGCCTGCATGCAGGTGTGAATACATGTACAGTGAAACCTGTATATAAAGATCCTCTTATTAACACAACAAAACCCATCTTTATTGGGAGGTGGTCTTTATATAGAGGTTGATTGGTACTGTTGGGGACAGCACAAAATGGTCTCTGTGACCAGGCGGTCTTTATACACAGGTGGTCACCAAAGCAGGTTTTACTGTTCATGTATATATGTGTGTGTTTCAATATATGAGGATATGGTCGACAGTAATTATTTTGCCTGACATTTTACACTCATGTACAAATGCATAAATACAGTTCATGCATCATGTGTCATAATTTCCATGTCTCGTTCAGTTATGTCTTTCAATATTCAGTCCCCAAAAAGGGATCTGATTGATATTTACCTAATATTATTGCCATAATGTAATAACTAAATTATTCATTGTACATGTATTACCCGGACATCTTGTTAAAAATATAAATGTTTTCCAGTTCTTGGGAGGTTGAGTGCACACATATTTAACACATGCACTTGATTTTCACTGTGAGCTATTTGATTCATATATATATATGTCTATATTTAAACATGTACAACGAAACCTGAGCAGCATTTACAAATATAATGTATGAATAGTCTAAGTTGACTTCAATACAGACATGACTGCACTAATATATTAATCAATGAGTCACACTGACGTTCCCCACCATGGTATGCGTATGTTTCATATATGCAGATGGTACATGTTCCTGTGCAGTTTTACATGCAGTACACCCCAGGGAGAAAAGTCAATTTCATTTAAAAGGCTTGGAGAATGTTCCAAGTGTTATGCTATTGGACACGGAAAATGGTCTTTAGCTTGATATTTTGAATTGACGATTGTTATCTACATGTATACAATAAATAAGTAAATGGATGTACATCTCCTACATTATACACCTGTAGTCTTTAGTATTTGATAGCTTAGTTACAATGTATGATAAACATATACATGTATCCACCTCACTTCTGTTTCTATGGTAATAAAGCTTAATACACATTGTTAGAGAAAAAAGTTCCTTCAAACAAAAGGGAGGGTTGAGCCTCCCGTTCCCTCAGATCTGTCACAGAGTATTCTGGTACATATACAAATATACATCTACATGAGTACATGCAGTATTACAGAATTTCTAGAAGACCAGTGTGAAAATATCTCCACGCTGTAAAAGCTTTCATCTGCTAGATCAGTATTAGCTTTTTACCAACTTAGAGTTAGCCTAGAATGCTTTTATAGAAGATAACAAAAACCTAGCACTTTATGTAAGAGTAGGAGGAGAAAGGATGATTTGTTATTATAAAAATGGTAAACAGGTAATTAAATATGACTACATGTGTGTTAAGTGTCCAAGATGCTAAGTTGTTTTTGTTTCCCATATTCAAAAGTGTCTCTTCCCTCCTCTGAAATGCGAAAATTTCTGTACATGTACATATACATTAAAACCTACTTTAGCAACAACTTGTGTATAAAGGCCACCTGGTCACAAAAGACATGGAGTGACACTTTATCAAGAATTTGATATAACCAAAATTTTTAATTGATATATTACCGGTGTTATATCAATAAAAATTGTGACCAGACTTTCAGCTTTGACATATCCGGAATTTTGACACAACTGATTTAGACATAACGAGATTCATATATATATATATATATATATATATAGCTATATATATATCTAACAATTTAAGAAAATATACTTGATTTTTTTTTTAAGGAGAGGGGGAAGGAAGAACACTTGCTTCTGTAGGGAAAATCATTGGCTACAATCTTCAGTATACATGTAGAACATGTTTGTTTGTAATAGAAATCATAAAAGATAATACCAAATCATTATAAATAAATGTATATTTGTACCTGTATATTATTTTCACATCATATACATGTATTCTGTTCTACTGTATGTTAAGTGTAGTCATTTTTATAGTTTAAACTTTATTTATTTTGCAAAGATTGACAAACAAGTTATGGCAACTTATATTAATGTCTCTCGTTGGCCTGATGTTGGCGTTATGGGGTGCTTGCTGTGGGAGGTAACTGGGATACCCAGAGAAAACCCACATGTTCGACTTGGTGATCACCATTCCATCTCACATACACTTCTGTTAAATCCAAGGATAGAACCCAAGTTGCATTAATGAAAAGGGAGTGCACTATTGGTGAAAAGGGAGTGCTCTATTGGTGAAAAGGGAGTGCACTATTGGTGAAAAGGGAGTGCTCTATTGGTGAAAAGGGAGTGCACTATTGGTGAAAAGGGAGTGCACTATTGGTGAAAAGGGAGTGCACTAACCACTGTGCTACGCTGTCACCTCTGTAGTCATTTTTGAAAAAACGAACATACATGTATACTAGTACAGGCTAAGACACACTTTGATATGAAACAGAACAGAAAACAGTATAGATAAGAACAGCTAATGAAGCTTATCTTTTCGTAAAGAAATTTGTCAAATTTAATTTGCATTCAGTGGATTGCTAAGTACACAGTGAAGAAAAGGAAATTATACATTGTGTTTTGAGATGGATTTACAGTCAAGACCAGGAATATTGTACACGTTCAGTGGATGTGCTATAGTCAACAGTCAAGAAAAGGGATAATGTACCAGAGCTGTGTGTTTGTGAGATAGGTCAACAGTCAAGACCAGGAATATTGTACACGTGTTGTTGTTGTGAGATAGGTCAACAGTCAAGACCAGGGATACTGTACCAGAGCTGTGTGTTGTGAGATAGGTCAACAGTCAAGACCAGGGATACTGTACTAGAGCTGTGTGTTGTGAGATAGGTCAACAGTCAAGACCAGGGATACTGTACCAGAGCTGTGTGTTGTGAGATAGGTCAACAGTCAAGACCAGGGATACTGTACCAGAGCTGTGTGTTGTGAGATAGGTCAACAGTCAAGACCAGGGATACTGTACCAGAGCTGTGTGTTGTGAGATAGGTCAACAGTCAAGACCAGGGATACTGTACCAGAGAGTGTGTGTTGTGTACTAGATTGGAGATAGGTCAACAGTCAAGACCAGGGATACTGTACCAGAGCTGTGTAGTGTGAGCTACATATATATATATATATATATATATATATATATATATATATATATATATATATATATATATATATATATATATATATATGTAGATCAAATCAGTAACAGTGTACTTTGTGTTGTGAGACAAACTGACAATCAAGACAAGGGATATTTGTACCAATGTGTATGTTGTAAGATACATTTGTGTAGATCAACAGTCAAAACCAGAGCTACATTTTGTATTTGTTGTGAGACACATGTAGATCAAGCCAGTAACAGTGTTGTGTGTTGTGAGATAGACCAACAGTCAGGAAGTGTTGTGTGTTATGAGATAGATCAAGCCAGTAACAGTGTTGTGTTTTGTGAGATACATGTAGATCAAGCCAGTAACAGTGTTGTGTGTTGTGAGATAGACCAACAGTCAGGAAGTGTTGTGTGTTATGAGATAGATCAAGCCAGTAACAGTGTTGTGTGTTGTGAGATAGACCAACAGTCAGGAAGTGTTGTGTATTATGAGATAGATCAAGTCAGTAACAGTGTTGTGTGTTGTGAGATACATGTAGATCAAGCCAGTAACAGTGTTGTGTGTTGTGAGATACATGTAGATCAAGCCAGTAACAGTGTTGTGTGTTGTGAGATAGACCAACAGTCAGGAAGTGTTGTGTGTTGTGTGTTGTGAGATAGATCAAGCCAGTAACAGTGTTGTGTTTTGTGAGATAGATCAATCCAGTAACAGTGTTGTGTGTTGTGAGATAGACCAACAGTCAGGAAGTGTTGTGTGTTATGAGATAGATCAAGTCAGTAACAGTGTTGTGTGTTGTGAGATACATGTAGATCAAGCCAGTAACAGTGTTGTGTTTTGTGAGATAGATGAACAGTTAAGACCAGTCATATTGTATTAGTGTTGTGTGTTGTGAGATAGATCAACAGTCCCAATGTGTTGTGAGATAGATCAACAGTGAAGACCAGTAATTCTGTAGTATACATGTATTATAAACATGTCTGTACATTTTGTACGTGTATCATTCACATCACTCTAACATGCAGATGTTTCTTATTTGATAGCTTTGTGAAGGTTATTTTCTTGGATTGTCAGATTAATTATTAACTCTTATTCTAATTAAGATGCAGATGTTGGATTATTCTAATGAGGTTAAAAGTTGTCTCAGGTTTTTCATATGCATAATAAGGTATTACACTGTACATGTAGTAATATTTTATACTTATCACAAGTCACCCCTATGGATCTTTAAAATGAACTCTTCCTATTCTCACACTATTTTGAAAGTTATAATTGAGGTACATTGAACATGTTTTGAGTTGTTCATTTTGCATTTTTGTACATGTACGTGTACATTAAATACAAGTTGTAAGTGATGTGTTATCTTTTGGTTTTCTACACTTCACGTATTTTTAGTTAGATTCTAGTTATGTACTATAGTATACTGTACAAGCTGAAAATGAGATTATCCTCAAAACTGAAAAAAAAAGTGTCTTGTTGGGCGTGGCATACGATATTAGAAGAACTCTGACTATAAAATAAACTGTTCAGCATCTACAGAATTGAGTAATATTTACAATATCCACTTAATTTACATATATTATACATTTACATGGATGTGTGTGTACAATGTACATGGGGGAAAAGTAAATGTTAAAGCAAGAATTGATTATTGTTTAAATCTTGTTTCTGACATGTTGTGTGTGGATACACATTTGAAAACTAGAGGTGTTTTGAGTGTAAACTATAAATGTAGGAAGTCAAACACTAATTCTGCATAAGAAGTAAATAACTGTCAATCATCTTGTCTGTCCAGACTGGGTTCTCTCTTTTACATCTTGACCTGTAATGACTCCCATTAAGAGCACAGCTGGAAGTCCATATTTACTGTATTGCCTGACTGCCATCTGTCTGTCTGGATTTTATTTGGTCAGCTATGTCAGTATGTGAAACAGATGGTATAATCTATAGGCTAGTCTTACAATGCATTGATAAAGATATAATCATTACATACCAATCGCTGGCTTCCAATATCTAGTATCCACATTAGAATTGGTAATTGAGCACAGATGCCCATAAATTCAAGTCTTGCAGGATCAGTTATTGGTCTGAGAATTAAAAATCTCCAATGGAGTAATATGAGTTGATAGAAATCAAAATCACATTTAGTTGTGCAAGAGAAGGATAAATTAGAATGTGAAACTATAGCCATTATGTATATTTATAGTTGTGAATCAATATCACAGAAATTGATATGCTATGAACATCAGGGTGATATAGATTCTTGAAAAATAGATGATATTGACAATTTCCAACTAGAATTTATCTCTAGGCAACATTTCATGGTAATTCTTCATATAGATTTATGATTTAAATCGTAAGGATTGTGCATATTCAGTATTCACATAATCATTACGATTTTCTTCTGATTGTTATTTAAGGCATGTATCACTGAGAAATGACTCGTAAATATCTTTAAATGTTTGTCTTTAAACAGAACATTGAAACATACATTGTACAAATGTTAAAGATTGACAGATAATAATGACAAAATTTTACATACCGGTACATTGTATTTCTAAAATTAGGCTAAATGTGCATGTAGGTTGTAAATATTCACATAATGAATTGAATTTAACTACATATGTACATTTACATTTATATACAAAATTGATTAAATTAAGGCTAAAATCTACATGTAAGCTGATTTTGTGAGAAAATTCAAAAGTTTACTCTCAGAAAGCCAATGTTCTCCTCTCAGGTACATGTACATTGTACATGTAACCAGGCTTTTTTGGTCCACCATAAAAATGTGGCCGACACCATAAATATGTACATGAAAAATTGTTTAGTGTGGCTTAAACAAAATTTAAACCCAAAAGTTAAACTAAGATTAAAATTAAAAAAAAGTTGATGATTCAGCATTTTTTCTCTATATTGGTTTATGCATCATGTACTAACAATCTTGACTCTGCCAGTAAGGCTCAATTTTACCTCAAGCTCTTTACTTACTGGTATTTTGGAATGCTATTTTTAAAGCCATACCGAGAATAAATTTTTTAAAAATATTATCTGATTCTGAAAAATTATGAATAAAATCTATGAAATTCTGTTTAAGGCAATACAGGCTGTAATTTTGATAAAAAAATATATATCCTGCGATTAGACCATAACTTGGATTTTTAAAAATGGCTGAAAAGATATATTGTCGTAGAAATTTGTAAAAAAATCTTGCATATATTGCCTAGAATGAATGAAATATGCAAACAATTGACGTTCCTGTCATCCATGTAAGAATCCAAATGTTTTACTGGACCATTACCCATATTTGATTTCTTTTCACAAGTATGGCATTATAACAAGTTTTTTTTCAGCCAGGTATTTTTAAAAACATTTTGATAGTATAAAACTTTAAATATTTGAAACTTTGGATGCAAACACAAAATCGATATTGACAGCTTATATGCCTTTAAAGAGAATACTTTAATGTCTGTGTGGTACACGTAATTACAAACCGATATTCATGCATGCATACAATGTAGATATTTGATCTCAAGTGTATATTCCTTTATTTTGTGTGTATCAATATATACATGTATTTTTTACCAGTTTTGTTTAAAAATACATTTTCTACCATTATGCCATTACTATAATAAATTTTTCCTATTTTGATACAGTCCCTCTTATGACTGTAAATTCATTTCTTCTCAATGCTCTTTGAAAGTGATCCAGAAACCAGATTAAGTTACAATACTTAGAAATGTACATATCACTCTTACTTTCTGTGTTCATGTATATATCATGTGTAGACCCCAACAGCTGTGTATCTTGTAGTCAGCAGCCATCACAGCATGCATGTTGAGGGAGCAAAACAAAACAGAAATATTATTTCTTTATTTACGTCATACTTTTTTGAGTTTTACTTTATCAGGAGTTCATTACAGGTCAAGCTGGCGGGGAACTTTTAAGTTTTGAGTGCATCAGACTGTCACTCTGTCAGTCTATCCATCAGTACATCCAAAGTTTTATAGTTAGTGAAAGTTTTAGTTTAAAAAGATTTGTGTACACACATAATGGCACACCACTCACCTAATAATATCTCACTTTTAGGGGACATGCATTGATTCATCAAAACTCTCAGAATGTTTACTACCATACATTTTTTCCCACAATTTCTCTCTGATTTAAGGGCCAGTGGTCATATTATACAAGCTCTAGATTGGTACATGTACATGTTTCAGAACCCTAGGCGGATCACAATCACCGTTAATAAGGTATAAAGTGTGACTCTGGTCCCAAATTGAAATTTTTAATCATTGAGCTACATCAAACAGTCTAAATGAAAATATCACCACTACAACATAAGCACCCACCCACCCACCCAATTCTTTCTAATACAGTTTTTGTCATAAGAGAAGGCATTTTTCTGATTTGTAACTATCACACATTGAATAATAATCATGGTAAAGTACATTACATTACTGTTTATATTCATTGTACATATACATATATATCCTGAACACAGAAGATGAAGATTTGATATGTACAATATGATGTAACACAAATACAAAATAACACAGGTCAGCCTAACAGAATCATATCATGCCATTAAACTAGGCTACATACATGTACATGTAAGTAACCCTCATCATCTAGTTACAGTGTTAAGTGTCCAAAAAAGTAGAAAGGAAATATCCCAATTTGAAATTAAATCTAGCTGTTCTTGAATTTTTATGAGTCATTCTATCTCATGTTTGTAGTGTACATATGGATGTAACAAGAAAAAATGAGTGTTAAATGTGCTATCTGAACTACATCATAATGTGTACATGTATATATTGTAGTCTAGCTAGATGAAAAAGCAACTGTAGAACAGTTTTAATATGTAACGTTTTTAACATGTAGGTGAAATGCTACAAATATTGATTTAGGCAATGATCTGATGTAGTGAGGGTCCTTTACCCATGCTGTCAGGCTTCTTTGTTACATGTGCTGAGGGTACATGATTCTGTTGTGAAGGTTCTTTGCAAAATGGGAATGTGGTGAGGGTTCTTTTGCTATGTGCCAATATGTGTTGAGGGTTCTTTGCCAATACATTGATTCAAATGAGACACTAAAACCTAGGTCCCATGTCACAGTAGGTGTTGGCATGTTAAGAACCCTCACTGCTCAATGGCCATATGTGCCAAGCATAGGTCAAAATTTAAAGCCCTTCACAGGCATTTGGTGATGTCTCCATATGAGTGAAAGATTCTTTAGAGGGGTGTTAAAAACATTACAACATCAAAGCAATGCATTAAGGGTTGTTGGTTCTTTGTCCATGCAATGAGGGTTCTTTGCCCATGCAGTGAGGATTCTATGCCCATGAAGTGAGAGTTTTTTGTCCATGCGGTGAGGGTTCTTTATCCATGCTATTAGGATTCCTTGCCCATGCAGTGAGGGTTCTTTGTCCATGCAGTGAGAGTTCTTTGCCCATGCAGTGAGAGTTCTTTATCCATGCAGTGAGGGTTTTTTGCCCATTCAGTGAGGATTTTTTGTCCATGCAGTGAAGGTTCTTTGCCCATGCTGTGATAGTTCTTTGCCCATGCAGTGAAGGTTCTTTGCCCATGCAGTGAGAGTTCTTTGCTCATGCAGTGAGGATTCTTTGCCAATGCAGTGAGGGTTCTTTGCCCATGTGGTTAGGGTCTTTTCCCATGCAGTGTTAAGGGTCTTTTGCTCATACAGCAAGGGTCTTTGTCCATGCAGTTATGATCCTTAGTTCAACCAGTAAGGGTTCTTCTATGTGTTATGGGATTAATATACATATCAACTCAATCAGAAATGAAATAGAAATATACTCCACTTCAATTCCTTAAATTTGCATATATAAAAATGTATGAAGATGTATTTATATGATTAATTGTGGATTTAGTTGTATTAAGGACTGGCTGACACTAAAAAAAAACATGAAGTTTCCAAATGGTTGACAGTGTCATGATGAAATTGTGTGTGTGTGTGTGTGTGTGTGTGTGTGTGTGTGTAGACGTACAGGTCCTCAGAAATCTTACATGAACATTTTTTCAGTGAGTTTAAGTCTACAAATGTAACATTATACATACACGCTTTTATGTACATTCTTGCATAAATTGTGTGTAGTTGATGAATCGTAGACACTTTTTATGTTCCTGCAGATGAAAATGTATGGATAATATCTTAGCCATTTTTACATTTATAAAATAATTTGTTTTAAAAAAGAATGTGTGTGTGTCATTTCAGACTGTGTGATATGTGTGTGTGTGTGTGTGTGTGCATGTGCATGAGCAGGCGAGTCACACATGGGTGTGAGGGGGGAGGTGGTTACCGCACTGGTTGAATAATTCCTTTCATATCTTGGAGATATTATGTTTCCTAATCTTAGACAAAACATGAGACACCATTTTAATGTACTTCATAAATTTCAAGCTCCCCTTGAATTTGAAAGTAATGCCAGTCTTGTTTACTTGCTGGTCTCTTGCTATGGTTGTCAATGTTTATCATAGGTTGATGTCTACACACATGAAACTGATTAGCTGTTACCACGGCATCAGACCTCTACTTGACAAGGAAATATACACTTTCTGTAGTGTATGTACAATGTTATCTTTTACATGTATTGCATTTAGTGTTTGATTGGATATATGTTCTGTGTGTTAAAGTACATATGTAGATACATTGTATAAGAGTAGAGAACCATGTTTAGATAATATTTGTCATCCTGCTTTATTTTAATTAGGCCATTCCAATTTTTTTCTATGTTAAGCGTCCATGTGCGTTTTGGTTTAGGAAATCATATTTGTAAAAACTGGTAATCGAGGAATGCATGTTGTTCCTTACAACACATGGAATGAAAGTGTTTTATTTTTTAAGTTGGTTAGATGCAGATGTAGAGTTCAGATAAAATAAAGCTGATATAAATCAGATAAAATAAAGCTGATATAGATCTACCATCAAATATTTAAATATCCCTAGCGCACTCAGGGTACTGTAGGGTACTGATTAGTAGGACCCGTGTACTCAACTCAACTCCTTAACCTGATGTCATTTCTTTCTATTAAATGATCACAATTATATTTGAATAATTTTGTGTTCTTCTCCAGGTTGTGTGTTTTTTCTCTGAATAGGTAGTTAGGTTTTTTAATTCTCGGTGGACACTTAACATAGAAAAAACTCGGAATGGCCTTATGTTACCTACAAGGCTACATTGCAAGCTTCCCTTAGTTATGTATTCATCCTAACTTCATCTGTAAACTTTTGTAAATTTCAACTCCTTTTCAAAATCCGTTTTGCCAATTTTCTCTAAATTTGGTAAAGTGATATCTAGTAAATCATCTGGTTTGATTTGAATGTTTATTACTTATCCTCACACTGAGATAGAGGGAATTCTTTTTACACAAACGCTGTATTTGTCTCCCTTGAAATATCATTGCAGATTTGGGAATTGAACAGAATACACATATAATGCATTATGCTTTACTTTTGAACAGTGCTGTCTGTTTTCCATGGCATATTTCTGATTCTTTCATATGTAATGTTAGAAATTTTTCTTCAAATTTTGGGATAATGTCATTGGCAATGCAATTGCCAAATTATTTATGTGACTTTATGTCAAATTGGGAAAAATAGTTAGTGCACATGTAAATCTTAATGTTATACAACTTCTATTTTAAGTACATTTGACCCCTGCATTTGTTTATTTTCCAAGTGGTGAGTACAGAATAAGGCCTGGATAGATAGATGGACATGCTACATAAAGAAAGAGTCTGGTTTCCTGGTAGTTTATCATCGAGTTTTAGACTGTGTAATATCACAGTGTAATATGGCGCAATGGGCCAAATTGGGGAAAAAGTAACTGGTTATTTAATTTAGAAGAATAAAGACTCGTAAATTGTGATTCATTTAGCCTCTTGATCTCATATTTAACTGACAACATGGTTTTCATCTGAAGACTTGGAACTGCAGTTCATACATGTATCTAACTCTCCCTTTTATTGTTTAACACTGAATGTGAATGACATGGTGAACATAACTGGGAAATTTTGGTTTAAAATTTTGGGAAAAAAATATCAGATTTTGAATTGGGAATGGGTCTATTTACCAGAACCGCATGTTGATGATACATGTATTAATCCCTGAATATTTTTTTTTTAGTTTTTGCCAGAGAATAAAAAAATAATAAATGTTGGCTAACCTTGTATCATAGCTATATACATTTGATATCGGCTGTAACAGGTATATATAGATTTGTTGACATGTTGTTTATGTTATGTAATATTGTAATTGATGTACATGTACATGTATTTAGTCATTGTTGTCCGTAATTTTATCTCCCAGATTTAGTAGAGGCATGTTACATGTACCTGTAACATTTTACACTTTGTACACATACATGTACATGTACTATAGTTGTAGAAAAGTGGCAAACGATTATGTCAAAACATATTTTGATCTACATGTAGATTGAGACATGGATGTATATGCACATTATGTATATAGCACTCCACGTCCATCCAGGGATTTTTAACACTCTTTTTGGGAATAGGGTCTGGGCATTTTGAATTGGGAATTTTAGCATTATTTAATCGAAATTGGGAAATCTATTTGAAAATACAAGAATTTCTTCAAATCCATTGTCAGTTGTCATCAGTGGCTGAGTGGTTAGAGCATCATGTTTTAAACCATAATGTCTCTTACAACTAGTCGGCACCGATTCGAGCCCCACTGGAGCCTAAGCTGATTTTGTGAGAAAGTTTGCCAGTTTACTCGCAGAAGGCAGGTGGTCTCTCTCAGTTCGGTGTATTTAGGTTCTCTCCTTCGCCTTTAAAAACTGGCTGCGAAAATATGACTGAAAAATCATTGAGTGTGGTGTAAAACAATATTTAAACAAAGCCTGCTAAAACACAATAAAAAGAATCAGATCGAGATGGGGAACTATAAACAGTTATAGTTAATGGACAAGGTCTTGTGAGAAATCCATAGCTGTGGTGTACAGCTAAAATAATTGCACATACATGTATAAATCATTTATTTGAACTTACAGTACAAACATTTCTCAAACTAAGCTTCTTGTAATCAAACAAATGTTCTTTACCTTGAACTAGATTCAGATAGATTAAAGCAAACTGAATGAAAAGTATAAAAAAAAGGGGAGAAATATGTTAAAAGAAATTGAAAATGATGAAAATCCTCCTAGGGTTTTAAGGTGTCACACCATTACTATTAAACTGTATATTGCCTGTCATGATATCCGACATTGGTAGGAACTCATGTGAGGCTTTGATCGGTTTGTATTGCTGACATATTGTTTGCAATGACTGAGAAAAAATAATGTGGTGAGTATAACATGTGTTTACATCTGTTAGACAACATAATATATTATATTGTGTAGCATCCGATATATAGGGTTATCTGTAATCAGGCAAACATCACATCTTGTAGGTGTACAAAGAGAGGGGGAGAGATATATCCAGATAAAAAGAGCAGAATAGGTGAGAGAGAGAGAGAGAGAGAGAGAGAGAGAGAGAGAGAGAGAGAGAGAGAGAGAGAGAGAGAGAGAAACAGGCAAACAAACTGAGAGAGAAGGGAGAGAAATATAAAGATAATAAAGAGAAGAACAGACGAATAGGAGGAATAGAAAGAGAGAGACAGAGTGCAACAACCAGATTGACATCATATCCGGTGTTTAGGTGTATATCTGATCACATATTGAATATGATGAGACAGACATGCAGAGAAAGGAGGCAGGCAAGAACAGGCAGGTTAACATTACCTCTTGTTGATGTCATCTGCATGTAGAGATAGCTTATCTTCACAGTCAGACCAGTGTTATATTTTATATACATATGTACATGTATCTATATGTAACATGGAGAGATAGATAAATAAATAGAAATAGCATGGATACTGTTTTACATACATGTATGTGTACTTGTCCAGTATTTCAGTTCCCCACCAGTGGGTACATGTATACATTTATATGTACATTTTTGTACACTCTGATGCCTATCTGTGACCTATCTCTATTATTTGTACATGTAGAAGTAGATTCTATTTCACCACATGTTTAGGACTTACAAAAATGTTGCATATATGTCATTAAGATCAAATGGTCCGTAAATTTTTGTTTTTTCTCAGATGAATAAAAAATCTTAACTTTTGAGAATAAAATTTGTCTCAGAATTTTCCTTGTCTATGGTCTTGGGCCCAGATTGGACAAATTTGTTAAAGCCGATGTAACCTATAAATACATGTACTGACTACATGCAAATGTCAGCATGTATTTCTTTTAATTTGATAATAGGTAACTTAGTGTAAGTAACTCCCATGTACAGTTAAACTTGCATTAAAAGTCACCTCCATATAAAGGGCACCTGTCTATAAAGGCTATTCAAACATGACCTTTGTTAACTTTTTTATAATGAATAAATCTCTTTATAAAAGTCGCCTGTCTATTACAGCTACTTTTGCCTGTTCCCTTGAGTGGCCTTGCTATTAGCCATTGCACTGGTCAAAATGTCTGTGTCTGCATACATGTACTATAGTTGGCACCATCTATAATAATGTACAGTGGAGGCTCACTAGGGAAACCACCTCACATTTAAGACCACAAGTTTTCAGTCTCTTGATAAATGTCTAATAAGTAGAGAACCACCTAAGAGACCACCTCACTAACCAGACCACTTTGAGACAGTCGTTTGTTTGTTTGTTTGTTTATTGTTGTTTAACGTCCCACTCAAGAATCTTTCACTCATATGGAGACGTCACCAATGCCGGTGAAGGGCTTCAAATTTTGACCTATGCTCGACACCTATGGCCATTGAGCAGTGAGGGTTCTTTAACGTGCAGACATTCACTGTGACACGGGACCTCGGTTTTTACTGTCTCAGTCCGAAGGACAGGAGCGTATCCGGGTTGGTAAGAGACAGTCGTAATAACCAGGCTCCTCTATACATGTAATAAGGTCTAAATTAGCATTTTAAAAGCTTAACCTAAATAGCAAAGCAAATGATAAAAATTATTCAAACTGAAATGAACATTTTTATTTTGTAGTTCCCCATCATTGGCCTTCATAATTGATTTGGAATAGATGCCAGTAGTAAAATTACATGTACATACACGTAGAAATTGTTGTGAATGATAACTAGCACATTTTATCAAGTGGATGCCAAGAAAATTTCAAGCAACAGATTTTAAAAGAACTTTGAGAAATAAGTATAAAGCTTAAAGCAATGCCTATGGCTTGAGTTAATTACTATTGAGATCATTAGCAATGGGAAGAAACAGACTCCAAACTAATTGTGAAGGCCTTCAGGAGGGAAATGGCAGATATAATTATATTGATCTAATGATTGGACTCGTTTACATGTGTTATTGACTGATGACTCATCTACTGAAATTGACTAAAATGCTTACAAACCCTGAAAGTATTTTCCTCAACAATTGTTTCCCCGATTGTTTAATATCATGCATTGAAAGCTGTTTTAAAGATCAGAAATGAGGGATGATGTCAAGGTATTTTATATATAATTGTTCTATAGAAAATCGTGTTTATTTTCCCCAAAGATTAAACATTTTATCACTTAATTATATAGCGCCAATTAGAGCAATGCATATTTTGGGTAGCAACAGACTTCAATCTGAAGGGGATGGATAATTAGTTTTCGAACATTTGGAGTAGAATTAGCTAAAGAACTTGGACACTGTTGCGTTGCCGTTAAGACTTGATAAATGACATTCAAGGTAATTAATACGACTTGATAATATAGACATTCAAGGACCAAATCTCACTAGGGTCAGAATGTGGGGAAGTGTTTTCTAATTAATACGTATATCTTTCTTGTCATTTTATGTAAATGCAGTAATCATAGTGGGGCCGAAATCCATGGCAAGTGGTTTCAGAGCATTGCGCTTTAAATCACAAAAACACTCGGCTCGTCCATGACGACCTCCAGTTCGAATCAGAAGGTCACTTTCGCTTGGGTCATTTCGAATTAAGTGGGGTTTCAAGTTTTCTAAGCCAGTTTTTACTTGGTCTAGCAGTAAGAAAGGTCGGTGGTCTTTACCCGGTTATAACCTGGTTTATTATGGCTTTCTCCTCACAGGCCAATAAAAACTGGGAAGCGCCGATCATATGACTGAAAGATTGTTGAGTTTATGCGGGTTAAACAATAAATAATGTTTTGTAAATTTTGTCATGTCAAATCCAAATCAAATGTATACATAGTAATCAAAATGCAGTGTGTGCAGGGGAGTGGGAAAAACTCATCTCGAAATTCACGGGACCACATCTATCATTTCGAGATATCCGGAATTCAAGATAATCGAAATTTTAATTCATACATTAGTATATGCATAAAAATTTGGGACCGGACTTTCAACTCTGGCATATCCGGAAATTCGACAAAACCAATTTCAACATAATGAGATTCCACTCTATAATAAAGGAAGTCTTTATATAACAACATGGTGGTCTACTTGTTATGTCAGATAAACTTATGCCACAAAACTTTTTTTTGTGATATGATACTTTGTTGTATTCATATCGTGATGAACATCTTTAAAAATTATCATGGCAATTGGTTTGTTTGTTGTTTTATGTTTTAAGTTGAATTTTTTTTCTGTTATGTGGAGAAATGCACAAGATATTTTTATTCAAGATTCGTATTCTTCTTCAGAGAATTTAAATGAATGTGCAGTTTACAACTATCTGGTTACTGTTTTTGATTTGCAATGTTATTTAACAAAGTCATCTCCCAGTGGTTTACAAAAAGCGTATAAAATCAACATTTCGATATCACAAAAGCTTTAGACTTTCATGATCATTCTCTCTACATTTAAACAGGCCGTCTGATTCAAACATAGCTATACTAATATCATTGAAACTCAACGTACATGTATTTGTATTTTTCAAAGACAATGTCATTTAATAGAATGTTATTGAAGATGAATTTCACTTTGTGTTGTTATGAGTCCTTGTTTGATGTGAATAACACAAATATCAATATGACAAATCACAATAAATTCAGCCATATTATTACAGGAATCCTTCGATGTTAAAATAAATTAAACTGTACAACTTTTTTCAACACAAAATTTATTTGACAAGCAAAATTACTTAATCATATAATTTGTAGATACTTTCTAAAGCACTTGCCAATGTCGATACAAAAAGTTTAAGTGTAATACTTTGATTCAATCGTGATGAACCTTATTTATGCATATTTGTTGAGATGTGGATTGTATGTTTATATTTCAACTATATCTTTGTACTATGTTGTATCTTTCCTCCACATAAATTTCATAGCTGTATGATTTGTACCATATGAATGGCTGATGTCCTGTTTACAGCCTTTCGTTTTCTTTCAACACAAAATTACAATACAGTAAAAAAGCAAGCAATGCTATAGGGAAACCTTATTTTGCCACCTCTATATAAGGATTTGTACCTGGCTGAACAGCCTATTTCTTTCTAGGCCATAGGGGCCACCTTTTTAACCTATTTATATAGGCCAGTTTTTTCAAGTCCCTTGACTGCATATATCAGCTAAATTGACAGGTTTCACTGTACATGTAAACATTGGCCAGTGCCACGTTTTACAATCGACCACTGTAATCTTTTAATTGCTAATTGTTTGTTTCTTAAAAAATGGGTCATTCAGAGTAATGATGTTGTTATTTACGTATTTCACCATTTGCAAAGTTTTGCAAAGATGGATTTGCTAAAAATGTATGTCATAGTTTGTGGCTAGATTATTTTTCTAATGTGCCACATTAATATAGACATGTCTGGCACCAGTGTATCAAATTTGATGTTTTTATAGGTTCTGTTTATTATTTATTGATTGTATTAATTTATGTTTTCACCACTGATGTTCTCAAACAAGACCATCAAGAATAATTGTCAACAACTTAACTCCATTATCACATCAGGGCGAACAAACTCTGTACTTCAAATCTAAAAGCAATTTATAGTGTTAAACTGTGATGTTGTACATGTACATGTAGATAGAGGAATGCCTAGATGGCAAAATATATCACCCATCTCTTTAAATATTAAAACAAATTATTTCTATTGCATTGAAAAACTACAATCTACATTTATGGAGTTAGGTATGTTTGTAGTATTCAGTTGCAGCACATATATGTATATTAGATAGTTAATCATAAAAAAAACCCATGTAATCCATGATGGACTTTCTTGGGTAATCATTAAACAGCAACCTGCAGATAAATATATATCAATTATGACTGATTTCAACATTTATAGTCCCAGAGGCATTCAACTTTATATGCAACTGCTAACAAGATTTGTCTGATGGACTCCATGATAATCAGAACTGGCCAGTTTGTTACCTTAAATGACCTTTCTGTTTACCTGATGTATGTATATAAAGATACATTTACAGACATATAAAATCCCATGTTTTTATAGCTTTATACGTCCCTTTGAGAACCTGTCTCATCTGGGGACATTGCTTTATATCTTTGAAATCAAATGCTACTAATTGTTTTTGGGGTGGACTGAGGACAATACTGTCAAGATTCTAATTTTAAACATGTATTATCACCAACTTTACTTCAACAAAGGACCTCCTGCGGTGCTTATCATTGGTAAAGGACAGACCAGGCTTGTTGTTTGAGGTACTCACTTGTTGTCTGAGTGTACAGAAATTGAACATAGATAAGTTGAATGTACTAAGAGGAGAAAGACAATGCAATTTATGTCACATAGATATTGGCAATGAGTTTAATTATATATTGCATTGTACATAATCAAGTGAATTACAAAAAATATAAGATATTGGTGATATTTTTAATTATATATTGCAATGAACATAATCAAGTGAATTACCAAAAATATAAGATATTGGCGATGAGTTTAATTATATATTGCAGGAGTTATTTTTGACTACCAATCATTACACACTAAAGACATAGCAACAAATCTTGAACAGTCTCAGAAGATTTGGTTTTCTTGTACAGGACAGAAATGACTTACGTAATCACATTATTGTATGACTTCAGTAATCACATTACCGTATGACTTCAGTAATCGTATTATCATATGACATCAGTAATCACATTATGGTATTACTTCAGATATCACATTACCGTATGACTTCATTGGTCACATTACCGTATGACTTCATTGGTCACATTACCATATGACTTCAGTAATCACATTATCGTTTGACTTCAGTAATCACAATACCATATGACATCAGTGATCAAATTACCATATGACATCAATAATCACATTACTATATGACTTCAGTAATCAAATTGTTGTATGACTTCAGTAATCACATTACCATATGACATCAGTGATCACATCATATGACTTCAGTAATCACATTACCGTATGACATCAGTAATCACATTACCGTATGACTTCAGTAATTTCATTGCCGCATGACATCAGTAATCACATTACCATATGACATCAGTAATCACATTACTGTATGACATCAGTGATCACATTACCATATGAGATCAATAATTACATTACCATATGACTTCAGTAATAAAATTGCTGTATGTCTTCAGTAATCACATTACCATATGACATCAGTAATCACATTACTATATGACATCAGTGATTACATTACCATATGACATCAGTAATCACATTACTGTATGACATCAGTGATTACATCACAATATGACATCAGTGATCACATTACCATATGACATCAATAATCATACCATTGTCATTCTGTCTCAAATTTTGTGTCATTTTGTTGTTGCTGTGTAGCTTGTTTGTCAAGCATTGAAAGAAAAATCACATATTCCAACCACTAATACTAATATGTACAAGTTTATATATATGGATCAATGTATGCAGACATTTACAAATAAAAAAAATTACTGGTCAACTGGACCAAAGAATAAAAGAATTGCACTGGTCAAAGAAATTTTTTTTTACTGGTCTCTGTATATACAAAATTGAAATGAAATGAAAAATTACCGGTCATTTGAACCAGTTATCCGATAGATTTCACCGGACTTTTGTAAAATTTATCAGTTTTCTGGTAAGACCGGTGAATTTCAAAAACTCTTGTGTATGTGGTTATTCAAGAGAAAATGTACAAGATATGTCTGACCACCTACATGTACATGGCCAGCCCAAGCTTACAGACCAACAGAGAGTTCAGAATAAGTTGTTTTGAATTATTGGAATGTTGCTGTGATAAAATCAACAGGAGCACTGGCTAGTTAATTAGCAAGCTCAGCACATCTAGTTAACTTTATGATAACTTTATCTATAATCATACTGTCCATCTGTCTGGTCAATTACAGCAGGTTAAGATCTGATGGGATTTTAATGATGCTCTACAGAAATGATTGACAAGGCTAACAACAGGGCCGAATGTGTCTAGCGCTTTCCTCATTTCACTTATGTTTCTCACATCACAAAACTTTCATTTAATAAAGGTCATGGGTTAATGATATTTCTTGATTATTCTCATGTTTGTTCAGAGCTTAGGCTTCAAAGTTTAACAATTAGCATGTTACAGAGAACACTGTATCAAGAATTTTTATGTGGGTTTATCTGGCTGTAGAATTTCATACGAAACTGAAAGTCATCATTGGTTTGGCTTTTGTTTAAAAAATGTACTTGTAATTTTTATTCAGTCCTTTGTTGAAATTTTCATTTTTAAACAAAAATTATTGATTTTTTGTTCCACGTGGAAACTTTCTAAACAATAAATAGTGATGTAGTACAGGGGGAACCTGCTTTGAGAGACCATCCCATCTGCCACTGAAATGTGGTCTCTCAAGACAGGTGGTCTCTCAACAGAGGTCTTATATACATGTATAGATGATTTTTATTTCAGTTATTTCTCTAGTGTGGTCTCATATGGCAGGTGGTCTTTCATGAAAGTTGTCTCACTGTAACTGCATTATTTCAATAATTAGACCTATTTAATTTAAAAAAATAAGTCGGTTTATTGAAAGGATACAACACGCTATATTTGTATTGTATGCGAAGTTGTCCCCCCTTTCATATACTCGTTTGGTGGCGCTTGTGCTTCCTCTCGTCACGGCAACTGCATTTTTAAACAATGCAATACAATTTGTTACAAGGCAAGCCATTACAATTCATTGATGAATCGGCTGCCTATATACTGTAATTGACAGTATATTATTTAGTATTAAATGCTGTGGCCAGCAAATGTCTTAATGTGTTTGTAGTTCTTTTCAATAATCAGAAAATATTTACATATACACTGTACACTTATATCTATTTTTTGACCAAAAAAAACCATTTGGCATAGATTAGCGTATTGGTGATCAGATATTGTTTAATTGAAATAGACAGCTTGATAACCTTGTTTACACCTAGGCCTCAGAAAAGGGCATCAGTTATCATCTCACTGAGATATCTGTTGGGATTTTTTTCTTCAGATATTTAGAAATGTCCACTATATATACATTTAATCTGATTTTCATCCACTTTGCCACTACTGCTAGTACATATAGTCCTCACCCAGCCAATAGCTTGCACTGTATGTATAAAATGGTGATTTTATCATTTTATTGCAAAATAATCAATTTTTGCCCATTTTAATCTTATTGTAATCTAATTGTAATCTGACCAATGCAGAAAACAAATAAACTTAATATAAGGGTGTTTTGATATTTCAATTTAAAAAGGCATATTTTATAGATATGTAAGACTGATTTTAAAATAGACAAAAAGCTCATTTTTGAAAATCTAGGGATTGTCTTGCTCAGAAAAAGGAAGATAGATGTTTATTTTCATATGTGACCATCAAAGGACTGTTTATCTTTGACACTGATAAACCTTTTATTGAAACATTCCTGTGCAATTATCATCAAACCTCTGTCTATCTATCACCTCACAGAAGAACAGTTTTGACCTATGTTTACAATAAGAAATGGCTATACACATTGTCATGTTTTTAATCATATAGTAAAAAGCAGAATTGTTTTAAAAATTAAAAAAAAAGTTCTGTACTTACATGGCAACTCATGGCCTTCCGATTCTCGAACTTGAGATGTTTCTAACACAAGGTACATATACTTGTTTACAAGTTGCTAGGCTGTAAATTATAGAGGGGTTCAGTCCAAATTCACAAATATTTACATTATTTTCTGTCTTAGGGAACAGGGAAGCTTACAGGTTCTTCAAATTTCTGTGAAATTCAGATAGGTAATTGGTCTTAATAAAACTATTAATATTCTATATTTTTTTAATTAAGGTATACATGTATATATGTGGAAAAAATTGCTGGGAAATAACTATATTTGCTTTTTAAAATTTGACAAGCATCTTTTTGTTTTTATCCTGAATTAAATTTATCAAACTTTTCAACCCAAACTATGCGATTAGTTGAGTTTGTGTTTGCATCACACTTTTGAGAATATCCCTATAATTTTATAAATGGCTTTATGAGAAATTTTATAATGTTTGCATAAATCATTTGAGAGTCATTGGCTAAATTTGATGACTAAGTAATTATTGATTAACTTTTTGTTTTCCTTAAGGCTTACGGTTGAATTGTTTAGTCTAGGAGAATTAAATACATTTTGTATTTGTCTAGACCATCAGATTGTACCAATATACACCTATGTAGTGTCTCTCTCCATATTCCCTCACCTCCTCTCTGTTTCCCATTGTCCAGTCCGACTGATAAGAAAAACATACAGGACGTCTCTTACAAATGGTCAGTATGGATTCAAGCACCTGTTGAACATAACATCCACCAGTAACCAGATTGATTTTAGAAGTTTTCCAGTCTAAGTGTAAGAGGGGTGGGGCATCGTTTTCCTGGGTATGTGGTATAACTGTAAAATTATTGAGTGTTGTCGATGGCACCACTAAAACTCTTTAACTATCTCTCTCTACTTCTGAAAGGCTGATCACTTCCAGGGTAGTATGTAACTACATGTAGATTTCTCCTCCACCAATAAAACTGGCCACCAACATATACATGTACATGTAACTGAAAAATTGTTGAGTGTAGCGTAAAACACGAAACAACAAAAAAGAAATAACTATTTCTTTCTATCTATCTCTCTATCTTTCCATCCCTTTCTCCTACATTTATTATCTTCCAACAATGGATTGCAATTCAAAATTTTAAACCAATGTATGTGTACATATATCACTGCTCTTACCTGTAAAAACAATGCTACCTTTGCAGGGTATTCTTATCAAAAATACAATAGAAACCACAAATTAAAAGTAATCCCTGCAAGTGATATTCCTAACAATGGATTATATTATATAAGTATATTTAATGTCGTATACATATACTGTGGGTTTTTATGTTGGTGTTTTCTCTCAGGAACATACAATATATATGCATCTTTTGTTGTCATTGAGCTCGCCATCTGTCAATTTCATGTACAGTCTTTAGGTTCATACAGAGTTTAGTATTCTACATATGCCCAAAATTTCAGATTTCTTATGTGATAAAAATGATATAAGTGAAAGATATTCTGAATGTGCACATGTGTCAGTGTGTTCTGTAGTAAAAAAAAAATACTGCAGAAAGACACCACAAAAATGTGTTCAGTAAAATAAAACAGAACATAGTTCACAGTACAAACATAGTGTTCACAGCGTAAACATTATGTTTACAGCATAAACATTGTAATCACAGCAAAATGTTCACAGCACAGATTATGTGTTTGCTAATTGCAGCACAATGTGTTCCCAGCATGGACAATTGTTTGTGCTGTGATCATACTGAATATGTTCACAGCACAGATAATGTATTCACAGCACAGATAACATGTTCACAGTACAGAGAAACATGTAATATGTATACAGCACAGACAGTGTATTCACGTCACAGATAACATGTTCACAGTATATAGAAACATGTAATATGTATACAGCACAGACAATATATTCACAGCACAGACAATATGTTCACAGCACAGATCATATGTTCTCAACTCAGACATCATGTTCAAAGCACAGACATTGTACATGTATTTACAGTACAGACAATATATTCACAGCACAGACAATGTATTTACAGCACAGACAATATATTCACAGCACAGATAATATATTCACAGCACAGACAATATGTTCACAGCACAATGTATTTACAGCACAGACAATATATTCGCAGCACAGACAATATGTTCAGTACAACAGAAACAGGAGATTGCCTAGTGGTACCCCACCCAAACATTCTTAAAATCACAATTAAAAAGAGTCTGAATACTACATGAAGATAAGAAGGACATTGTATCAATTAAATTTATTAATAAATACATGTATTTTAAAAAATATAATACAGGAAATTATTCTGAATAATTTAAGAAAAAAATGGATGGGATGCCATAAGGAAATCATACCCAGAAGCATACTGTTAATGTATGTGATCAATAACAAACAGCAAAAACTATGTGTATATATAAATCATTGTACATTTAAGGTGATAATGGCCATATATAAGATAATACATGTATATTATCCGGCCTTTTTCTGCCAAGTTTGATGATACAATTGGGAATTTCCATGGAAATTTGTTCGATTTTGGGGAAAATCCAAGTGAAATAGAATCTCTTTATATGCATTTCCCTCATGCATTAACATTTTTTTTACAGTAACGTCACACTCAGAATGAGTCTGTAACCGTAATGGTGATAGACATCAAAGTCGGAATAAACACGTACACATCTGCATTGTTTTACATTGAAATGTGGTGGAATACTGGCCTTGTGGAAAATATAGAAAATGTCCTGATTACATACTTAAAAAAGTATAAACTCTAGGAAATAAAAAGTAACTGGGGAAAAGTTGAAGATGAGACCAGGGCATCAGTTAATAAAAAGTCGTAAAACGGGGGAAAAAGTCATAAACCCAGTAATAGGATTTCCATCCGTTTCGTAAGCATTTCTGATTCACAATTAACGACAAATTAAAAAATAAAAAAAAATAAAAACTTTGCTGGATTGTCATAAAACTAATCCATAATTGTAAAGTTTCAGACCTTTGATGAAACGATGCCTAGGTGTCTCAAAAGAGATTTACACACACATGATGGGGGGGGGACTTCCATGGCCAAGACTGTTAGACATGAAGTCTCTTAACTGTAGTCAGTGCGGAGTAGAGTTGCACAATTTTGAATAGGTTTTTACGCCACACTCGGTAAACTGGCAAATTTCCTCACAATAATCAGCTTAGGTTCCAGTGGCCTGCACCAATCAGAAGTGAGAGACTTCATGGTTCAAAGCACAATGCTCTAACCACTGGGCCACGCAGACCCCGTTGAGTCGTACAAAAGTACATGTATATGTATATGCATCCATGCCATGCACATGCACGTACACACACACACACACACACACACACACACACACACACGCACACACAGTTCCTAGAATGCTTCAATCAAAATATCTTACATCAGTGAAGCCAGTTCAGAATCAGTATATTTTGAATTTCAGAAAATTTAATTTGTGTTTCAGAAAGTTCTTTTCCAGCATTATCAGTTTTAAAGATCGGTTTCATTTATTTTTATCCATCTGAAATGTACAACATAACTTTGAAGCCATTATAAACTATCTTTATCTAAAGTAAAGATGATGAAAGATTGGAATGTAAACTATGTCTGCCTTGTGGATCGTCAGGTATTTTATGTTGGGAAAAGCTGTCGCATGTTTCTCAAATCCCGATTATTTATGTCATTGGTTAAGTGCACAGTTAGTACCTAACCATACACAGAAATCTATAAATATCACAGTTTTCGACAGGTTTTTTTTTCTTTTTTGGCTTTATTTCAAGTTGTTTGTTGCACAATGTTTTTCCAGCCATTACAATTACAGATATATGTACATGTACTTTGTAATACATGTAAATGTAGTAATAATGTTAAAGTGCTATGTCTAGCTCTGTCTTTATCTGGGGACCTCCGTGGCTAAGTGGTTAGGGCATTGTGTTTTAGACCCTGATGTTTGTCTCTCACTCGAGTCCCTGCGAAACCTAAGTTGATTTTGTGAGAAAGTTTGATTGACCTCGATGGTTGTCCGTCCATTGGCCTCAATGGTTGTCCGTCCATTGGTCTCAATGGTTGTCTGCCCATTGGCCTCGATGGTTGTCCGTGCATTGGCTTGCAAGTTGACCACCATGGATTCAGTTCTTTCCATATTTTACCAATGTGACTTGTATTATTGTTTTTATATATAATTTTATAGTTATATATACATGTATAATATGAGTATGGTGATGTGTGTTTCTGTAATTACAGTGTGTTTTGGGAATATAGCTCGCCATGTTAATATTCTCTATATTCACAGTATTGATAAATGCTTGATTTAAGAAACAGTGAATAAATTATATGTACATGTAACGTATTACATTACGGGCTGTCTTTGCAAGACTTGATGTCATGATAAGTTGTTTCCAATCCAGGAATTTGTAAAAACCATGATCGTTTCAGGAGAGACAAAAATGTGAAAATTACAACCTTTGGAATTAAACCCTTGTACAGTATCGACCTCTGTGGCTGTATTCAAGCAGGGTGAATCATACAGTATTTCTGTTTTTGTCTGTCTTTGTTGCAGTTTTTTCTGTGGTTCTATGATGGAGAGCTGGTTGTTAAGATTTAAATTGGTATCCTTAATTGTTTATTTAAATGCTGATGTATTTTTATCAAGAAGTAGAACCAGAAATGTTCATATCTATAGATAAGAATAATAAATGATTCAATGTTTACACTCAAGTAAATATACTTGTCTCTTTTTCTATGTTAAAATCATTACTGATATCAAAACTACAACTTTGATGCAAAGAATATGTGCATTTGTGCCATAACTGATCAATTATAAAGGAAATATGTACATTTCACCTTGAGTAGAGTTGAACATTGCTTGTTCAGAATAAATATTTACTCACAACAAATAATCTGTTACACGTTTACATACCAATGTTTGTTGTATATTACGCCAAAATATTTACAGTTAATCCCGACAGAAAGGGGGATCGGGATTTGGTTGGATGGGGGCTATGTAGGTTTTGTGTATGCCCATAGGTCCACCCATTTCATGTTTTGGCAAAAGTTTTGTATGGTATTTACTCCCCATTCATGTGACAATGGTTTTATAGGTAAGGGACATGTACGTGTATTGGTTCATCAATACAATCAAAATGCTTGTTTATTTAGTGAATGAGGCGTAAAAATAGCCGGTCTGAAATTCACTGGACTGTATAATGGGGAATAATTTCCCCAAAATAAAATTTTCACACTGTCAGTTTTATCAAAGATAAATATATTCAGATCCACATTAATGTTATTTTGATCCACATCAGTTATCATGGTAATCGATCCTGTCAATCAACATATACTCTCTTTTTCACCTTTTCACCCCGGCTTGTTAAACTGGACTCCATCATCTCCATTGATCTTCATTTGTGAAGAACGGCAGCAGCAACTCGGCACCAGATAAAATAAAATCTCAAGTTTTATGGAGGACAAAATACAATGGGGTATTTTTCTGTAAGAGTTACATGATCATAAAGATTGTGGAGATATATTTACAAAAGGTCAGAGGGTCAGAAATTACCCAGAATGCTCTCTATGATCGTTTATAGAAGATGGAGTGATTTGTACTCTTGTATAGTCCTCTGATTGATGATAAACATTCTATCTCGCATATCTTTGGTTTGTAATTTAAAGTTAAAAAAAAAAATTCTACATGTTCAACAAGGTATTAATTAACTGGATGAAGTGCCACAAATTTATGTGGTTTTTATGGATTTATGCCATCATGGTGTGTGTTTTTCATATGCAAGACCTAAAATAAAATTTTAATTGTTTGATGTTGCTTGCCACCCACCCAAAATGCTGTCTCCCAAATTATTTTTTTATATTTTTTGTATCCTCATCATGTGTTTTCAAATTTTGAGGATTAACTAACTCGAATTAGATAAACATGATAATCAACTAACATTCCTTGTTTAATCTATATGTATATGTCAGAATTTACATTACAGTATTAAAAATGTATATGTAGAATGAGGTCTTTATTAAAGCAGACCTTTCTTGCATTTTTGGATTTCCTTTTCTTGAAAAAAAATAAAATAATTTGCTTCCCTACCCACTCACACCTGGAAGGCATGAACAGGCAACATCAAACTTTTAAAAGTGGCCCAATGTTAACGGTTATTATACGTACAGTGTACATTGGTACAGAGAGACAGTGACTTGGACTTTTGAGACCAAGTTTTGCAGTGAAAAATCACTTAACCACCTTCCCTTTAATGTTTATGTCACCATCTGTCAGCATCACTTAGGTGATCCATTTCCAGTGTTAACCATGTATCCCCCAAAATAATGAACTCTACTGAAAATAAATAGTATAGACCAGTCCAAATGTGTTATTAGGGTTGTATGAATAAGTTATTTTCTTTATGGCATGTTGCTCCACTCTGACCAGCCACTGGTACATTACATATAGGGTAGCAACTCATCTCTGGTGTTGGCCATATTTTTACTATCTCCATGTCTTATTCATGTTTAATGCACAGTTAATCAAATCTTGTCTTCTGTTTGTAACATGATGCTCCTGATTTCATTTTGTGATCACTTCCAGATAACAAAGGTGACCAATAAGGCCTTTTTGGCTTCTTGTTGTTAATACAGTGGAACCTGTCTTAATAGACACTGAAAGATGATCTACAAGGCAGATGATCTCTCAAAAGAGGTTTTATTTAAAGGATTACTTAACTAAGGGGTATTTAGATTGTTGTTTCACAAGACAGGTGGTCTTCTGTGACAGTGGTCTAACAAGACAGGTGATCTTCCATGACAGTGGTCTCACAAGACAGGTGGTCTTCTGTGACAGTGGTCTAACAAGACAGGTGGTCTTCTGTGACAGTGGTCTCACAAGACAGGTGGTCTTCTATGACAGTGGTCTAACAAGACAGGTGGTCTTCCGTGATAGTGGTCTAACAATTGTTAAGACAGGTGGTCTCTACCAACCTATTATTTTATGAGGGTCTAACAAGACAAGTGATCTTCTATGACGAGGGTCTCACAAGATGGGTTTCACTGTATTGTTAAGAGCAGGAAGTCTACCAACCTATTATTTTATGAGGATGTCTACCACCCTATCATTGAGGATGTCTACCATCCTATCATTACAAGGATATGTATCATCCTACATGTATCATTGCAAGGAAGTCTACCACCTCATCATTTTATGAGGATGTCTACCACCCTATCATTGTGAGGATGTCTACCATCTATATATCATTAAGAGGATATCTGCCACCCTATCATTGTGAGAACATCTACCACCCTATCATTGTTAGGATGTCTACCACCCTATCATTGTGAGGATATCTGCCACCCTATCATTGTGAGGATGTCTACCATCTATATATCATTAAGAGGATGTCTACCACCCTATCATTGTGAGAACATCTTCCACCCTATCATTATGAGGACATCTACCACCCTATCATTGTGAGGATATCTACCACCCTATCATTGTGAGGATATCTACCACCCTATCATTGTGAGGATATCTACCACCCTATCATTGTGAGGATGTCTACCACCCTATCATTGTGAGGATGTTGACCTCCCTATTATTGTGTGTTTTTATTTGTCTCTCTACATCAGTCTATTACTCACATTATTGTAACAGTCAAGACTTTATCTGCCAATATTTATATAACGTAGATTAAGTGGTAGAAGGCTGGGAATCGCTAAACAATTCAAACATGAATAGAAAGAAAAATTGCATCGCTCTTGTCAGACATGATTTACAGTTACCTAGACAGGAACACACTCCTCAGTTCTAAGAGCATTTTGTCTGCATATGATCATTGTCAGTGACAGATACATTATTTCCATTGTTGATTGAGATGAGCACTTTACCCAATATACAGACACTCCGTCTGTAAAAATAGAAAACAAAGAGTATTGTACTAGTTTTCATTGTGTATAAGCTGCACTGTGAATTATAAGACAAAAAGTCATCTTATTTTGTCACTATTGTATTCAAATGTTTTTAATATACAGTAAAACCTTCTTTAGCAATCACCTGTGTATAAAGACCACCTGGAAACAAAGACCATTTTTTGCTGTCCCAAATAGTACTATTTCTGTACAAATCAACCTTTCTATAATGACCACCTCCCTATAAAGACCGATTTTCTTGTGTCTTTAAGGGGGTCTTTATATTCAAGTTTCACTGTAATGGAAATATAGTTAATATCATTATCTTATTTAAGTTCACCTAAATCTTAATTAAATTTGAATTTGAAAATTGTTATATGCCACACTCAACATTAAAAGTTATATAGTGGCAGAGAGTTTTTATTGGTGGCAGAGAGAACCCGGTTACAATGTACCCAGGAAGAGACCATCTACCTTCCACATGTAAACTGGCAAACTTCTTCCCAGAATCGTTCTCTTAAAATATTATATTTTATATAGGATTAAACGATATCTTAAATTGTGAATTGCTTGATCTATCAATCAGGGGTTCTGTACATAGAATCTATGGGGTAACACTTGTAAAATGTGAATTGCTTGATCTATCAATCAGGGGGTCTGTATATAGGATCTATGGGATAACACTTGTAAATTGAGTATTGCTTGATCTATCAATCAGGGGTTCTGTACATAGAATCTATGGGGTAAAACTTGTAAAATGTGAATTGCTTGATCTATCAATCAGGGGTCTTGTACATAGAATCTATGGGGTAAAACTTGTAAATAGAGAATTGCTTGATCTATCAATCAGGGGTTCTGTACATAGAATCTATGGGGTAACACTTGTAAAATGTGAATTGCTTGATCTATCAATCAGGGGCTCTGTACATAGAATCTATGGGGTAACACTTGTAAATTGAGAATTGCTTGATCTATCAATCAGGGGTTCTGTACATAGAATCTATGGGGTAACACTTGTAAAAGGTGAATTTCATAATTCATGGATCAGGTGATTTATAAGGTAACAACACATAATTGTGAATCCATGATCTCTTGATCTAGGGCTCTATAGATAGTGTGGGGACTCGTGACTGCTAAGGTCCTTTTCATTTTGTTTGTTTTCCTGTTTACAACTTTGTTTCAACTCTGATTGCAGTTTGTTAATCAAACAATACCTTCACCTGTTTATTATATTCCTGTCTCCAATTTATTTTATCATATCCTGGTTTGTTGTCATTTTCATTAGATGTAGGGACGTTGTGTATGTTGTGGGTGGATCCTTGGTCGAGTGATTAGTGCATCGCACTTTGAACCATGAAGTATCTCAATTCTTGTCAGCGTAGCCTTGAGCCCAGCTGGAACCGAAGCTTAAATTTTTGTGAGACAATTTGCCAGTTTACATGTACTTGTGGAATGCCAGTTGTCTCTTCCGGGGTGCATTGTGACCTCTGACCTCCATCATGAAAACCTGTCCACCACCATACAACTGAAAAATTGTTGAGTGTGGCGCAAAACACGATTCAAATTAAAAAGCAAAATTCAAAGTTGTTACACATAACAATTATGAGCTTTTTTTTCCAAACAAAGTATTGGCCAATTCACATCAATTTTGGTACACCGAATGATGCACATACATGTACATGTATACTTGGTTTGGGAAAATAAAAAGTTGTGAACATTACATGTATGAATGTACATTAGGGGCTCTATAGACAAGGCAAGGACTGCGGTAGCCAGTGGTAAAAACCTCTTGGTCTCTCATTTTAGATTACATAAACCATGTAAGACAGACACAATGACAATGAATTTAGAGAGCTGGCCTGGATCAGTCGGTAGCGCACTCAACTCTTGATTGTGAGGTCATGAGTTTGAGTCCAGCCGGCTGCAGGTTAGTTTCCTGTCCTTTGGACTGAAACAGTAAAAACTGAGGTCCCGTGTCACAGTAGGTGTTGGCACATTAAAGACACCCCACCCCCCACTGCTCAATGGCTGCAAGTGCCGAGCTTAGGCCTAAATTTTAACCCCTTATGAGTGAAAGATTCTTGAGTGGGATGTTAAACAACAACAAACAAACAAACAAATTTAGAACGTATATTATACATGAAAAATTCTCTGTTTTGTTAAGTTTGGAAAATAGCCAGAATACGAATTACAATTTTGCTTTTTCGGCACTAAATTTCAATTGTGTATATTACACACACCTGTTTCTCTCTCGACCTAATTAGAGGAATTCACAACGCCACTCATAATTCTATTGTTATTTTATATTTATCATATTTATTTATTTATTACCATTACCTGCATCAGAAAGTTGATGTAAATCAATACATCAGTTGATGAAACCCTCTGTATATTCTATATTTAGTCTTCTCTGAAGTAGTGAAGTTCATTGGTAACTGTCAATTATTCATATATTGGCAGCGTTTTATTATAACAATAAATCATTTGAACTTTGGTATCTTATCAGCATACAATATCATAAAATCATTAATTACAATATTGAACCCTTTCATCTCCTAAAATTGCATTTGTCTGGTATCCTCTTGGTATGAAATGTATGTAAAAGTCCATTCTCAGTATTAAACATAGGCTAATTACAAGGTATATACCAGTATAGACAAATTAATATTTTGATAAAGGAAAGTCCTAGGTTTAACTCTGCCTGAAAAACTGTTATGTGAAGAAACTTCATTTCCAAAATGTATATACATGTATAGGGAAACGATGCATTTCTAGCATAATCATTATCTCTTAAGAGATCACTGAAAACATCCTACGTGTATGTGCAGTGTTCCATATACAATGTCTATATTTTGATTTTCTTTAAAATTTTGAATAGTGTTTTATGCAACACTGGACAATTTTTCAGTTATGTTGTGGCGGCCAGTATTTTAATGGTGGAAGAGAGAACCTGTTTACAGTGTACCAGGAAGAGACCACAGGCCTTCTGTAAGTAAACTGGCAAACTTGCTCACAAAAATCAGCTTAAGTCCTAGTGGGGCTACATGTAGAACCTGCACTGACCAGAAGTGATAGAGGTGATGTTGCAAAACATGATGCTGTAACCACTCGGTCACAGATGGTCAACCGTATTTATTACCAGTATCAGTATGTTAACATGTAAAGCCATCTTTCAGAATTTGTTTTGTGTGTCCCAATCAGTAGTTTTGTAAGTTTGTTGGTTGGAAGGCAATTTTTGTCTTTTAGTTTTCTTTTTTAATTTTGAAATGTAAATTGGACTAAATTTCAGATTTTTAATAAGAAAAGAATTAATGGGTCAAACTGCCCAAAAATATCAGTATTTAAGTATAATGGTTCAGTCAAGTAACATCAAAGGAATTTTCTTTTGTTTTTGGCCTAATCCTTTTATCTCCGATCCTTAATCACAATAAATATGTGAACAGATAGACAAAATCATAGGTCTGTTTCTTTCCAAGAATGTTGGAAATGTTGGCAGAGTTCATAAAATATCGCCAGACTATGAAATAAACACACTTCTCCTTATGATTATTTCGACAAATGTAATATGTGCTGCCAACACATTCATGTTCAAAAGGAAATGGCACTATCCTCTTGAGAATTTTACAAAAGAAAACAGCCTGCCCTGCATCACACCACACCTGCCAAGATTTGTTTCTCAGGTGTGTACAGGTTTTTTGCATTATACTAACAATTGTACAGGTATTAAAGATCACAGGTAATACTATTAATAGAGGGATTAATTGCTGATTACATCAAGGTAACCAGACTTTTGATGTCTTTGCTTATTTTGTAGCAAACATTTTTAAGGCTCCATAAATAATGGAGGGCAGTTAGCATGCCATTGACTCCATGTTTCCCTGATCAGACAGTGTCCTTGACATTGAGATTCTGCCAAGTGATGAACAAGGATATGAACAGCTAGGGATTGGTGTATTATAGATTAACACATAACTTAAGTACACAAGGGAAATAAATACTTCCAGATTTAGATATTGCATATGTCATTTTTATCATAATATTGACAAATACAATATGACACATATATAGGATTAGATTAAATCATACTGTGAAGGATTTGTCCATATAACAGCAGGTATCATTCCTTTTATACATATCAGTCATATGTATATATACATATAGATATATATTTCTATACCTTTACTTATTGATATACATGTAAATAACTTGGGCTGATTCATATACCTGGGAATTAGATATAAGAAATGTTATATAAGATTATAAGGTGACATTAGACCTGTCATACATATATGTATGATAAAATATGTACATAAACAGTCTTACTTGTAAGAGAGAGAGAGGGAGGGGGAGAGAAAGAGGGAGAGGACAGAGAGAGAGAGAGAGAGTCTGAGTTACAGACAGATGGAAAGAGACTATTTGAAATAGATAAATGTGCATTGTAGAAAAGAGAGACAGAGAGATGGGTAGGAACCGACATTTGGAAATAAATAGAAAAGAGAGAGACACAGGTAGACATTTGGAAATAGAAAGAAAAGACTAAGACAGTGGACATAGATTAACAGAGAGACTTGAAAAAAGAAGGGATGGTACATGAAAAAAAGTGTTAAAATTTGTGTAGTATTTGGCAGGTCAACTAGTTGTTGATATTGATTTAACACCTCTCACCATACATCACATACAGGTATTTCTCAGGTGTGTTATTATTTGCTCACTTCTCATACAGGTATTTTACTTAGGTGTGATAATGAAGTTCACTTATTCTACCCATGCCTGCCTGTTTTATCTTTCGATGTTTTTAGTGGTACCCTAGGGTATAGTCTTTCAGAACAATGATCAACAGAAGAATCATTTCTCACTTTAAAGCAATTCAGATGGAATTATGGAATCTCTTTCTCTGTAAAATGGATACATGTAGCTTCCCACATGTAAATGCAGTAGTAGCCAGTGTGAAAATCCTTTATTTCTTAAAAAGAAAAAAAAACATGGTAACCAAGATTGTTTCAAGATTTTAGCGACAAGCACATTGAAACCTGTCGTGAAATTAAAGACGACTCTCTCAATGAAAGAGCACATTCATAATTCACTTTGTTGAACATTCCTTACCTTATGATCTGTCTTGAGTAACATTTTCATGGCAGATGGGGTGATATCTCCGAAGACAGGTTTCACTGTACAAGAAATAAAATTTTCATATCTATTTCCTGCATGTGACAAAAAAGCTAAAGGAAAGCCTGTTTAGATAACATATTTTATTTCTATCATTAGAACAACATTTTATTCAAGACTTTCGTATATTTGTACTGAAAAACACGCAACAAACATATATATTACAATGCTTTATTTTTTTTCTGTAAATGAGTACACCTACTTCAACATTAATTTTGTCATGTGTATCCCTTGTGGAAAAAAAAACATAACAAAAACTGGAGTAGAGTATCGTAACAAAAACTGGAGTAGAGTATCGTTTAATCTTTTTGGTACATTCTGGTTGCCATTGTTGGTTTTAAATCTAAACTCTGAATGGCCATCTTATTCTACACGATATTCTCTCATCATACCAGTAGCATTATGCTGTTAGACTATGATTGTACTACACAATGTACGTTAACCGTAACAAGATGTAACAAGATCGTTCAGGTATAACAACAACTTGCATATTATGACCTTATTTTCATTCTTTTCATATTTTTTATCTTCTTATTGCAAATCAGATAATTGCTTATTGATGGTATCTATTTCTCAACAACTCTGAAAATATCATTATTACAAATTATCAATAAAAATTACATAGAATTGAAATGTCAAATCGAAATTCATTCTAAAATTGTTTTACTTAATAGAAAATATGTGACACTCGTTATACATTTTTTTGTACCTTTGAATACTCAAGCCATATCTATTTTTTAGTAATATGTGTCATTATGCTGAAATCAATTCGTCTCTTTTGTGCTAGGTAAAAAATAAATGTAAGCCATATATCAATGGTCTCACATCAATTGTTGTTTGAAATCGGGGGGATGAGAAACAAAAGGTTCCTTTTTTTTGAAGGAGGCATTAACCTACATTTATATTTTGAACAGCTGTAGTTTTCGGTCAGTTGCACAGGTATTCATCAATTAAGGTACTTTACCTCTGTTGGTGGTTATAAAGTATGGTAAATTCTATGACAAAGATCCATGACTAATTACCGATGTGGTACAATACAGATTTCTTTTAAAAATGACAATAATCTGTATTTAACATAGCTCTGTTGTTTAACCCCATGACAATTTTTTCCAATCTTTATGAATATGATAAAAGATACATTTTTAGAATTTTTGTTCTTAAGTTCACTGACCTTAAAACAAAATTTAGGGCCCTTTAATCAACTATGCCTTAATTTGAGTCTTTAATTTGTGTGTTTTACACCAAACACAACAGTGCCCCAGTTACATGGCACCGACCAGTTTTCCATGGTGGAGGAAAAATGTGGTTAAAATGTACCCGGGTAGAGACCACTGGGTTTCTAAACTTGTAAACTTTCTCACAAAATCACTTTAGGTTACAGCTGGGCTCGAACCCTCACCAACTATAGGTGTGACACCCCATTGTCTAAAGATTTATGCTTTAACCACTCAGCCATCAAGGATATGTACATTCAAAGTGCATCAAACTTTGACTTGTGCTATGGCCTTGCACCAATGCTCTGAGAGCTCTTTAACCCGACACTCCTGCTGTGACATAGGACTATGAATTTTCTTTTGTCAGACATTTAGAGATTGACTGACTACCATGTTCTCATCTCTCAAATCAGGAAAACAAGATACCGCCGTCACTGATAAATACAGAACAAAAATGGGTGCTTGACAAAGAGAAAGCAGAGGTTAAAATCCAAAGACAATTTCTTGTGATAAATTATCTCAATATGGTACAAAAGTAGATTTTGTGGTTTAAACACGCTTTTTTTGTATCTCATTTCCTCATGTAACATGTTTAGCAGGCAAAATTGTGGATACTTAGTCATACCGATTTCCAAACAAAAATCATAACAAATGCACACAGCCTGTATTATGTTACACTTTTGTAGATCATGGGGCCCTTGGGGGTAGGGCTAAAAAAGTATTTGTAAATGAGTGTTGTATGTATATTAAAAAAAAAGTCAGTTCAGGGCTAAATGTTTTTTAAAAATCCTTATGAGACAGAAGCTAAAGAGAATTATGATTATCAGAAAGCAATGATAGAATGTAATTACTGTATACATGAAAGTACACAATGTAGAGACTCCATTTTGTTTTTGTAATTCAATTTCAGAAGCTGCATGGATCAAAATTCAGAATATGGACACTTAGCATATTTAGAATTTTATTAAAAAAAAAAAAATAGAATTTGCCAAAACTTTTGATTACAATATGGTGTACTGTATGATGTGTTTTTTATGATAGATTTCATTGGCAGGTGTTTTTATAGCAGAGAGTGCATAATGAAAATGGTGTTTGTTGAACATCGGATCTTTTAAACATTTTAATATTTTGTGATAAGAATATCAAGTTAATTAACTTCAGAACAATTTTTACCTCCCAAAACGAACAATTCTCAATTTATGTACAATATCAGACCGGCTCTCAATGAAATGCTCCTTATCCAATATTGTATGATGACTTTGAATAATGCCTGTCAATCAAATTATTTCTTTAAAAGAAAAATTATATCCAAATGAAATCAATACCAAATCAATATCAAATGATTAACATAACTTGACCTCTGAACTTTGTCATTAGAATCTCAATATCTCAAGAATTGTTTGAACAGGTTCAGTTATGTGTTATTGTTCTGTAGTAGGCATTACTCATGCACAAAGATAAACTGATTACAAACAAGAATTGTACTTCACCTGTGCATGTTCCAGAATATACATTGGCTGATATTAGTCATACGTTTAACTTAGTGAGTGAAAGACCATTTTACTGTTTTCTGTTACAAAGTATTGCATTTTCTTTAAAACCATGATTTTAATTTTCATTTCACACATAGCATTTCATATGTATTCTCTGGAGATGTAGTCATTTAAAGAAAAGAAATAACTTGATATCCAAACAAGTCAAATCGTAGTAATGCAGATATAAATACAAATAGAAATTTGATATAATATCTGAACCAATCAAACAACAATAAACATGTAAATAAAAATTCAATAAAATGTCTGTACAAATCACACAACATCAAATGCAGGTTGACAGGTGCTAGAACCATTAATGTCTGATAAATTACAAAGGCATGTAAGATTTTGTAGTTGTTATAACATCTCTGGGTCTGGGTTACATTTAGATAGAGTTAGAACAAGTAAACAGACCTACAAGTTTTACAATTGTTATATGTTTGTGATACAGTGTTATGTAGCTCTAAATATTAAAAAGAAATAAAAGCTACTTGGCTTGATGTAATAAAGTGTATGGTATTTCAGTTGTGTATGTATTTATCAACGGTATACTGACATGTCTAAGATTGTATTTATCAATGATATACTGAAATGTCTAAGATTTATGCCTCCTGGAATCGCCACTGTTATTTTCTATGACATATTGACATGCATTGCATCTAAGGATTATATGCCTTAAAATTACCAATGTCATTATTTAAGACATACTTACATATCTAAGGGTTATGTCCCTTGGAATTACCAGTGTCATTATCTAAGACACACTGACATATCTAAGGGTTATGTTCCTTGGGAATACCATTGTCATTATCTAAGACATACTGACATATCTAAGGGTTATGTCCCTTGGAAATACCAATGTTATTATCTAAGACATACTGACATATCTAAGGGTTAAATCCCTTGGAATTACCAATGTCATTATCTAAGACATACTGACATATCTAAGGGTTATGTCCCTTGGAATTACCAATGCCATTATCTAAGACATACTGACATATCTAAGGATTGTGTCCCTTGGAATTACCAATGTCATTATCTAAGACACACTGACATATATAAGGGTTATGTCCCTTGGAATTACCAATGTCATTATCTAAGACACACTGACATATCTAAGGATTATATCCCTTGGAATTACCATTGTCAATATCTGTTACATACATGTACTAAAATATCTGAGACTTGCATATATGTGCATGAAACTGCCTGTTATCTGTGAGACTTGTGACCTTTCTATGCAGAGTGCTTGATTTTGAAAATGTATTCACATCAATTTGTTAGCTCAGTCTAGTAAGTTCTATAATTTTACAGTACATTCGTGACTATAATATACATGCAGCATTCATTGTCAGTTTCATATCATATAGATAGTGCAATGGCCTTCCAAAAAATTACAGTATCTTGGTTTAAGGTCATAGGTTTATTTTTTGTGTAGAATTAATACACAAAGTCATCTTTTGTACCAATATTTTGATGAAGCTTACATGTAGATATGGAATCAGCGTTAGTCTAAGTACATCAAATTTACAAGGGCAAGGGTATGCAATGTCAGTTTCAGATATAGTGTGACCTTTCAGGTCAGATTTTGACTAATTGCAATATATGTATTATATACAACTTCTGACATTCAGTTCTTTACTCCTGCTGTATCTAAAACTAACACACTGCATACTGTAGCATATTACATTTTGTTTTGTCATTTTTATAAACTGCTTATTTTAGCTGTATACCCTTTTTCTGTATTTTTGCAAAACATTGCATTCCACAAATTACTGAAATAATTAGTCAATAGAGCATACATTGTTTACCAGACATGCATTCAGTTGTTTCTTACTTCTAGTACATTTTCTATTAACATTCGCAGACAGGATTTTGTCCGTGCATTAAGCATCAACCACAAAAATTCAGGATACATGAATTAACAATTTATCGACTCGATATTGTTTATATATTTAATCTTCAGAGTGGCAGAGTGGTTAGAATATCCCACTTTAAAATCTTTCATCTGTAATCGTGTGGGTTCAAGTTAGCCTTGCTGGAATATAACCTGATTTTGTAAGAAAGTTAACTTGTGAAATGCCGATGATTTCTTCCTGGGAAGTGCAGATGCTACATTGTAACCGGGTTCTCTCCTTCACGGTCGCCATTAAAGAATGACTGCCACCAGAATTGAAAAATTGTTGAGTGGTGTAAAGCACTATTTAAACAAGCAAACAAAAATTGTTGTTGTTGTATTGTTGTTTAACGTCTGACTCAAGAATCTTTCACTCACATGGAGACGTCACCAAATGCCTGTGAAGGGCATAAAATTTTGGGACACGAGACCTCACTTTTCGCTCTCTCATCAGAAGGATAGGAAAAGCTAGCCACCTCTGCTGAGGCTCGATTCTGTGATGCTCTGGTTGCAAACAAATATTAACTCCTGTTGATTGAAACAAATGAACATTGTACTAAAATATTAACAGTAAAGAAAGTACCGTATCTAAAGACCAAAAAGAAAATCGAAAGATTTCAGCCATCCCATCATGGCCCATATGCTCTGCTCAAGTTAAATAAAAATTCAGAAAAAGATCTTGGCCAACCCTTAAAGGCCCCAGTACTATAAAACTTTTCTCATGCTCTGCTTAGCTCAAAGAAATAAAGCCCCAATGTTTAGAAACTTTTTTCAAGCTCTGCTCAACTCCAAACCTAACTCAATCTTTACCAATTAGAATTAGCATTGTAATTATAACAGTGCATTTGATTGGTAGAAAATGGTGTCGGCAGAAAATTAAACATGAAAAATAAGATTTATAACCTTCTAAAGGTCTTTGTCTGGCACAATAAACAATTTTTTTTATTTATAATGGCCTGAAGTAGTTCCTTTTTAATCATATTAGCAATTAAGAGAAAGAGATTCTATTGTACATGTACATTTCAGTCATCGCTCAAATCTGTTCTTAATCTGTAAAAAACAAAACTAATGCTGAAGAATTCTGTAACTTAGATCAGAGCCTCAACAATGTTTTCTTGGTGTAAATATATACAATGCCGTCAGCATGAAGCAAATAAATTGAACCGTAATCTTCATGGAAAAGAGAAAAAAAAATTATTTGAGTAATAAAAGTTGTGAATGACAGGAGGGAAAAAGAGTCAATAATGTGTCATGATTACGTAATATCTTTTGTAATAATTACAACCGTTCAAGTCATAGCTCGTATCCTAACTACAACAGCGCATGATTCATAAATAAGTCATTCTGGCAGCCATTGTATTGGCAACATTCAATATCAGATACGCCACTGGTTTTTGTAATGACAACATTCAATTTCTCATCACGCCAAGATTATTCACTTGTCTTGGATATTTGTCAAAATCCTAAAACGTGTTTCTTTTATTCCCCTAATTTTATATTTTTTTATATATAATTATACTTCAGGCATTTTCACATTGTTATTCTTCTGTCTCTCTCTTTTTATCGACTGATCTATCTCTCTTCCATTCTCTTTAATTTTCTCTTTTTATCTCACTTTCTTTTTCTTCTTATTACAGTCTTTCTCCATTCCATTCACTAATATTCTCTCTCTCTCTCTCTCTCTCTCTCTCTCTCTCGCTCTCTCTCTCTCTCTCTCTCTCGCTCTCTCTCTCTCTCTCTCTCTCTCTCTCTCTCTCTCGCTCGCTCGCTCGCTCGCTCGCTCTCTTGTATATTTACATTCGTACCTCAGTCTTTTATTCCAATATCCCCGTATACCACCCAACTCTTTTTAGAACTCTGCCCTTTGAAGAGATCTAGGAAAAATTACAGACCCATGTACTTTTGCCAATCTTAAAAGAATTCCATGTGTCTTGTTTATGAAGAGTACCTCGTTTACAACTTCCTCTGTAGTTTAGGACTATAGGATGTTTACAACTTCCTCTGTAGTTTAGGACTATAGGATGTTTACAACTTCCTCTGTAGTTTAGGACTATAGGATGTTTACAACTTCCTCTGTAGTTTAGGACTATAGGATGTTTGTGTTGGTGTCAGGATTCATTGATTAAAGGAAATAATACATTAGCTGCCATTGATACATGATGTTTTGTGTACATGTGTGTGTGTATATATATATATATATATATATACATGTATATATATATATATATATATATACAAATGTGTGTGTGATGTGTCAGGTACAGTGTATATACAGACTCAGGAGAATGGCATTGCAGCGCATTATGACTTATGATAAATCATTTCAAACAGATGTTTCGCCTCCCCTTTACTTGAGATAAGAGCTTTTGTAATATTAAGTTGGGCAGCTAGCCATAAAGCCCTCTGTACACACACATATATACAAACACTCCCATTGACACTGTAGTACCATGACTACTATTGTATCCATCAGTATTCACATGTATTTTGACATCTTTCAACTCAGTTGTTATTGCAGTGTAGGTCATAAAATATCATGAATGAAAATGAGCTTGTATGACCACACACACACAGACTACGGTAGTCTTCCGAATTAGGGGGAAAGTTTTGTTATTCTAACTTTTGTATCACACTTGTTGTGTTATTTTTTAATAGTTTTTGTTAGTGTGATTTTGGCATTTCTCATGTAAACTGTAAATATAAGTAAAATATTGACACTTAAAACTTATATACGTGTCATATGTCATTACACTTAGCCTATCAAAATAATGAAAGTACATATTCCGACAGTCATGAAATGAATCCTGTGAAACCTGGTTTGTTACAGATTTCACTTTCAGTTAACAGATTTACCTGTTTACAGGTACAGTGGAACTTATATATAAAGACCCTATCACGGAAACAACAAAACCAATCTTTATAGGGGTTATTTTGTACACAAATGGTACTGTTGGGGACAGCAAAAAGGTCTTTGTGATCAGGTGGTCATCTGTGTGACAACTGGAATATATATACAGTAGAACCTGTTATCAGAAGCAACTGTCGTGAAATTAGTCCAAATTAACAAAAAATTCTTAAAGGGGAACTGACCTTTTTTTCACTCTTGTTTAGTATTTTTGAATGAAATTTGTACAATCTTTGACATACACTGTTTACCTGACAATTTTTGCCCCTGGTTATTTTTTGCCTTTTTATGTCAGAAAACATATTTACTGTGTCTTATATTCGCCCTAAGCCACCATGGTCTTATGGATGACATGAATGTCCATGCTTCAGTCATGCTTGAAAATTTCACCTTCATTTTAAATTGGCCCTCTCAACTAAGGGCGAAAAATTAAATTGGGAACACATTTCCAGATGTATGGTACTTCCTAGAATGTATTTATATTTGGTCTGCTGTCTTACTAAATAAAGTTAAGGATTTTTTTGTGTACTACAATGTTTCATTTTTCTGTTTTAGGATTCAAGTGTTGGCAGAAGGAAGATGTGGATATCAATGAAGAATTGGCACACATTGCTAATAAAGCAGATATCGGAGAAGAAGGACCAAATGGTAATAGTCTTCATTATCTAAAGAATGTGCTTAGAAACATTGTTTTAAGTAATAAACATCTCGTATTTTCTTGTAGTGCTGGTAGGATTTATGAAAAAGTTTTCAACACTGAGCATTTCTTTTTGTAATATTGCATATTTTGCTGGTCATAATTATTGTTATTCAGTCATCTCTCTTAGCTCATTGTAATACACAAATCTCCCTTTGCTCATTGTATTATTGTTATGTCCCTTAGATCATTGTATTGCAGTTATCTCCCTTAGCTCATTGTATTAGTCAACTGCCTTAGATCATTGAATTGCAGTTATCTCCCTTAGATCATTGTATTACAGTTATCTCTCTTAGCTTATTGTATTAGTTATCTCCCTCTGTTCATTGTATTAAAGTTAGCAGCCTCAGCTTATTGTATTACAATTATCTCCCTTAGATCATTGTATTACAGTTATCTCCCTTAGCTTATTGCATTAGAATTATCTCCCTTAGATCATTGTATTGCCATTATCTCCCTTAGCTTATTGCATTAGAATTATCTCCCTTAGATAATTGTATTGCCATTATCTCCCTCAGTTTATTGTATTACTTTTATCTCCCTTAGATCATTGTATTACAGTTATCTCCCTTACCTCATTGTATTACAGTTATCGCCCTCAGCTCATTGTAATACAGTAATCCCCCTTAGCTCATTGTAATACAGTAATCCCCCTTAGCTCATTGTATTAGTTATTTTCCTTAGCTCATTGTATTACAGGTATTTCCCTTAGCTCATTGTATGACCGTTATCTCCCTTAGCTCCTGGTATCACAGTTATCTCCCTCAGCTCATTGTAATACATTAAATCCCCTTAGCTCATTGTATTAGTTATTTTCCTTAGCTCATTGTATTGCAGTAATCTCCCTTAGGTCATGTATGACAGTTATCTCCCATAGCTCATTGTAATACAGCAATCCCCCTTAACTCATTGTATTAGTTATTTTCCTTAGCTCATTGTATTACATTTGTCTCCCTTAGCTCATTGTATCACATTTATCTCTCCTAGCTCATTATATTACAATTATCTCCCTCAGCTCATTTTTCCTTAGTTGAGAGTATTACAGTTATCTCCTTCAGTTCATTGTAATACAGTTATCTCCCTTAGTTCACTGTATCAGATACCTGCTTATAATGTACTCCCTATTGCTCTTGTAATGTAACACAAGTCACTGTCTTGTTTAAGGATTACAGAAATATGAATTTCATTTGAAAGTCTAGGTCAAGTGTCCTGTGGATGGCTAAAGTAACTTCATCTATGGGACCTTTTGACATTTTACAGGATGTAGTACTTGTTATATATATACATGTATAACCTTACATTCTCAAAGTATATAGGAATGTAAGATGTTTATGCCTGTGTATAGCTCTTATTTATTATTGTACATCAAATACAAGTAGTAAAAGTTGAAAAAATTGAAATAATTTTTTTTTATTACTATTAAAAACAGCTACACATTAAGTGCTCCCATAAAGAAATTAATGCATAGGCGTCGTAAGCCTAAACCAAATTTTTTGGAAGTTCTTTCCTTTTTTAAAAATCATATTTCTGGTTCTTCTACTTACAACGCATTTCTCATTTTTAAGATTTCACAGTTCTTCCCTTTAACTTGTTGTAGTACTTTAAATATCATATTTCTTGTGTTAAAGGTTCACAAATCTTTCTCTTAACTTATAGCATGTAATACATTATGTAATTCTTTACTTAAGTTGTAAAATTTTATATGAAGTCAGATCGCTGTCTATAGCATGTAATACATTATGTAATTCTTTACTTAAATTGTAAAATTTTATATGAAGTCAGATCGCTGTCTATTTTTATTGTTTTTTCTCTGTCTTTCTCTCAGAGTAACTTTCTAGGTTTGCACAATAATTTCAGCTCAGAGGCACAAACCAAACACTGACAATTTCATGTAGCTTTGAATTAGCATTTTTTTTTTCACAAACTGTTATGTTGCTGGGTTTTTTTCAAGGACTTGTTTTGAAATGTACGTATCTAGACTGACAGTGAGCTGAACACATTTTGTCTGTTTAAATCACAAGGCTACTACATGTAAATGTATATTATTGCAGTGAGATATTTGGATATTATCTAGAAGACTACAGAATACATGAGTCATTTGTTTTGGTGATTGACACGGCTAATGATAAACTAGAGTTAAACCAGCTGATTTTGAGAGTCACTCTCATACTACTTAAAACATATGTCAAAATATGAAGTCTAAAATTTTCACTTCTAATTTCCCTGTCGGGACAAGGACGAATCTTGTGCTAAACAGGTACACATGTAGTTGCTTCTTGTCATTTCTCTACAGGAACATGTCAAATAGGTCAAAAGTTTTCTCTTTTAGTTCCTCTTTAGGGACAAGGGCATCACATATATCAAAATAGATATAGGGTTTTCTCTTCATTTGTGGGACAGGGGCATTTAAAATGTCAAAATACCAGGTAGGTCCCAAGTTTTCTCCTTTCTGGTCTATGTAGTAACCAAGGTGGGGTACTGTATAGTTGTGGAAATTTAAGGTTTTTCTGAGAAGAACTTGTTCACTGGTATAAGTCAGTTTATATCAGAAAGGGTATTCTAGCATTGTTTAACTGGTAAGTTGGGTAAACAGTGATGTGAGGACTTTCACATTCATTTTCTTCAACAAGTTCTAGATTATTCCATAGCCCCCACCCCCTCAAACCCCCCAACCCCTCAACCCCCGGTAATTCTTGTAGATGTTGATCTGAATATTGGTTTCAGATCAGACATCAAAGGCGTTATAATAGCTTATAACATCCAAATAGGTGTTTTTATGGATTATGATGTCCATCTCCAAGTGTACAAACTCATAAATAGTGGTCTAGTTGTTGCAAGTGGAAGGTTCCATGTTTGATCCCTGTCGCAATGTCATACCTAAGACTTTGAAAAAGGTAATGTATTTTCCTTCACCATGTGCTCAGCACGAGATGTGAAAATTTCAGGTCTTATTGATGAGACTTAAAAATTGAGATCCAGTATCAGGATAAATGAAATCTGACTGCATTTACCATTGGCATAAGTGTCATAGCACTGGTCCATATTTGTTGAACTTCACTTATTGCTGTGTACAAAGTAAAACCTGCTTTAGCGACCACTGTGTATAAAGACCACCTGGTCACAAAGACTGTTTTTTGCTGTCCCCAATAGTACCATTTGTGTACAAATCAACCTCTATATAAAGACCACCTCCCTATATAGACCGATTTTCTTGTGTTTCGAAGGAGGTTGTTATATACAGCTATCACTGTAAGTAAAAACTATTCTTGATGGAATGTAAAACAACAACAAATATCAGCTAACAGCCGTCAGATAAGACTTATAAGATGTCTGATATCAAAGATAAGTTACAGTTGCTATTGTACATTTCCTTCCTATTTGCTTCTATTGCATAATCAATATCTGTCCGCTATACAGATTATAGCATTGTATAGTAAATATTGATTACGGTTCATTTCCGATGCTGTTGCTTTTTTCAATGCTCCTTAATTATTCCTCCTATTCATAACAATCTGTATTCATTGATCCTGCCTGAAGAGTTTGGTTTCTGATTACCGTACATTCTGTGGATGATTCTTTATGGTTCCACTTTTTTGATAGTCGGTGATTTTTTTGTTAACTCATCAAACCCTGAGAAATAATTGACTCTCCTGTTAATCAAAGAACTTAAATTAGTCCAAGTGGGTCTTTAGGGGTGAATGGGTTAAATTCATATTTGTCCTTTGTCTCGTATCTGGAAGTTAATTCATATTTGTCAAACTTTATGATTCGTATTTCTAGATGTTACGGTTACCAGTAAGTGGGTTAATGCGTTTATGATATATGTTACAGTAGTTGATGAGTTTCAAACATCTTTAGGGAATATCAATGCTGATTCTTATATTTCAGTTATCTACTTTTGTAGTTGGTTTCGCTGTACATCTTTAGGAATATCAATGCTGAAGACAGCTAATATTGGGTTATCTACTGGTAGTTTCTTCTGTATAACCAGTTTTCACTGTACATCTATTATTGTGAGTTATCTGTAATTTCAACCTACTTTTGTAGTTTCGCTGTACATCTTATTATATTGAGGAATATCAATGCTGAAGACAGCTTATCTTATATTTCAGTTACCTACTTTTGTAGTTCTGTATAACCATTGGTTTCACTGTACATCTTATTATATTGAGGAATATCAATGCTGAAGGCAGCTTGTTTTATATCTGATATTTTAGTTACCTAGAACATGGTTTCACTGTACATGTTTTTACCATGCTATATCAAGGATCATTGCACGATGTTGACAGAAAACAGTGCTTCATGTAGTTTATGACAGTTTCTTGATATTTCAACACTTACAAATTTTGTTACTGTATTTCTGTATGATATGGTTTAATTGTAAGATATCAAGGGTTTTGCATGCTATTTCTATAAACCCGTTCTAGTTTAAGATGGCCTCTTTTATATTTCGCAGTCACTATTACTGGACCACATAACGATGGCATGTGTAAGTATTGGGTCGGTACTACTGTACATATGTACTTAGATTTGAGAAACATCACAAAAAGATTAGGCATCCTTTTAAATTTGTTAACTACATATGTTTTTTCATCATTGCTGTTTATGAAACGTAAACCATATTAAAACAAGATGGTTTTACGATCACATAGAAAATACAAAACAGAATTTTGAACTTCATTTTCATTTTACTTCAAAAGCAATGTGTTATCAGTTTGGAAATATCATTGATGTATGTGGAGAGTAACTGTTTCACTGTTTAAAACTAGGTCAAGTTCGCAAATTAAAAAAAAAATTCTATAAATGTATTACAATAAGGAAATGCCCGCAATTATGATGTCATTTACATGTAAATGTGCAGAAAGGTGAAGTGTTTAGTTTTACTTTTTAAAAAATAAATCAGTTTTGTGTCTCTGTTGTGTAGTAAAGATAGGATTGACCTAATTTTTGAATTGTTTTTCGGTAAATGAGGCACAGGTGCAGTTAGCCGTGGAACTAGGTTAACCCTGGGGAATAGATAAGTAGTTTTCGTATATGTATAACAGCAGTACATTCAATGACAGACTTCCTGGTTTTATGTATCACTCTCTTAATTTTGTTTGGTGTTTTACGCCACTCAACAGTTTTTCTGTAATTTGATGGTGGACAGTTTTTAATGGTGGGGAGAGAAACCACCAGCCTTCCACACAAACCAGCACTGACCAGCAGTGAGAGACTTCATGGTTCAAAGCATGATACCATAACTGCTTGACCAAAGAGGTCAATCACATTCTGAGAATGACTGACAGTTATGACGCTTGTTACATTTACTTTTGTCACTGTGACCTTATTTTAAACATTTATTTCTAGAATAAACATGTGTCCAAATTACCATAGGACCTTTCTCTCTCTCTCTCTCTCTCTTCATTTCTGTCTCTTTCTTAATTCCTCTGTCTTCTCTTTTTCTCTCTCTTAGTCTCTCTTCATTTCTCTCTCATTCTGTGTCAATGTCTCTTAGTTTTTCTCTTTTTTGTGTCTCTGACTCCATTTCTTTCTTTCTCTCTCTTGTCATGGTCTGTGGCTAAGATTAGATTGTTCGTAACTTATTTGTTATTGTTAAATTTTTAACCCCAACTTTTACAATCTAGGTAAAAGTGAAACTGCATGTAAATGTTAAGTGAAAGATATATATTTCCTTCAAGTATTTTTAAGATTTCTGATAAAGTTATATATAAATAAAGGACACACGAAGGACTGCATTGTATTGCTATGTTTTAACACTATCGTGTGACTTTGATTAGTTACTTAAGTATTTATTTTATTTTTGTCCAAACAACAATTTTTCATTTGTATTAAAACGCTTTCTGGCTACAGATGAAATACTAGTAAGTGTGACCCAGTTACAGAGTTATGTTAATAGATCTATATTTGTTTCCTCTCTATCATGACATTGGAAACATCTGTTACCTGCCTACCATGATGACATGGGAAACATCTGTGACCTGATTACCATGACATAGAAAACAGCTGTGACCTGCCTACTATGACATAGGAAACATCTGTGACCTGCCTATCATGACATGGGAAACATCTGTTACCTGTCTTCCATGATGACATGGGAAACATCTGTGACCTGACTACCATGACATAGAAAACAGCTGTGACCTGCCTACTATGACATAGGAAACATCTGTGACCTGCCTATCATGACATGGGAAACATCTGTGACCTGCCTACCATGACATGGGAAACATCTGTGACCTGCCTACCATGACATGGGAAACATCTGTGACCTGAGTACAATGACATGGGAAACATCTGTGACCTGCCTACCATGACATGGGAAACATCTGTGACATGTCTACCATGACATGAGAAACATCTGTGACCTGAGTACAATGACATGGGAAACATCTGTGACATGCCTACAATGATATGGGAAACACCTGGACCTGCCTACCATGACACGGGAAACATCTATGACCTACCTACCATGACATGGGAAACATCTGTGACCTGCCTACCATGATATGGAAAACATTGTGACATGCCTACAATGACATGGGAAACATCTGTGACCTGCCTACCATGACATAGGAAACATCTGTCACCTGCCTACCATGACATTGGAAACATCTGTGAGTCACTGCAATGATAAGAAGAGTCACTGCAATGATAAGAAGAGTCACTGCAAAGTTTTGGGGTATATTTACATTTGAACCCCAAACCTTCCACTTCTGAGGCAAGACCTTCATCAGTTTACCTTGATATGTGATAAGACAACATGAATACAGCTCAATCTATACAACAGGTAACCAGGCAAAAGGTCTGGTTCCAGTCCAGCTGAAATCTAGGCTGATTTTATGTGGTAGGCCATAGGTCTTTTATCGGTTGTGTGATTACCAGATTTTGTACTGCCACCACTAAAAAAGTTGCTGCAATATAAAAGACAGTTTGAAGTAATACGCCATGAAGAAAAATTATGTTGGTTGCATAGGGGTGAACAACAATCAATTTCTTACCTGTCCTTCAGCGCAATAGTCTGCAATCTTACCTGTCTGAATACAGATGTCACTTAACTGAATATTGAAATTACCATATACATAGTTGTTATTTTATAGATTTTGTACAGGTGTGTAATTTTCAGAAAAGGGTGATCAATAGACACTTTCATTTTAGAAATGTTCATCCTAGAAGTCGGTATTTTTAGGTATTTTTTTTAAAAAAAAAATTGGGGGGGGTCTGGCATCTTTCCTTGTTAGACATGGGATAAGTAACTTTTACATGTCCGACAGGAAAACAGACTTGTACGGGATAACAGTAAACAGTGCTTGTTAAGTCCAGCTTTGATCGCAATCCATTCAGTCACTTTACGATAGATAGGTAACAATCAAATTATCACCTGTACTGGTATACATTTTAAAACATTAATAGATCTGTCACAAGTACTCCTAAACACTGAAGCCATCAGACCATTAAAATGTAGAATTACAGTCAAGATCGTAAAAAATCATAAAAAGTCACAATCTTTCTGTAGTCTCCAACTAATTTTCCAAAAACAAGATAATGATACAATCAAACTGAAAACATTATTTCTTTTTTATGATCGTAATTATCAATGATTTAATATAAAATTATCATTACAACTACAAGCTAAAAATTGGTGCATTCATTTTGTGATGTTCTCAATCAATAGTACAGTGCCGCTAGTATTGTATAAAAGGTCACTGTTGTTAGAATGCTATTTTCAGTTCAGGACTGTTGTTAGAATGCTATTTTCAGTTCAGGACTGTTGTCAGAATGCTATTTTCAGTTTGGGATATTTGTGAAGAGTATACAAGCATGTTTAACCAATTCGTTTCAGTTTAGATTTTCTTCATTTCCCCTCCTCCCTGCTGTAACTTGGTAACCCTCCCCCCAACCCTGCTGTAACTTGGTATCCTCCCTGCTGTAACTTGGTATCACCCTGCTGTAACTTGGTATCACCCTGCTGTAACTTGGTATCACCCTGCTGTAACTTGGTATCACCCTGCTGTAACTTGGTATCACCCTGCTGTAACTTGGTATCCTCCCTGCTATAACTTGGTATCCCACCTACTGTAACTTGGTATCGTCCCTGTGGTAACTTGGTATCATGGGTTTTCCTGTTTGCTTGTATACAGGTTTATTTGTTTCTTTCCTTGAGTTACAATATACATGTACGTGTATGTGATATGAAGTACCATAAAAATGTGAGGTCAAATGTGATGTACATTTCTTCTTGCTGTTGTTGGTTTTTGGATCTTTTTTCTTTTGTCGTCCATTACATCCTGTTTGTTTGTATTGTCAAACTTGTCTGTAAAGGCCACTCAAGGGTTATAGACAGGTGACCTTGATAAAAAGGTTTATTTATTACTGTAAAGTTTATTTTACAAAAAAGGTTATGCATGCATGACCTTTATAGGCAGGTGCCCTTTATAAAGAGGTGGCCTTTAATGCAAGTTTGAATGTATTTTTTTTTACCTTCATTAAGTTCCTGACATGTGCACATGTATGTAATTGAAAATATCATTTGTTTCAGGGCATAAGTCCTCTCTGATTCTCTTTGTTTTGATTTCATTTTTTATTATTATGATTTTTTTGTCATCGTTGAAGTCCTTTGTGCTTGCATATACATTGTAAGTTTTAATATTTTCCTTGACTATTGCATTCCTGTATATATACATATACATGTTTGTAATCACACTGAATCGCTTAAGGTCACAAGTGCATAGTCTTTAATTTGTTTTATTGTCCATGAGAGTTTTTATCTCAGATATTCACTTTTTACTGTTTTTATATAAAATGCAGAAGAAGAAAAAACTTTGAAGTAATATTATCTGTACTAATTCTAATGCTATGATTATACCAAGATAAATTGTCACATGTTTACAAACCAAGCAAGTCTAAATTTAATCCTAAAAGGGTGACAAGCTACAATAAAAACCTACAGTACTGCATGGAATTAAAACAAGGTAAAAATACTTAATCTGCACACCCCTGTTTTTGGAAAATAGTGTAGATTTGAATTTTGACAGCAGATCTGGATGCGCCACTTTATCTTGTAAGACCTGTACATATGTAAGTGATAAATTGGTGCACATGTGTACAAACATAAAAAGTCTAAAGCAGATTGTAACTGGGGTGATAGGCTATATGTCAACACAACATTTTAGAGCTACAGTAATACATGCAGTCCATGCAGGGCAAAAAGTTTTACCTGTGCACACCTATTTTTGGAAGAAGAAAACAAAAGTATTGATTGTGTTTCTGACAGATCCCTGAAATGCCACTTTATCTTGGTAGACCCTGTACATGTGTTGATATCAGTAACAATGAACAAAACAAAGAGACAAACCATGATTATCATATCAGTAACAATGAAAGAGACAAACCATGATAATTGTCTATAAAGGCCACTCAAGGGAACAGGCAGAAATAGCCATTATTGACAGGTGGCCTTTAGTAAGAGGTTTATACTTTTTAAAGATGTTAACAAAGGTTATGATTGAATGACCTTTATAGGCAGGTGTCCTTTATATAGTGGTGGCCTTTAATGTAAGTTTGACTGTAGATTGTGCTTGTATGTAGAAACCCAACTTGAAAAATCAAAAGCAAGCAAATGAAATAAGCTCACAAAATTAAAATCAACATACTTTAAATAGGAAAATCTGGATGTTTTGTAAATTGTAGTTTACTTCAATATTTTCTGAAGATTTGATACAATATCTGGTTGGTCTATTATAAAGGTTTTTCTAGATTTTTTTTTATCATTAACACTGAAATGATGATGATAGTAAAATTAGATGAACAGCATTAAAATAGATTGATTAAACACCAAATAAATGTCATGGACGTGAAATTACTTAAACTGCTTAGACCTGGTGTCTGTTATAGGTCATTATACATAGCGTTAGTGAACAATCAATTTCAATATTGCTGCAGGAAATATCATTTAAAATTTCCGATTACACAAACAATGAATCCCCATGGCAATTTGCCAAATATTAGTTTTCGGCATAAGAAACCAATTAACCACTTACATATAGTAACAAATGAACTTCATCTCATTCAAAATTGATGTCGGAGTAAGCTGGCATCAGCAGTAAGCTGGCAAGGAACATTCTGATTACTTGCGCTTGTGAATTACAATTTACTTTCTTTATACCAAAAAAATGATTTTGTTTTCCGAGAAGCTTTTCTTTGTATTTAAACTTTAGTGTAACCATATGTACATGCTAATGAGACATTGCATCGTTCATCTACAGGGATGAAATTGACAGCTTTGCCATCTGATTGATTTCTTCTGTCACTTGCATTTTTCATACTATTTTTACACTGATAAAGAGAAGTGACACCCAAATAATAATATGCCTACCTTAAATAGGGTCAAGGATATCTCTGTAATTGATTTTAATTCAGAGTTATATGGTGCACGTTATAGAAGTATACAATTTGTTTTATCCTTGTGTTTATTAGAAAGATTTCTTTTAACTGGACAAATATCCTCTGAAAATCAGTGAATTATACCAGTCCATATGAGTCTCAAGGGTAAATGGGTATAAAATGCATCCCCAGTTAAGATCCACAGGGGTGGAAAATATCTGTATCTAACAACTGAAACACTGGGATTTCTTTAAACGAACCTTGTGCAGTAAAGTGTTGAAATGTGGGTTTTTCGGTTATTGTTTTATGTCGATGTATGTGTTATGCTCAACTTGTCAAGTAATTACTAGAAACATGATTTTCTCAGATATAAAAAATTACTATGTGTGCCAAGTCCTTTCATTCTTTGAAGATCATAAGCCTGCGTTAGGTCACCTGGCCCAACAAAACTTTACACCCACTTCCAAAATTCACAGAATTGAATATTACATCGCTGGAAATTTTCACCCATAATTAATCTTTGCTTTTCCATTCTAAGATGAGAGGGAAAATTTAAAAATGAAATTGAAATTTTAAAGCTAAATAATTAAAGTAATGACATGCACCCATCCATGAAACTATGGTGATTTGGGGCGAATTTAAGACGGGGTGAATATGTTTTGTGTCATAAAAGGACGAAAATTTCCTGGAACACAGTCTAAATCTTAATCATTTATGAATTCAAATGGTCCAACATATCTTTGATTCTACATTTAAAATTAACAGAATTGGTTAATGCAGTCTTATCTACATCTAAATTTGTTTATAATTCATGGGGACCCTTATATCTTTAAACACAATTCAATTTTATCTACATCCAAGTGAGTTTAGAATTCACAAGGCCCATTACTTGTTTAAGCCTACTTTTAAAAATTACAGAATCAAGCAATTCATTTTTATCTACTTCTATGTAAGTTTGGGGCCAACCTATACTTCAGTCATAATTTTTATTTGCTCTATATAATTTGCCAAAAAGCATATACTGTATACAGGGTTATTTTTGCCCAGTGTTATTTTTGCCCTATTGCACTTGCAAATGTTTTCGGCCCATTTTAAATTCGCATAGACTTTTATAATCAAAAATAGATGAATTTACCATTTTGAATTCGCCCACTGACGAAAGGGGTGAAAATTTCCCTGTATACAGTAAATGTCTATAAATTTTCAATTCCTGTAATGATTTTCCTTTCATTTGAAAACCAACATTTTCTATTTCCTCAGCCCTTTCATTATTAGTAACATTCAATGGGTGCAATATAATAATACATCACTTGTTGTCTTTGCACATGTTACCAATAAATTTTATATAGAAATCATAACTGCCAGTTGTAGAATCAGGTGGGATGGAATCAGATTTATTACAGAATTATGGGTTATATTGAATACAGTCCATTTCAAAAGCTTGAAATAATTGAGAAAATTTGGGGAAAAACTGTTACATATTTTCTGTAAGCCATGTTTAAGTGTCAGAAATCTGAGGTTGTCAGATGTAGAACCACGGCAGGCAGCTGGATACAGGATCTTGATTCAATTCTTTTCAACTTTCTCTTTGTGTCTACCTTACACTGAGCATTTTAAAATGTTGGCTTAGATCCAGAATTTAACAGATGGAAACTGGTAAATCTTAATGCAAATTACAGTTTTATAGAAAGGAGAAGTGACTGAGATGGAAATTCAGGGAATTATTGCTGAAGCAGATCTTATGCAAATATCAGACAAGTATTTAGGATTTCGGTGTAACGTTGGCTGCTAAATTTTTTTTATCTGATATCATCGTGGTTGGTTAAAATTTAACTTAACTTCAGGAATTACAAATTTATTGTGTATCAAAAGGCAAGTCTTCAATAGATTGTCATGTGAAAAGTCATTATTTTGTTTTGACGTAAAGTTTATGATTTAGATTATTACTTAATGAGTTGAAAATAATTTCATCGACTTGAAATAACATCATTTACCCAAATTACAGAAATTTGTTATTTTCTGGATACTGACAAAAGGATATTACACACCAAGTTTAAGCCTTGTCATCATCGTAAAAACACAGTCTGGATTCGCTATGCTCATATCTACCCTAGGTTTAATGTACCCCAAGTTTTTGTTTTAGATCAATGAACTATACAATAAACCACAGTCCAGAATCACTATGCTTATTCTTACCCATGGTTTCATGTGCCCGGAAACTTCCAGTTTTTATTACATTTACTGTGATTGGATAAATTGGACACAATTTTCATTACATTTACCGTGATTGGATAAATTGGACACCATTTTCATTACATTTACCGTGATTGGATAAATTGGACACCATTTTTTATTACATTTACTGTGATTGGATAAATTGGACACCATTTTCATTACATTTACCGTGATTGGATAAATTGGACACCATTTTTTATTACATTTACTGTGATTGGATAAATTGGACACACTTACTCTTGATAAATAATAATTAGCTACGAATGATTATGAGTGCATGAAACCTTAGGTAGGAAAGAGCATAGCAATTCTGGATTGTGGTTTTACGACTTTGAAGTCCTGCTTGAACTAGGTCCAAATTCTGCCACAATTTTAAATTACGTTTAAAAAAAATGGGTCAAAAATTCATCTATGTTGGAACCTTAGTTGATTTTGTGAGAAAGGTTGCCAGTTTACACTTTATTTGTCTATTCAGTCACACATTTAAGAGTCTTGTTGAGGTTCTATAGACCAAGGGAGATAATTCCTTATTTCAACATAATACAGATATATGATACAATGATTTCTATCTGTAAAGACAGGATTACTGAATGTGGTCTTTTAAGACTAATTCAAAGGTCTAGTAAAACCTTCAAGATCCTACTTCAACGTTCATATTATTATATCCCTCACCACTGCTGCAATCCTGTGGTTTCAAGATTGTTTTTTTGCATCCAAGAATAGAGGCTACTGTAGTTAATCAGATATGCTGTTTCTTTGTTAGTCCATATGCAACATTCGATCAAATTAATTTTTATATCAGTGGAACATACTTCAATTATGGCCATTATTCTTGCCAGAGTTGTGGGACTTGGTTTTTATGAATGGCTTAGCTCTATAGAGCATAGAGTTATTAAAACCCATCTTGTTAGTAGATATCTCTGTGATATCTCTGTGATATCTCTTGATATTTTGTGTGCTTCCCTGAGATATCTCACACCTCTGAGAATATCTAACACCTCCTTGACTCTGCTTTTAGATCACCCATTAAATGGAAGGTCACATGATAACAACAAGGAGTTGTGTTTTGGAGGGCAGATGCAGTGCAGCTGATAAAAGGAACATGAGCAATGTATGTTACAACAGGCAGTTGCACTACAATCTATCTATCTCGCCTGACTTAGATCAAAGCACAACAGATGTTATAAATGTAATGAGATCACTTCTTTCTTGTCGATAACTTGATAGGTAGAAACGATAAAACATACAACAAAAAATATACTCAGTAATCTATTTGGGAGTTTTTTTGTCTACATTTGCCCTAAACAGAAGATAATGAAGGACAGACTTCCATTTTAGTGTTAATTTAATGTTTCGTAATAAGCATTTTCTATACAAGTACACATGTGTACTCTCTGACTTGTACAAACACCTTTTAACATGTACAAAACTTATAATTAATGTTTTAGCAAACCTCACCAGCAAAATAAGAGATTTTTACTGAAAATTGGATGATTTTAAGCATTTAAATATGTTATCTGGATTTTAAAACAGTGATCATTATTTACATTTGAAAGTTTTATGAGATACATGTAAATAGTTCTGACATGTGTCAGTGATTAGGAGTAAATAACAGATTACTGGTTATAAGTATGCATTTGTTTTTATAAATGGGGCAAGCAATTTTTTTTTATATTGGAATAGAGCAAATTGGTAAGCTTTTGTGTGATATATACCAACAAATCCTTCATATAGCTCAGAACATAATTTGTTTAATATTTTCTAGCAATTTTGTCTATTTCCAGTATTGTTCACATGATAAATCTGATTAATACTCTAGAATACAAGGAAAAATTATAATAGAAAACCAAATATGTACCTTCACCTGAATCAGGCACCATTAGAATAATTCTGATGGTAGATAATATTATAGACACAATACCAAAGTTATAATAGACCTGTGTAATGGTGGGGTAAAATAAATGTTTATAATATAGAGTTGTTTAAATCAACTTTCCCTGGCAGTTTTCTCCAATATGGTTCTAAATAAATTCATCTGACATTTTTTTGGTATTTACTTATTAATATCCCGTAATCCAATAACTTTATCTAAAATTAAAGATATAGACCAGCCCAACATAGCAAGTGTGCATTTAAGAATGAGTGAGTTCATACATGTCACTTCTGATGACACAAAAAGACATGTCTGTGTCACTCCCATGCTTAGACAAGTCTATGTCACCTCTAAGTTTACACATGTCTGTGTCACCTCTAAAATTACACATGTCTGAGTCACCTCTAAGTTTACATATGTCTGTGTCACCTCTAAGTTTACATATGTCTGTGTCGCCTCTAAGTTTACACATGTCTGTGTCACCTCTTAGTTTACATATGTCTGTGTCGCCTCAAAGTTTACACAGTACCGTGTCACCTCTAAAATTACACATGTCTGAGTCACCTCTAAGTTTACATATGTCTGTGTCACCTCTAAGTTTACATATGTCTGTGTCGCCTCAAAGTTTACACAGTACCGTGTCACCTCTAAAATTACACATGTCTGAGTCACCTCTAAGTTTACATATGTCTGTGTCACCTCTAAGTTTACACATGTCTGTGTCACCTCTAAAATTACACATGTCTGAGTCACCTCTAAGTTTACATATGTCTGTGTCACCTCTAAGTTTACATATGTCTGTGTCGCCTCTAAGTTTACACATGTCTGTGTCACCTCTTAGTTTACATATGTCTGTGTCGCCTCAAAGTTTACACAGTACCGTGTCACCTCTAAGTTTATACACATGTCTCACCTCTAAGATTACACATGTCTGTGTCACCTCTAAGTTTACACATGTCTGTGTCACCTCTAAGTATATCACATGTCTGTGTCACCTCTAAAATTACACATGTCTGAGTCACCTCTAAGTTTACATATGCTGTGTCACCTCTAAGTTTACATATGTCTGTGTCACCTCTAAGTTTACACATGTCTGTGTCACCTCAAAGTTTACACATGACTGTGTCACTTCTAAGTTTATACACATGTCTGTCACCTCTAAGATTACACATGTCTGTGTCACCTCTAAGTTTACACATGTCTGTGTCACCTCTAAGTATATCACATGTCTGTGTCACCTCTTAGATTACACATGTCTGTGTCACCTCTAAGTTTATACATGTCTGTGTCAACTGTAAGTTTATCATATGTCTGTGTCACCTCTAAGATTACACATTTCTGTGTCACCTCTATGTTTACACATGTCTGTGTCACCTCTAAGTTTATCACATGTCTGTGTCACCTCTAAGATTACACATGTCTTTGTCACCTCTAAGTTTACACATGTCTTTGGCACCTAAGATTACACATGTCTGTCACCTCTAAGTTTACACATGTCTGTGTCCACTTTAAGTTTATCACATGTCTGTGTCACCTCTAAGTTTATACACATGTCTGTGTGACCTTTAAGTTTACACATGTCTGTGTCACCTCTTAGTTTAAACATGTCTATGTCACCTCTAAGTTTATACATGTCTTGGTCAATTCCATGCTTTTATATATATATATATATATATATATATATATATATATATATATATATATATATATATATATATATATATATATATATATATATGTCAATTCCAAGCTTAGACATTTCTGTGTCACTAACAAACTTAGACATGTCTGAGTCACTAACAAACTTAGACATGTCTTTGTTACTCAGTGCTTAGATTTGTCTGTGTCTCTTCCTGGGTTAGGCATATCTGTGTAACTACCAAGCTTTGGCATGTCTTTTCTTTTCATGCCTAGACATGTCTGTGTCACTTCCAGATTTGACTTGCCTGTGTCTCTACCAGGCTTAAACTTACCTGTGTCACAACCATGCTTAGACATGTCCGTGTCACTACCAAGCTTACACATGTTTTTGTAAATACCAAGCTTAGACATGCCTGTGTCACGACCAAGCTTAGACATGTGTGTTTCACTACCAATCTTAGACATGTCTGTGTCACAACCAAGCTTAGACATGTGTGTTTCACTACCAATCTTAGACATGTCTGTGTCACGACCAAGCTTAGACATGTGTGTTTCACTACCAATCTTAGACATGTCTGTGTCACGACCAAGCTTAGACATGTCTGTGTCACTACCAAGCTTAGACATGTCTGTGTCACTACCAAGCTAAGACATTTCTTTCTCATTCTATGCTTAGACATGTCTGTGTCACTACCAAGCTAAGACATGTCTTTGTCACTTCCAAGCTTATACTGCCCCTGTTATACATGTACATACATTTGCCATTGGTTTTGTCAGTGTTTAGAGTAACTAGAGTTTTTATGTCTTTATATAGTGTGATAAATGTTCTAGCTCTGAATGTCTCTCTTCTATTTTCAGGTGAGAGGATTTTACAGAATCGATTCAGTGGCCTTGCAGTTGAAATTCTGGTCAACCCACAGCTCCAGACCCTTAAACAAGCCATTAAGAAGTTTATGAGCTCGGTCAGTACATACAAACACCTGATATATGCTGGTCATTGCTTCAGTGGAAATGGTGCCTGGGTATTGCAGGATGACACCTTCACTCTGTCTCACTTGTCCCAGATCCTTAAAGACAACACAGTGGAAGACGCCCTTAAACTTCAAAAGGGATCTCAACTGGTTGTACATTGCAGTGCAGAAGGAGAATGGAAACAAGCCAATATGCAGAAATTGCCTGGATGTAAAGAACTTGATTTACAGCTGAATCCAACAGAGAAACTGTCAAGTTCTCATGGAGTGTTGCAGTTTGTTGCTTATATTTCCAATTTTGTGAAGCCAATGAGCATGACCGATTTGCTGAAAACGACAGACTATGTTGGTAATCTGAGATTTAGCAAGCCCACCCTCTACATTTTCCCAGGTTGTGAGGGTGATTCGGCTTTGTTTGTGATTAGTGGTTTTAATTTGCTTGTCAATGGAGGCTACAGAAGAAAGTCATGTTTTTGGGACTTTTCTAGACACTTAGATAGAATTGATGCAGTGTTGTTGACTCACTTAGGTTCAGATAACTTGTTTGGTGTGTCTTCCATGTTGCAAAGGAAATCTTTAGGTAATGTCCACCCAGAAATAGGATATATTTACATGAATACTGCTGACAAGTTGCCACAAGTAAATGGTGACAAAAAACCTAGTCTCAAGATCAGTCTAGCTGAAGAAGGTAGCAAAATTGTTGAAATGACGAAACAAATAGGTCACACACCTCATCCATGTGTGCGTCCTACAAGTGGTAACCAGTTACAGCCAATCAATTTGTATCATAAAGTAGGTCATGGTTCACTAGATATGTACGTACTTAACCCTGTATCGGACAGCAAGGAACTGAAGGAATTTTATCAACAATGGAACAAGCAAGTTGCCGAGTTTGGAGTTGCTCAAAGTATTCCACTGCCCAGTATGTTGTCAATCTGTGCCATGTTGGTTTGGCAACCAGCTGATCCCAATGAAAAAATCAATAGAATGTTTTTCCCTGGAAATGCCCCACAACACAAAATAGCAGAGGGACTTGAAAAATTAAAACATTTAGACTTTTTGAAACATCCTTCATGTAGTGCCAAAGACCTGCAGTCCAAAGGGCCTGTGAAGAAAGCAGCTGGTGCAAGACCTGCGTCAGGTAGAACAGTTAAAGCCACAAGTGTTGAGGCATCAACAAAGAAGTCGGAAAGTACAAAAGTAACAACAATAGAAAGAAAAGAACCACAAAGGCCAAAATCTGATGTCAGTAAATCGGCTGATCTGACAAAAGGTAGAAATGGGACTAGCAGAGCAACAGAAGCCAAAAGCAAACCTTCTACTCCTAGATCAACAGGCCCTAAAACAAATAAGTTTTCCAAAGAAGAGGAAAACAAAAGGGCATCCAAAACAGAGGAAAAGCCCAAAGCCAAAGCTACATCACCTACGAAGTCTAGTCCGAAAAAAGCTGTAGATTCAACTCCCAAAAAATCACCCAAAGATGTATCAGCACAAAAGGTTCAACCAGAGAAAGAAAAACCAGTCCCAGAAGCAGAGATTGTCAAAATGGTAGAAGCGGCACCAAAGCCATTAGAAACTAAACCTGAGGAAGTTGAACCACAGTTAGTCCCACCTGCAATGCAAGAATCATTGATAGACATTGCAGCTGAGGAACCTTTCATTCCTCCTACTACTGAACCAGCACCAGAGAAGACCCCTTCCCCAGGACCTCTTCCAGATCCAAATCAATATGATGCTGCTCCAGCACAGACAGAGACTCATGATCTTATGTCAGATTCATTCATGTTGGGTTCAAAACAAGAGGAACAGCAACAACCAAAGCATCAGCAGCAACCATTTGATGATTTTATACTTCCAAATGTAGGTCAGCAAACAAACCAATTAGAGGATATGGAGGAGCATGAGGAACAAGAATTGGTTCAGCCAGAGTCATTACCTGAACCAGTTGCTTATTCCCCACAGGAACCAGACTTGATACCTGATTCATTCCCTTCAAAAGAAATTCCAAGTTCTCCTGAACCAAGTCCAACTGCAGGTTTGATTCTTCCTGAACCAGATGTTGTACCATCATCAAAAAGTGAATCTGAATTTAAAATGCCTGATCTTGATGAAAAGGATATTTTGGAGCAAGATCTTGAAGAAGTACCAGCCAATATCCAAGAAACACAAGAAGTGTCAGAAGTTGAAAAGAATGAGACAGATATTTCAGAGCACCATGAAATGACAGACAGTTTCAATGAAGAGCTTAAGACAAAGTCATCAGAGGAAGTGGAAAGTCCTGTGCAGGTACCCTCACCAGAATTCATGAAGGAAGAATCTCCAGTTCTTGAAGAGAAAGACACAGAACATGAAATATTAGAGAGTATTACAGATAAACTGGATACAGTTTCAGTTGAAGAGGTGGAAACTTCTGATAAAGTTCCCACCCCTGAGTTACAGGAAGAAGAATCACCAGTCCATGAAGATCATGAAAAAGATTTGATGAGAGAAGAACAAGGCATATATGAGCAAGAAAGGGTGGATGCTGATGATAAGCCATTTGAGCAAGTATTTGATCAAGAGACATATGAACATAAAGAGGAGTTAGTTGAAGAAGAATTGCCACAGGAATCTTTAGATCATCAGGGCACTGATGAACAAGGAAAAAGTTATGGTTATGAAGGTGAACTAGGGTCACAAATGGATACAATTGATCAATCTCCATGCAGTGATGAAGATATCTCTGATAAGTTAAATATGGATGTTGAAAGAGTTGAGCAACAGGAAATAGTGGAGGAAGAAGAGGAAGAACAAGCAATTACAACTAAGGATGACATATCACCTCAGATGGATGAAAAACAATTTCCTGAATTTACACCAGAACAAGATACTGTGGAGGAACCAATGCTTCCAACCCAACAAGAAACAGTATCCCCTGTTCCTAGTCCAGTTGAACCAGCAACAAAGATTGATGCTCTTGATATTAATCCTGATGAAGACGAGGGTGAAATATCACCGGATGAGGCTGACAGCCAGGGTAATGCTGGAGATATTTCCCCTGATTTCGATAGTCAGGGAAGTCAAGAAGGTAGCCCTGTCACTGAACATCCTGTAGATGATGAGGATGTATCGCCATATGCTTTTGAGAACAAAGGCTTTGCTGGTACATCACAGGAAGAAATAGTTGATGCTGCTGGTTCAGAAATGGTTGAAACTAAGTCAAGTGATGCACAAAGTATTGAGGATGTCCATGAGGATGCTTGTGTTGATGCGTTTGAAAAAGATGCAGTAGGACAAAAAGAATCCCCAATCTTGGAGGACATACCAACAATTAATTCTCCTGATGCTGCAGCTGGATCAGACCTACCTGCTGAGGTAGGTGAAGAGCCTGTCCAATCAAAAGATGCTGAAGAAAAATACGATGACCATCTTGAAATGTCAAACATTCCTGAAGCATTTGAAAAAGACATCACACCAGATCCTCTAGATCAAGTGCCAGCAAAAGAGGAAAGTGTGTCTCCTCCTCCTGTCCATGAGTACTCTGATGAAGGGATACACGATGATGTGCCGGAAGCATCTGGTTATGCTGAGCATCAAGATTTGCCTGAGGATTATGAGCAAGATGAAAAAGAAGATAGTGATGATGTGGATATAAAAAAGGATGAAGGCTTAAATCCTTTTGATGGATTAGACCAAGCTCGTATTGCAAATGCTCAAGAACCATTTTCCAGTCCTGACTCTGAGAATTCCCAGAGTGAAGATCAAGGCTTTGGAGCAGACAAAGAAGCTATCAATCAAGAACATGATCCTTTTGGTTTTGGAATCCAAAGTCAGGGCTCGCTTCCTGCTGTTGCAGCTGCTGCTGGAAATACATCATCTTCACAACAAGCATATAAAGACCCATTTGATGAATTTGTGCATGATGATGTTGACAGGGAAATGGCACAACAGGAGTTTGATCCTGAATCACATTGGGGTCAACCTATGGGTCTTCCTTCGCCACCTCCTCCAGAGGAAAAAACAACTGCTGCTAATGGTCCAGTCAAAGGTAACACAGTCTCTAATGGAAAGGGTGTGGCCAATGGGAAGACAACACCATCAAAGAGTGCTAGTAAGTCAAAACCTGGGGAGAGCAAAAGACCAGATTCAGCTTCTGTCACAAAAACTAAAACAAGTGACAAGTCATCAGTACAGAAATCTCATACCAGTAAGACAGTAACAGAAAAGAAGAAGTTAGGAGCAACAGAGAAATTGAACACCTCAAAGTCAGAGAGTTCCCGCACAGAAAAACACAACACTTCCAAAGTAGAGACCACAAAGATGACGACAGCCAAAGGTCGTCCAGCTAGTGCTGCAGTGTCTGAACCCAAAGCCAAACCAACCAGCCGAAGACCAGCAACTGCCACAGGAAGTAGTCGCTCATCACCAGCCCCAGCAAAAATGCCATCACTGCCACCTATGACCCCATTTTATGTTGATTTGACCTATATTCCTCATCATGGAAATACCGCTTTTTGTGATGTGGAATTCTTCAAGCGAATCCGAGCCAGATATTACGTTTATAGTACCTTGTCACCCAATCCCCAGACCCTAAATGCCTTGCTGGATGGCAAACAAACGTGGGAGGACAAAGACTTAAAAGTAACAATCATACCGACTTACGATAATGACACTTTACATCACTGGATGGCACTTAACAAAGATCGGTTAAATGAACTCAAAGTAGAAGTCGATCCTTCAGCTAGTCGTTGTACTGTTCAGTTACAGGATCACGAAACTTGTTGTTTAGCATATAGATTAGAGTTTTTTAATCATGAGACACTGTAAATCAATAGTTTCAGGCTTCATGTCAGTTTTATTGCCTACTAGATGTTGTGTGTCATGTGACTATCATGTGATCAGACTGTTGTTCTTGATCACTGTATAGAAAGAGACAATAGATTATGGTGATAGTATGCGGAACACAATTATAGGACAAGCTTTATACTTCAGTTATGAAGGAGAAATACTGAAGCTAATACTATGTGCATTTCTGTGTTCTTTGAATATTGTTTTTGTTGCTAAGCAACACATGTTGAGATGACAGGTCACTATAAGTTATGATTAGTATTAAAGCAATACTTTGGCATTTTATATCCAGAATCCTAGTGGATTTCATGAAGTGTTTTATTTTCGTGTTCTAGCATTTTTAGAAGTTATGTAAAGGGGATTAGTTATACACAAGATTTCAGTAACAAACCTGTGATCGTTCAGTGAAAATGATTAGGAAAATTAACTTGACCCAAGTTGATGATCAGTAAATGAGCTGACATCTTGAATGATAGACCAAGATTATTTTGTTTGTGTGTGAAGACTCCTGTATGAGTGTTTTAGAAACGTTTGTGTTTCTGTGATATGACTGTTGTGTATAAACTCTGCAATATTTTTTTTAAATGTTTTCATTTTTGTTACTTTTCATTCTTGATAAATTTTTTTCATTTTTCTAATGTAGAGGTGAACAATTGAAACTTAATTGTGAGTGTCTATGTTATATTGACATTTTAGTTTACAAAGAGCTAATGATCTGCCAGTTTTGTTCTTTTTTTCACACCAAAGGCTGTCTGAGTGAGTCATCTTCCCATATTATTGTTTACTTGTATGGTGCATAAATGATATACTACTTTTCTCTGTTATGTTGGTGCCCCCAAGATCAAAGATTGGTTGTATATCATTTTTCTTCTGTTTGTTTGTCTGCAACATTTCTGTTTCCATCAGCTAGCAGTTTCTTCCCAAAAACTTTTACCTAAATTATGTATGAATGTTTATATCTTTAGGATCTTGAGGAAATGCATTATACCCAACATTTTGTAATATTTGCCAGAGTTATGGGACTTGAAAATCTTCATAAATAGCTCAATTCTTGTGGGCATTATGTATCTCATTTTAATCAAAGAAGAACTGTGACTGGTTGATGGTAATTTATAACATCAGTTGCCAAATTTGTATTACTGCTAGTGAGTTATCAGGAGAGAAAATGAAAATAAATTTAAAAATTATACAAATCATTACAGTATTTTACCAGACATTGTCACATAGATCTTAAAATATAATTCTGTAATTAACACACATGTATACTTAAAAGTTCACACTTATTTTTTTCCATATCTATTTCGACAATTTTTGTGACTAATTGTTCACACATTTCAAACTGATAGATGTTATTAATTAACTTTTGATACTGAGGGTTTTATTTTACTGTAATTGTCATGGAAACACAATCAATTTGCACTATAAAAAGAGTATAACCTTTCATTTAAACATTTTTTTTCACTTTTGCAATTACTCTGTAAGGGGAGACAACTCTAAATCATATACATGGATTTTACTGTTGTAAAATGTTAGCAATATACACACTGTTGTTTTTTCCTCACTAGATAAAAGAACAATCTAACATTTTTGTCAGCTTTATTGGTTGATTGCATTTTGAGTTACCGCTTTCCGTTATGAATTAGGAACTACTGTACTCGGAACTTTGATGCAGTTAAAGGCAGGCCTCCATTATTGAGTGTGATCAGTTTCTTTGATGTATACACTCTTGAAAATGATGGGGAAAACGTTGGCATCCTGAGCATTATGAACTGGAAATGAGCCCCACGATTGGGATCACTGGGAGGAAATGGTAACTTTGCAGTGGATGAGGGATTGGGAGGAAGCTGATAAATTAACAGATGCTCAACTGGTAATATAATGTGATGCCAAGATATCACTTGATGTGACGACCTGCCTCATTTGTATCAGCTTTGTTACTGTTAGCTATTTATAGATATGATGTAACATGTAATGAGGTACACTATATCTTGTCTATATAGATCATTTTTTTCATTGTATCAATTTGCTCAATGTATTGGATGCAGAGTATTAGAATTTTTATATACTACAAAAACTTGTCATTGTAAAATGTGTTGTTAATATTTTTTTTTTAATATCGTTTCACTTTTTCATTAGTAGATGCATAAATTGTGAGAGAGTATGTGAAACAATGTATTGTTTAGTTTATTTATTCATTCTTTTTTTCTTTTTCCTGGGTCCTCTACATAAATATTTAGAATTTGTTTAAATTGCAAGACTTATTCAACATATATTGATTTTGATAATCAATTTGGGACACAGAACTAACTTTTTGGTAGTACAGTATTTTTTGGTCTGGTATTATCAGATCTAAAATTATTCTTTTATCATATGTTCACATATTTTGTAACCAACAGCCATTAGAACCAGTGGAAAATGTGTTGTAAAACCGCTAATGTAGTACCTTTCTGTTCTTTGGTTGTTTGCATTAAGTGGATATTTTGTCCTGTATTTAGTTGTGATGGTTTTATAATTTGCTCTGATAAATCTTTGTTGAAGGATATTCCATGGACTTAAAAGAAATGAAAATAAAGAATCCAAACAATTTATACATTCTGTGTACTTGAAAAGAATGTTTTTGTGTAAATGCTTAATTTTTTTTACCAAAGAAAACAAAAAATGTGTGTGCATGTATACATAGATAAATGAATGAAGGATTCTTAATCACATTTTTCATGAATGATAACAACAGTTTGATCTGATCTAGGATTCTGTGAGAAATGTTTGAAATTTTCATCATCATCATGTGATACATGTGTTGGCTAGTTTTATTTTGATGTAAATGTTGCTGTGGTACTTAAGGACTGAGCGTGCTCATATGTATACGTATGTAACCACATTTAGACTGTTGCTTAGTTACTAGAATGGTGGAAAAGATCAGAGGTTAGCCTATGATGTAATTGTGCCTTGTAGCAAGCTTTGATTTGGAAGCTGGCAATGAAATAAGCCAAGTTAACTTATTAACCCCTGAAAAACAATGGACTCTGCTAAAAAGCATTGACTTAGACTAGTCCAAATGTGTCAAGAGGGATGAATGAGTTAAACAATGTGTTGTTATGGATGCTTACTCGGAAATAGCCAACAAAGTCCTACCAAAATGTTGACACTGTAAGTAAAATGTTTGATGTTAAATTTCCCTGGCTTATTGTTCTGTGTGTTAACCTTGTTTATATATTTAAACCAAGACAAATTTATTTGTGTTTTTGCAGAGTTGTGTTAATTTGTTGTTATGTAAATGTTTTATCGGAGATAATCATTTTTTTTTTTTGTTGTTGAAAATTTACATTTTTTGGTGCTTGATATTTTCAATCTCTATTTGACAATTATGTGCTTTTTTAAACATTGCAATAAAATGGTTCTGTATATTCATTTTCTTATGCCAACTTAGAATCTCTGCAGATATATATCTATTAATTTCATGAATACTTTACAACATCAAGTTAAACAAATTGTCTGTATATAAAAACTAAAATCTAGAATTATCTACAAAATAAAGACAGAAAGTCTTAGATGTGTGATGTAGACTGGTATCCAGATTATATGTGGTTTATGATTTTATAAAGGGAACCAGATTATCTTGATGTACCATATAAAGATAATTTTTATTGTAACTTTTTCTTTTTCTTTTTTTAAGTAATTTATTGTAACATTACCCCTTAAACATCACATTTTTTCACCACTTCAGAGGGAAGAATGATATTGAAACTGTCATTTAAAAAGTTGTAATGTATTGTGTGTGTAGGGATCGCTTGTAAAGCTTTCAATTTTGTATGATTCATCAATTTACTTTTTGACAAATTTTTGTAATATCTACATAGACTGCCATTATGCGTTGTTGGCATTATGTATTTTTTTTTTTTTGTTCGCACTAAATCAGTATTTATGTGAAAATTTCTATATATATACATATATATACCCTATATTTATCCTTTTTCATTCCTTTTCATAAATTTTATCTGTATCTAAACAGTTTGCGCCAACTGCAATGTTGTATGTTTCATAGACGTTTCACGATGGCTAATAAATTTCACGCCTATAATTCTTGTTTGTTTTTCCTTCAGTTTGCCTTTTAAGGATATTTGAACTTGAGTTTTTGTATTTTTACAACAAATGTTGCTTTTTGTTTCACTTATGTTTTATGCGATAACTGCAAATTTTTCATTGCCTGGTTCCAGCCAGTATTCAATAAAGGTAGAGAACCTGATGGACCCAGTTAATGACATACTGTCTTGTTAACTCGTTAACCCCTAAAGTCACATTTGGACCTGCCCATTTCAAAGAATGGTTATGCCTAATGTCAATATGCAGGGGTGTATGATTTAGAATATAAATTTCTAATAATTTTACTTGCAATATGAACTTGTTCACTCCTGAATTATGACAATAGACCATACTATTATTTGATTTGGATGCATCTAAATGTGACCACAGGGGTTGATGAGTTAAATGTTGAACCTTAAGCAACTCACAAAAGGAAGGTTCCAGGTTTAATTCCAAGTACAGGGTCATACCAAAGACTTGAAAACACATTTCAAAGAAGGAATGGAACATAAAAGAACCCTCACTGAATTTGTCAGTCCATAGCACAAGTCAAAATTTGTAGCACTTCAAATAAATTTGGTGGCATTGCAATATAAGTGAAAAATTCTTTTTGGGAAATAAAATAAATAAAGACAGTTTACTGTCCAGCTTTTTCTTTACTACACAGTAATTGTTGTTTTGCATCCCAGCATGAATGTTTCACTTGTATGGAAAGCCGGTCTGGCTCAGTCGGTAGCGTGCTCGACTCATGATTGTAAGGTTGCGAGTTCGACCAGCCAGATTCCTGCACTTCGGATGAGACAGTAAAATTCAAGGTCCCGTGTCAAAGTAGGTGTCGGCATTTTAAAGAACCCTCACTGCTCAATGGTTGCAAGTGCCGAGCATAGGCCAAAATTTGAAGCCCTTCACAGGCATTTGGTGACATTTCCATATGAGTGAAAGATTCTTAAGTGGGAAGTTAAACAACAATACAACCAAAAAATCACTTATAGAGGTTTAACCATCTGTAATGTAAGTGCAACAAATTTTTACCTGTGCTATGGACTGAAGCCAAACATAGTGAATGTTCTTTTACTTGCCACAGGACCTTAGTTTTAAATCTCATGGACAGATTACCACAAAGTGAACCCAGGACTTCCTGTTTGTGAGCTGAATACTTTACAACTGACCAAAGCAACTTGTCTGACGAAATGTTAGAGACTTTGCTTTTTGGCAAGTGGCTCCATAAACCTTTTGTTTTCTTGATCATTTCATCCCTGCAACTTTGGATGGCAAAATAATACAAACTTCTGTAAAATGATATCAAGATATACCGTCCGTTTCAGTGAAGATAATAATTTGTGGGTTACTTAATAATTTTGCAATACAAGATTACAGTCATCATAAAAAGGGTCTTTATATCAATTCCTGGATATTGAAACTCTCCGTATTGAAGGTACAAATTGATAGCATTGATCATGCAAGGTATATAAATTCCAGACTTTTTGGACTATGGTATACCTCACAACAGTAGAACATTCATAGAATTCAAAGTTGCAAAGATGTTGCCTCTACTGAATTAACTAATGTGCCTGTTCTATGAAGACATTTAAAGCCCCTTGCTTTATGAAACTCCTTCAATCCTTGTACCGATATGCATGTGCCAACAATTTGATCTTACGACAATTAAAGTCACTAGTGCTAAAAATGGGATTTCAAAATTGTTTGTTTGGTATTTTAAATCAAACTGAACAATTTTTCAGTTTTTTTGGTGATGGCCAGGTTTTGAAAATAGAGGATAGAACATTTTACAATCCTGGGAGTTAAATGTAAACTGGCAAACTGTCTCACAAAATTAGGTACCAATAAGTCTTGGACCTATGTCAACTAGAAGCAAGATACTTCCATAGTTTAAAGCTTAATTCTCTAACCACTAGCCACAGAGGCCTTCAGAATTGACATATTGGTATTAAGGTGGAAGCTGTAAATTAATAATGGAAAAATTTTAATTTGTTACCACTTGAGGTGGCCCAGTGATAGAGACTTGCAAGTAGAAGGTCCCAGGTTTGAGTATTGGTACCGGGTCATATAAAAAGAGTTTAAAAATGGTAGTGACTGTTCATTCGCCAAGCACTCAATATATGAAGTGATAGTCACAGGTCATTTGGACGAGACTTCAAACCAAGGTCCTATGTCATGTAAAAGAAGCCTCACTGCATCGACGTCAATCCAAATCACAGGAAAAACTTGTAGCACCTCACCTAAAGCTGGTGACATCTCCATATAAGCGAAAAATTCTTGAAGAGATGTAAAACAACAAAACAAACTAAATGTTATTAACTTTAACTCAACGTAATCCTCAAATAATTTCTGTCCCCGTTATTGTCAAACATCACACCCAAGAATTTTTCACTTTCATGGAGATGCCATGTGCTACAGGAGAAGCACAATTAATTTTGCTATTGACTCAAAGAAGTGAGGTTTCTTTAAAGATACTTCGTACCTTATGTAGGACTCATTTGAATTACCTACATGTAGGACTGTAGTTCTCATGTTGAGTGCTTAGTAAAGGAACAGTTTCCCTTTTGGCACCTCACATGTGACCCACTTAGGGAATAAATATCACGGCCTCTCACATGCACAGCAAATGCTCTAATTATACTGTCACTAGGAGTGGTCCAGGATGTTCTATTTAACATAATTTCTATTTATCACCAATTGTATCTAATTTCATTTTGACAGCTTGTATGCCTTTGACATAGTGTTAAGAAACAAAAAATACTTTATATAGTACATTGGAACAAGTCATGGGAGACAAATCTCTTAAAATAATGCCAGTTCCCAGTCCCCCCCCCCGGAGACTACCATTCAGAGAAAATAATCCTATAAATAAAACCTTTTGGAGACCACCTGTGAGAAGATGGTAGTGGTAGATGGGTTAGTCTCTCAAGACATGTTCCACTATAATCAAATCAAACTTTAGCCCCAGACCTTTTCCTTATAAGGTGACTAAACCATCACAAGGACTCGAATGCCAAAAATAATAACATAACCAGTATGATTAAAGTTTGTATTTTTTTAATTCAGTATATAAAACAAGGGACCTAGGTTTGGCCCCAAATTGCAATGCCTAGTTCAGAAAGAATATAGTTCACTATTGAATATAAAAAAGACTATATTTGGATTAAGCTCTCTAGAAGCTTTGAGGATATTTACTCTTTCGCTTGTTCTCACAAACAGCTATTACCAAGCTTGCATACGAAATATTTGTCAAAGTAACAAAAGACATACAGCATTTACATCAATATTATACAACTCAGACCTAAAAGGATAATGTCATGTTTCCAATCTCTTCCTATTCTATTTCTTGCCATTTCATACTTTCTGGACTAAATTATCTACAAGAACCATTGAATCTACTACTTAGTACTTTAGATAAAAGTTTTAATTTGGTCCTAAACCAGTTATTTTGCAGGATAAAAATGGAAACACAAAATTATTTTCTAGGCCTAGCACTCTATCTCATACCATACAGTTGCACATAACTCATCCCAAAAACTATTTGCACATTTAAAAAAAGACTGCAAAAACACATATTTCATTTATTTCGCTTTTGATGGACTCATCCTATTTGCATATATCCAAGTGTCTTGAAAAGGGGGAGCAACCCATGAATTTTTGTTGAAAGTACATGTACAGTCAGTTAAACTGATATACAAGTCTCCAATACTAGGAGATTTTAAGGATCTTTCCGAGGCGAGTACAAACATACAAATTATTGTTATTAAACATGTGGCGGTCATTGCTCCCATTTTAACAGTACAAAAGATCAATCCATGAAAGGTGCAAATAAAAGAAGATATCACTCAGAAAAATACAACTGAAAAGATTGAAAATGCTTTTAGCCGACCCTGAATAAGTGATAGTGCCATTTCATCATTTACATAGGATTATTGCATTGTCAAAGAAGAAAAATTTGAAAAAGTACACATTTAGAAATACAAAGAAAAAAGTAAAATACACAAAGATTACATACAATATATTCAACATTTTCAAATAACCTTTAAAAGGTGGACAGCACCATTAGGAAGGAATGAAACAAGAAACCAACATACATGTGACACTAGTGTATATTGCTTTCACTTTGACAGGAAAAGGCCAACATACAAATGTTTACGTAAAAATACTTTATGAATATGTTATGACAGGACTTGCAAGTTTTATCAACTCACAGCTTTGTTCAGGTATTATTTATTTATTTGTAATGCAAGTCAACATAGATAAAAAATAATTAACCCTGCATGTACATCTTGATTTTAGAATGAAAATGACTACCCTATTCCTAGACCATAAATATTAAAGGAATTGATTGAGAGTTGTGGGGTTTATCTTTTATCAATCAACTGCTCACAATTTTTCAACTTATGCAAGCTATGTCAGAAAAAGAGACTCAACTTTCTACAGAATTCTCCATGCCCTAATCTGGATTAGTGTAGTGAAACCACAGAAAATATATCTGAAGTCCTTAAGATCTCGGCATCATTTATCTATAAGTCAGGATGACCACACATCAAGGTGTTCTCTATACAGAGGTAATGTTTCACCATTGTATTTGTTGGGAATATTTTTCGGGTGTATTTGAGGTAGAAATGTACTTTATAAGTTTTGTTAAATTAATACAGGTATTGATAAACCAGGCTTGATACTGAATACAAAAGTGCTGATGAACCAGATTTGAAAAAGAGTACAAGAGTACTGGTAAACCAGGCTTGATGCTGAATACAATAGTACTGAAGAACCAGGCTTGATATAGAGTACAAGAGTACTGATGAACTAGGCTTGATACTGAATACAATAGTACTGAAGAACCAGGCTTGATATAGAGTACAACAAGAGTATTGATGAACCAGGCTTGATACTGAAAACAATAGAACTGAAGAACCAGGTTTGATATAGAGTACAAGAGTACTGTAAAACCAGGCTTGATACTGAATACAAAAGTACTGATGAACCAGGCTTGATACTGAAAACAACAGTACTGAAGAACCAGGCTTGATATAGAGTACAAGAGTACTGATGAACCAGACTGATACTGAATACAAGAGTACTGATTAACCAGGCTTGATACAGAATACAAAAGTACTGAAGAACCAGACTTGATATAGAGTACAAAAGTTACTGATGAACCAAGTTTAATACAGAGTACACTAGAACTGATGGACCAGGTTTGATAGAGTACAAGAATAGAAATGAACCAGGCTTGATGCTGAGTGTGATAGAACTAAACCTGGTTTGATATAGAGTACAATAGTACTAATTAATGAAGCTTTAGACAGTGTATGTTGGATTCAGAATATAGACACTGATACACCTGGCTTGATGTGAAGTGCACAAACACTGAAAAACCAGGCATAAATATAGATTAAAACCTTACATAAAAATGCACCATAAACTTGTCTCTATAAAGTATGACTGTGCGAGTAACCTAGACATGTACTGATAAACCAACAATAAGTGCTCAGAACACCTATACTAGTAAACCAGACTTGATAGAGTACATCAGTACTGATAAATCAGTCCTGATACAGAATCTACACATATAAATATAAAGATTTGATCCAGAGTACACCAGTAAGTTAATCCAGACTTGAAAACCATTACATCAGTACTGAGATATCAGGCTTAGTACAGAGAATGAACTAGTAAATCAAACCTGGTACACAGTCCTACACTACCAACGAGTGATACATAATTATCAGAGTTATTGATCCTATCATCTGAAATTCAGCAGTACAGAACAAGAAGCCAGTCAGCTGTAACAAATATGTAAATACTGTCGGCTGGTATTTTGGCAATTAAAATATCACATCATAGAAATGAGTCAATTTGATTTTGGGTTTAAATACTGCAAAAAAATATACTCTAGAATTTGGTATCTTACATCATAACCACTGCCGCAACCAACTTGGATCTTATAATGATAGATAGACAAGTCTTACCTAGATCTGTAGATGTTAAAGTATTATTGCTTACATAATAGCTACTGCCATACTGGTCAAAGTATAATACTGAGTTCTACAGTCATATCATTATCAATCAGAAATATACATGTACACTTAATTAATTAACATTTGCACAGTTCAGTTACATCATTCTTTCCACAATTAACATCTTTTCTATTTCCTGCACATGTAAAGCAAAAATAAATTTCATTCACTGTACAAAATTTTTAAAATAATAACATCAAGAACATAAGTCGGTCAACAAAAAAATGTGATAATTCCAGTTTACATTTATTCCCGATAATACAAGTCTATACACAAAAGATTATATCCACAAACACATGTAGCCTACACAATTCTGTATGATAATTTTGCACACTACACTTTGACTCCACAGAATTCCCGTAAAAACTTGCAACAGCAAGTTAAAACAAACATGGAAATTTTTTTAAGATGTTGCAATCAAAAAATGTGACCAACGCAATTCTAGTAGGCAAATAAAATATTACAGGCCTTTCAATTGAAGCCAACAACCAAAACATTGTGTTAGCAACTTTCATGAAAAGCTGTGCAAGCTGTCAACCACCTACTCTTCTATTCAGAAAAAAAATTGCTAATTTCTATCTACACTGACTTTTTCCTGGCTATTCTATATGACTTGTCTTCTACCCCCAAAACTATTGAAAGGGCTGAACCATTCAATGAATACTGGGAAAAAGGGTGAAACTGTTTGATGTAGCAAAATCTCAACAAATCTTTGAAGTAAAACTTACATTTCAATCTATTATAGGTATGATTACCTCCAACTTACAAAAGCTGCAGAACAGCCAAATTTGCAAAAAAATTTCCAAACAAGTGCGGTGAATTTTGATGTCCTGAAATGCTTACAGAAATTTCCTTTAACATGTGGGATTGAATCTAATCAGAATCAAATATAAATTAATTATTCTTTCTTACTATTTCAATATATAAATAACAGTGTATGGATGTACCATTGATAAAAAAAAACCTTTTTACTTTTCAGCATCTTCTGGTTTGTAAGACTTTTCCTTTGGACTCCAGTTTCTCTTCTCTTGCATCAAGCAGGTTGGACTTTTTAAAACTATACATTGCGTCAAAGGGGATGGAATTTTTAAAACTATACAATGAATTTCATCTTTTACCAGAAAAGAAATATTTAATAAAAATCAAAAATTTTATTAAATTTTAAGAGATAACACCTTTAAATACACTCAAGCTTAGGGATCTAAATTTCAAATGCTAGTGAAGTGAAGATAATTGAGTGAAAGTGTATAAATTTCACAGGCAAAAATGGACTGAAAAACGGACATCTGTTTACCAAAATTGCATCAACAATCATAGTTAATTTCTTTGATTTATGGAATGGAAGTGTAAACATGGTTGATTATTTTGCATAGAGCAATAATAGAGATTGTAGAAAACAAAATTGCAGTTTGTTGTTGTAGTCTCGCAGATAATCATTATATAAACATACATGTTGCTATATAAAGATATCAGTTGCTAAGTAACCAGAAAAAAACCCAACATTTGTAACCATGTCAACAAATCAGTCAACTCTTTTGTTGTCAAGTAATCTACACAGAATTCTGCCTTTTATATTCTAGAAGTGAAATTATTCTACTCGATATGATTTCTTTCAAGAAAATATTTTGGCACATATTAAAAATTTTCATAACAATAACCTACCAATCACATAATGGGTAGCACTCTCTCTCTCTCTCTAAAAAAAAGATGTTTACATCAGTAAAGAGGAAATTTTAACTACTTCAACCCCAATTTTTCACAATGGAATAATCCTTCCAACTGATATGGACTATTCTAATGTGATATGAAGGGCGGACAAGTATGATTGCATCTCATTACAGGTAACACTGATCAACAAAATGTGCAACACACATACATTGGGAAAGAAGACAAAAACAAATTTGAGAAACCCTGGGACAAAAGATGATTGATAAATTGGGGGGACTTGAACTGATACAGTCCAAACGATAAATTCTGGTGACTTTTTTAAATGGCAATATAGAAGATCTCAACTTTTAATTCTACAATAACAATGGTCTCGACTTCCAAGAAAATAAAATGTTCACAAAATATTTTCCTTCACTAAGTGAATACAATGACTAGCTACTTGTATATAAAATCTTTTAAGCAAATCTGATGTTGGCAAATGGTACATCTGCTGATATGGCTTCTTCTCCCCTTTCGCTTGGACTCCCCGAAAAACATCTGTGACTAGCTACCTGTCATTCATTCATTAAAGGCGGAGATCAGATTTACTTGGAAGATGGAAAGGTGCTGTGAGGCAGAGGGGCTGTTGGTGGTGTCTGTGGCGGCTGAGGTCCTGCACCAGGGGGGATAATCCCTGCAAAAATAATACACAAGTATAAAATACCATTTAACAAGTACGAAATATCTATAATGAAACAATAATACTTGCATCCATTAAATATACAAACATCCTATATAAACTACCTGCAACAGTCCATAAATCAAAGGATGTCATAGCCCGTTATATACTGTGTAATGTTCAGGTTGATTCAAAATTGCAACACTTCTTGTCATGACTCAAAATCATATGATCACATACAAGAGAAACTAAATCTTCTAGGGACTATATTTATACATATTCATGTTATGACAAAGGTGGTGGAAATAAGTAGCAAGATCAGAGGAAACTAGGTCACTGACCTTGTTTGTGTAGTATTACTAGTACAGATATGTGTGTATATATAGTGTGTATGCATGTGTTAATTTGTGGTATGTGTGTGTGGAGTTTGTCTATGTGTAGGTGTGCTTATGTAAGTGTGCTTGTGTTATGTGTGTTTATTTTTGTATGTGTGCTTGTGTGTGGTAATTTGGTAAATGTATTTATTTATGTATATGTGGTATGTTTGTTTGTGTATTTATATGTGGTATGTTTGTTTGTGTATTTATATGTGGTATGTTTGTTTGTGTATTTATATGTGGTATGTTTGTTTGTGTATTTATATGTGGTATGTTTGTTTGTGTATGTATATGTGGTATGTTTGTTTGTGTATCTTTGTAATTCTTTAGGACATCATAAGTTTAATAAGCAAGTCACACATCTGTAACCAAGATAGTTCATTACAACACCAGTTATCATGAAGATTATTAATTTTGTCAAAAACACACCAATCCCCATAGAATGAAGGAGTAAACATGTTGCCTGAACATGCACGTAAAAAAGCAATTAAATTTAAAGGTCATCTTATACATCTGTTGTGATGTTTTGTTATTTTTCACTATACTTTTCAAGACATGTTTAAGAAAATGATCAACTAATATGTTTCATTGCAATACTCAAAAGGTATGCTGTACCCTTTCAGAAAAACCTCACACAACCTGTTATACAATTCAATGGATGATAGAACCGAACCCTTAAAAGAATGTATTCATTTCAGAGAATTTTGTTTCTTTTGGACTGCAATGAAATTATCCAGCATATTAATGATCTACTCTTCCTTTTCACTGAAGTTTTACACAAACAAAGCCATCTGGTTATGGTTGAAATTTATTCTCTCTATAAATGTCAATCACCATGCAACGAAACAGCATCCATATTGACAAAGTGTCACTATTAAAACACCAACCAACACATTACCATTTCATAAATTTCTCAACACAAGTCAGTTATGTGGCAATATGACTATTTGCATTCTGAGCAGCTTTATCTGCTTGGTGTATGAAAAATGTCTGAACTTGATTAGTAAAAGGAATAGATCTATTTCAGTGACAGAAATGCTGACTGCTGATTCTAGAATTCTTAATATTTATACCAGGATTATCATACCACATAAAGGGAGGTAACCAAGGTCATTAAAGATCCAAGAATCGGTAACATTTTATGATAATTACATGTGATCATAAAGACATAATTCTGAAAACATCAATTTCTAAGTTATCAAATGGAAATTCCTGATACAGAACATGTGCTTGTCAAGAACATATAAATACATGCATACCTTAATTAATTAAACACATGATGTTAGCTAAGACTGCCAATAAGAATTATCCTGTTATATATACACATACAAATACAAAACATAACAATGGCTCAATATGTTTGCCAATATTCACTTGGGGCAAGAACATATAACATTGTTAGATGGGTGGAATAATGTAAACCTACCAATGTTTTGTATGAGGCAAGGTGTTGATTGTTTTCTTTAGTATTCTAGAAAAGACAAACACAAATGTTAAAAACTTCAACATGACCCAGACTACATGTATCTGTAACAAGAGTACATGTAACATGTACCTAGATACCAAAATCAAATACCTAAATGATTCACTCAATATGCAGGTGCACAACAGCAAGGTACACAACTTAATGGAATACAGTTACAGTGTATCATTTAGTATTTTGATTCATATCCATGACATTTTTGTAACCAATAAATCAAAATTCAAGTGTGTACCTATCAAACAAACCATTATTCTGTATTACTGGGTGACTAACAAACCAATATTTTGTAATAGTTTGTAAAGACTAATGTTTTGGATTGTGGGTTACTAACATTAGAGGATTACTAACAAACCAAATATATGCAATGGTTTATACATGTAACTTACAAACCAATATTCTGAAAAATGTACATATCAAAGAAACCAATATTATATGCATTAGTTTATATCTAAGAAACCAATATCATATGCATTAGTTCATAATTATAACTAAGGAACCAATATCATGCATTAGTGTGTGACTAACAAACTCTTAGTCTGCATTACAGTATTTCTAAAAAATAACATTCAGTGGTTGACAAACAAACCAATATTCTGCATTAGTGGGTGACTAACAAACCTAATATAGGCAATCCTTCTGTTATATCAAACAAACCAATATTCTGCAAAAGTTTATATCTAAGAAACCAATATTCTGCATTAGAGGGTGAGTAACAAACCAAAATTCTGCATTAGTGAGTGACTAACAAACCAATCTCCTACATAAGTGGCTGATATCAAACTAATATTCTGCATTAGTCGGTGACTAACAAACCAATATTTTTAAAATAGTTTATAACTAATAAACCAATATTCTGCAAATGTTTATATCTAAGAAACCAATATTCTGCATTGGAAGGTGAGTAACAAACAAAAATTCTGCATTAGTGAGTGACTAACAAACCAATATTATGAATTAGAGGGTGACTAACAAACCAATATTCTGCATTAGAATGTGACCAACATATACCAATATATTAGCTTTCATACCACAAAGTGATTCAGAAGATAACCCATTATGTACACATATAGTGTTATATATCATTATCTCAAAATTCACAGAACATTAATTCTTCCTGATATCAATCTAGAGACTGTTCAGACCATCTGGAAAGTAACAACTTTTCTCATTTAAAGATGTAAGAAAGAGATGAAGTGTCAATTGAATTTAGCTGAATGTTAATTACTCCGGAAAACTTGAGGTATTACATTGGCATGGACACATGTTTTCACAGTTAAACTGTTATCAATTACCAACTATTAAAAGCAGATGATTCACCAAGGTAATTTCAAAATAATGATAAAGCTTGTTAATGAGCATTTTTTATATCAAGGTAATTATAATGTAAATGATATTGCTAAATGCTGGTTTATGAACAGATTTCAATTTCAATTTCAATTGCAATCTTTGTAGATACACCACTGACTTAACAACAATAATTAATACAAATTTTTAAAAACATCATGAGAAGAATATTTTGTTAAGACATACAAAGTTTTTGCCCCTTCTGGGTACTAGCCTCTTTTGTTTTTAACCTTCAAGCCCATTCCTAGGAGCAAACTTCAAGCCAAAACTGTTAGAAATCTGTTCCATGAATATTAAGTAGTGATTTAAATGGAAAAGTTAACAGGCAGATGATGACAGACATTGGGCCATAGAAATAGCTCACTTGGCCTCTTGGGCCCAGGGCGTTAATAATCATGACCATTTCTTTAATTTTGACAAAAGTAGAATTTTTATTCATCTAACATTCAGAAGAAAAAAATTTGACTGTAAAATTAACCATTTTTTCCCCATCAAACGACTTCAATTAATCGACCACCAGTATCATTTGTACAGTTTGACCACACCCACCATTGTTCTATGGTTCATAAGACAGTACATTTACTAATTGGTATTTTAGAGACAGGTGCTAGTACAAGGTCTGCATACTAATTTATAGACCTAGGCACAATATCACTCCCAATAACCCTAACTCTGATTTCAATCTGTTTAGCAAGTTACTCAATGACAATATAATCCTAGGTGTATCTAATTACTAGGGAAATTAAAATTTTCAGTTAATATATACCTGGAAACTTTTGTCTCTGGTTATTTTTGCCTTTTTATGAGGGAACATATTCATCCCATCTTAAATTCACCCTGTATCACCATTGTCTCACAGGTGACATATATCATGCTTCAACAGACTGTTCTCGTGTTCTCAAATTGTCAGTTTTTTTCTAGATTATTTGTGCTGCTATCATGCGACTTTTAGCCGTTGCTACTTCCGCCTTACATTGTTTACATAGGTTGCCAGAGCAGATGCTCAATTTCATACAATAAATCAAAATGTCACAATATTCCATGTGCGGCATAGTGTTCAGACATTAATGTCGATTGGATTTTGACTAAAGGACAAGTGAAAATAATCTGACCTTCAGATATAAATGCGTTTTATTTCTTGATCAATGCAAACACACATACCAGATTGCTTACAAACTTGAAGTGGTGCATAAAATAATCCTAATCCAAAATGGTCGATTATGTGGCTTGAAATTTTTTGCTTTCATCTTAAAGTCGCCTAGATTAAAAAGACCAAAATAAAACTGGAGCTAAAATTTCCAGGTTTACTGTACATGTTTAATTGTTAAGTGATCCTGCAGCCCAAATATTTCCTGTAACCTACTAAGTAGATAATATACAATATATATGACTTACCTGTGTAAGGGTAGACAGGATAAGCTGCTTCTAACACATGGGTATGATGATGTGTATGTACATGACGCTGGGTAGGTGGGGAATTGCTGAATTCTCGACCTTTTTCCAAATTACTGGAAACAGACTTTGATACTGGTAGAGAAGGTGCTAAATCTCCTTTAACGGTAACTGGCGATGCTCGGTGGGGACTAGGTCGACCTTTCTCCTGAAGTTCATGAATTTTATGACCACTACTACTGCTTGAATGATATATGGGGACATGTGCTGGGTCAGAAACTTTTACCTCACTCTCACCAGGTCCTTTCTGACTAGCACTTAATTTTTCCTTTTCTAATGAGTCTTCCATTCCACCCACCCTATATCCTAATTGTGAAGGATGAAGATATGCACCTGTATACATCACAGCTGGGTTCATTCCACGGTACATGGGGTGTGAAGGATCGATCTGCATATGTCCATATGGAGGGGATTGTATATACTGATTGTGATACATGTAAGGTGAATATGAAGATCCCACCCCCATTGCTGGAGAATGAGCTGAACTAGACATGGAAGATGAAGGGGTTAATGGACTGGAGGACTTATTCATAAGCCCCACTTTTGATTTTGGAGTTTCTATATTTCTTTGTCTTTCAACAGACTGAGATCGGTGTTTTTCGTCATTAGCACTTTTAAAATCCATTTCACTGGATTGCTTGGGTTTAATATCACTTTCACGTCTAACTAAATCTGACCTAATTTCTTCCTTGATCTCCTTTCTATCACTTGCCAAACCACCAGACTGAGATTTACCACTAATATCAGTTTTCTTATCAACCTGCTTATTATTTGTACTATCTGTCATTCTTTGCTGTTGTTGTTGTTCTTCACGTTTTTGTTGTTCAATATATTTTTGTTGTTTATACATGAGCAACCTCTTGTGCTGTTCATCTGTCATTCGTGAGGATTGTGATCGATACATATCAAGGTGTTGTTGTGATTGCTGCTCCATTCTATTCTTATCCATTTGTGCTTTGATATCCAGATTTTCCTTCATGATAAGATGATTTTCATTTTGTTTGTCTCTGGCATTTCTTTCTTTTTCCTCTTTTGTCAGATTTCCTGACATATCATTTTTCTTATGCTCCAAATCTCTATTAAAACTAGAATCTAATCCTGGTTTACTCTGGTTTCCTTGGTTACTGTCACTAGGTCCAGTAGATGATGACCTTTGACCTGATACCATTTCCATAGATGAAGATTTCTGTAAAGGTTTATTGCTAGTGTCAGTTTCACTTCTTGAACTAGTACCCTCTAACACACGTCTCTGTTCTTCCATATTTTTCTCAAAATGCTGCCGATAATGAGGATCACTGTTCATCATATGCATATGATAGGCTGGGTCCATATAGGAGCCATATGCCGTCATATACTGATACTGTGCATGATGTGGGAGTGTTTGCAGGTAGAACATCTGCTGCTGTACCCATTTCTGATGCTGCAAATATTCAGCCTGCGAATAAGGTCTGGCCCCATCAGATTTAGCGACAGTACCGTCTTTTTTCTCCTCTTTGGACTCTTCCTGTTTTATTTTTAAGAGGCGATCAACCTGCTTGTTTGCCTCAGGACCAACAGAGTTCCTGTCCTTTCCAGTACCCATCAGTTTTTGTGAGTTTGAATTAGCCCCCGAAGGACTATGTGCTGCTGTTGACATATTTGGAAGCATGTAATTCTGCTGATTATAATACTGTCCATATAGTCCATAACTGGACTGAGTATCACCATGACTACTAGATGTCTCCTTTCTTTTATTGCTTAACGGTAAGTCATCTAGTTTGCTTTTTGGACTTTCACTTGGTGGGGGTGGGGCTGGAGAGCTAGATTCATTTGCATCAGATATGTCAGAGTAAGCTGGACTTTGCACATCATCATTGATATTTGTTTTATTATTATCAGAAGATGATACATGCAAAGAGGGCGTGACTTTCAAAACACTGGGCTGCCCCTCTGATGACCTCCCAGATGACAAGTCAATCCCTTTCATGGGTTGTACCTGGGCAGCAATAACCCCTACATTTGCACCCATGTGTTTTTGTTCCAAGTCAATCTTTGGCTGACTTAGGGATTCACTTTTACTTGTTTCAACAGGTTTAGCAACTATTGGAGCCACTTTGATAACACCTTGTGGTTCATGTTTCCCACCATCTAATTTGATGGGTGTTTTCACTACACTGGAGCTAAATGTGGCTATGTGTGAGGTAGGTGATGCCAATGTAGATGTCACTGTATGCCCGCTGGGCTCTTTGTCTTTTGATTTCTTCTTTGCTTTCAGTTTTTTGTCTCGGTTTAATCCTAGCAACACTGGATTTACAACCGGGGTCTCACCCATGACTGTTGGCTTAGGTTGAATCGGTTTGAGCTGGCTAGTACTAGTTTGCATGTGTGTTGTTGTTACTGGCGACAAATTTGTATGTGTGACAGACACAGATGTAGACAATGTAATCATATTGGATGGCATAATTGGCCGATTTGCCATAGTCTTTGGTCTTATTGCTGGTTTCGACTGATCAAAGATCTGTGCCGTCGTGGCAGTAACTGTAATGGGTATTGCTGATTGCATTGGAGTTGCCGTGACTATATTAGCGGTCAGCGGTGTCGCTAAACCCATTGTTAAAGACTTAGCTTGGGAAACCACATTACTGAAATTTGGTGACACACTGTTTGTTGACACAATCTGAAGTGGCGTAGCAGCCACTGTTACCATTGGTAATGGATTCACACTTGTCTCTGATGACACAAATACTGATGTAGATGTATCTTTTTTCTGCTGTGGACCATTTGTGACCCCCGCATCACTTTTGGTAGAACTTGTATTGTTTTTAGTGGAATTAGCACTATTACTTTCTTCACTTAAACCACTTTCAGTTTTACTAGAAGCCACATCTTTTTGTTCCTCATCCGATTTTTTCACACTCAAGTTACTTTCCTCGTCCATATTTTCAATACTGGCAGTTGCATTGTTAGCAGCACTAGAATTAACATCACTGGGTAAATCATCGACATTACTATCCAAATCGTCCATTAGCGAATCCTCGTTATCTAAGCACACATCCCTAGTATCATCATCACCATCTACACCCTGACTGGAGTGAGCATGTGACTGATGATAACGTAGTCCATTCACATGACGATATTTTTTACCGCAGTTGGGTTCTGGACATTCAATCAAATTTGGCACAGGACTCTCAGCACCTGGAGTGCCTCGAGAACAAGATCTACTGCGTTTGTTTGCTTTTTCCACAGATATATCAATATCTGGGGGTCGACCTTTCCGTTTCAGACCTGCTGTAGGTGTGGCAACATCAGATTTTGCAGGACTTGGTGGAGCTTGGAATGTACTACTACCTCTTCGCCCTTTACGGAGTTTTCTCCCTTCCAAAACTTTCTCATTGACTGGGGTACCCGTTGTTGATGCACGACCACGTTTTGCCCTTCCTTTTGGTGTTCTCGTTTCAAAATCACTCACTGGGGATTCACAGCTTTGCCTACAAGAAAGAAAAAATAATCTTTTTTTCATGAATTCAAATTGAGATGTCTGTCATAATGACAGTCACCAAAGGGTCCCTATTTGTCTCTAGAGGGTCCCTATCTGTCACAAGAGGGCTCTATCTGTCACTAGAGAGCCCCTATCTGTCAAAACAGGGCTCATTTGTCACCATAAGGATCCCTATCTGTCACTGGAGTGTTCCTATCTCTAAAAGTCAGTAAATAAATCTATGAAATTTGACGTCAGATAGTAATGATATATACAGAAAACATATACCACTGTATACATGTATATTTATATATTTTTACTTTCAAAGAACAAATGACCCCTAAAATTCCCATATGACGCTCATTTTCAATTAAAGGGGTGTCCTCAATGAACATTTCTGGGGGAAACGCTGGTAATGCAATGTTATATAAACCACTGAATAATAACAATGCTCAATATCTTACCTAGGAGGTGGTGCCCAATCATGTTTGGTGGTGTCCAACAAGGTTCCCACATATGTTTTTCCTCTCCATGTCACATTCACTACCAAAACACCTAAAATATATAGACATTTATATATAACTTTTATATATTATGTACACACTTTATATAGCATATTTAATATCTATTTTCTACAAATACATATATACATTTGTTTATTTAAACAAGTCATTTTGAGAGTGTGGTCTGAGATGACAATGACGGTTTTTCATGACAGCTTCCATTGTATCTGTGTGACATAAATAACTAGAATTCCTTCCAAACTTCACCCTTGACTTATAGCAAATGGAAATTATAGAATATTTTCAATCATAAAATATTACTGTAAACTGAAAAAATGCTGCTACTTATAGTGTTAATTTTAGGACCTTTTAAACATCAACATGTACAAAAACATATCTATGGGAGGAAATGCTCTAAGTAATCAATATATATGACTGCAGAATCAACTTTGATTGTTGTCTTCTTCATGTTCTGAGAAATTTAACTAAATACTTAAACAATGGATAATAAGGAATCTGATAAAATCCCAAAGGAGTCAAGGGAGAGACCAGCTGATCAGAACATGGAAATACAATCAATCTCAGACTTGAAGACCTCAATGAGTTTTAGGAAAAGACATTTATCTGCATGAATCATCAACAGAAGTGATGAACTTGCATTACAAGTATTATGTTTATACTCTTGTGCATCCTGAATATAGCCCTTAAAGATATTGATAATTGTGTATAATTAAGGTATGTTAACAACCAGTTTTTCACACTAATGAAGGGCAATGACAAATCTGGCAGTTACATGTATTTCAGGAAGTATAAATATAACTTCATGGTCTGTCATATACAAGTGTAATTTTTTTTTTACATGAGAAATAAATTCACTAATTTGCATTCATCTGTAAATGCATAGTGTACACAATATACTTATAACCAATTTGATCAATTGAACTGCTGAACTACAGGATTGTGTACTGCTGTTTAATACCACATTCAACAATCTTTCCGCTTTACAATATACCGTGGCGGCCAGATTTTTAAGGTTACAGGAAAGATTCAGTTAAAATGTATCGAAAACCAGGGATTTTCCACCCTATCATACAGGGCGGAAATAAAGTCCCATTACCAATGCAAAAACAATGCATTTTGCCCAAAATTGCTGTCAAAATTTCCCAAATGAAATCAAATGACAATGAATTTGAAGAGATTCTATTTTCACATACAGTAAGTAGTTTTGTGTACATTGTTTATCTAGATATCCAAATTTCAATTAACTGTTGCTTTAATTCCCAATTCAAAAGGTCCAGTCCCCATTTCCAAAAGAGTGTCAAAAATCTCTGAAAACATGACCTCGTCTTTCTGTAAATAATGGTAAACTTTCACACCTTAACAGCACAGACTGGAAGGCAACACCAACTAGAGGTGGGAGTTATGATTTAAAGTCTGATGCTAACCACATGAAGGTAAAGTACAGTTCATTGTATTACTTTAACTTCTGCAATCCATTCAGCTTGATGATCAATCAATACTGCACATCCAGAGAGAAATCTAAATAAGCTTTAGGGATTTCCTCCTAATTCATACATGTTAGTAAAAATATCATGTCATCATCTATGTTCTTTATAGTACATGTATAATAATTATGGAAAAATATTGTTTACATTAAATGAAATTTTAATTTGTATAATTGATTTCCTCTTAACGAAAATAATGAATTAATGCTGTATACGAATGATAGAAATTTCTACCTCATTTCCAAGTACGGTATTACTATAGCTGGAAATTTTTTGCTTCTGATTCATTTTTAGCCCTTTTTTATAGTCTAAGATGAGAGGACGAATTTAAAATATAAGTGAAATTTTCAAGCTATTAGAATATTTGAAGCACACATACATGCCATCCATGTGACTATGGTAATTAAGGGGAAAAATTAAGACGGGGTGAATGTCTTCTGTCGTAAAAGAGCAAAACTTTCCGGGGACAAACATTTCCAGATACAGAGGTCTACAGTACTTCCTGGATAGACTTGGTAATAACTACCACACTACATGTACACTACTGCAGTTATAAACAATAATTGATTTACAAGACTGAAGTAAAACAGAGAATAATACATCAAAGATACTGATCAGTCGTTTATCGTTATTACGTAATATATATGTATATAACCATCCCCCCAGGTGTAATAGCTGTATTTCTTTATGACACCTAGCTAACAGTTCAAGGTTGAACCTACACACACAACCTCCAAAGGAACATAGATCTGTATAATTATACAACAGTTTGTTTGAATAATTCCACCTATGTTGTAGTGATAAATATACATTAAACATATAACATATATCATATAATTGATTGTCTAGGTTATCTATAAATAATCTTCTGGTTTACAGAAATCTAATTTTGAAAATGAAATGTAACAAGGTGAATAGAGTTTTTATTTTGTTTTTGTTTTCAATATGATTCAGTTTTCATGTTTTCTTTTTATGGATTCTTGTCATATACAGCTAAATTAATACCTGAAATTTCCTTTGAATTGATTGCATACATTTACAATGTCTGCATCAATGTGCAACTGTGTCCAAAGTAATCTTGACAAAGTCAGACTTTTTTGGAATTTGATCAACATTACTCCATTATAACTGAAAAAAAGCTCATTTATCCTCAAATTTGATTATATATAATTATCAGTATGTTAAATTTATTTGTACCATGAAAAGGTGATTTTTTTTCTTTCTGAAAAATGGTTAGGAGGGTGATTTTTTTACCATATGACAAAACAACTCATAAACCAAAATTTCAAAGGCAAATGATTGTCCGAGAACAAGACAATTATTTGGCCTTAAATCTTTAGAAGGGTTCTAACCTAATACATGTATTATTTATTCAAATCATACACTGTTTGTAGATTAGTGTTACCTCCTAGTATAATGTTAAATAATGTTGTCATGTGAGAAACGGGCAAGAATAAAATAACAATCTTTGTTTGTTTGTTTGTTTCAATGGTGTTTTATGCCACACTAAAAACATTTCAGTCATATGGTGGCAGCCAGTATGGTGGCAGCCAGTTTTTAATGGTGGAGGAGAGAATCTGGTTACATTGAACCCCAGAAAAGACCACCTGCCTTACTGAAGTATACTGACAATTTTTCTAACAAAATCAGCTTAGCCTCCAACGTGGCTTGAACATCCACTGACAAGATGTGAGAGACTTTATCATTTAAAGTGTGATGCTGTAACCACTCTGCCACAGAGCCCCCCCCCTCCACCAATAACAATTAAAATATTTTGTCCGGGTAGCGCAGTGGTTAGCGCACTCGCTTTTCACCAATGCGACCCGGGTTCGATCCTCGGATTGGGCAGGGAAGTATGTGAAATGGTTACCAACCTGGATACGCTCCTGTCCTTCGGACTGAGACAGTAAAAACCGAGGTCCCGTGTCGCAGTAGGTGTCGGCACGTTAAAGAACCCTCACTGCTCAATGGCCATAGGTGTCGAGCATAGGCCAAAATTTGAAGCCCTTCACCGGCATTGGTGACGTCTCCATATGAGTGAAAGATTCTTGAGTGGGACGTTAAACAACAATAAACAAACAAACAAACCATGTTAAAATGAAACAAAATGACCCTTGTAAAATGAGATCATATGTTCAGAAAAAAAACTCTGTGGTAAACCACTATAATTCTATCATAGAATCTATGGTAAACCAATGTACAGTGTTTATCAAGACCCACAATAAATCAAATGTTGAGTTTTGATTTCTCCTAAAGGTCTATACCTATTTCATCCCTCATACCATTCTTCTCCAAATACATTATTATCTAGATAATATTGTGTATGTTGTTGAGAAGTAAACCACACTTACCATTTTCTGTTTCATGCCACACGATACCATCAAGTACCACACTGGTACCTGGTTCACATGGTCCCAGGCAATCTGGGTTAGTTTCCGTGGCAACACTGGTATAATCAGTTCCTACACACTGATCTGACACACACACTGTACCAGATTCTTCATTCTGTTTCAAAATAAATTTATAAGATAAACAGAATATTTCAGTTTGATAAAAAAACAATTCTTCACAAAATACCAATGAAATGAATATCCACAAATACTATCTAAAAAAGAGAAGATTCCGTTATAAAAGGTAGCAAGACAAAAATTACCTGTTCACCACTCTCCTAGAGGTTAAAACACTGATTTGTAACCGAAATTGTATACCTCAAGCAAATTCTATATCTTAAATAGGTCTTATGTAATTCAAAAAGAAATTTTTGATAAGACCTCTGGTCTATAGTTGCACCATTGCTTTTCAACATTAGTCTCATTTGACAGTGCTGATGTTATTGAGTATGCTACATTGTAGCTGTTTTCAATAGACTGTAGCATAGTACCATTGCTTTCAAATGTTAATCTCACTTGACACTATACTGACATCAATATCATTGACAACACTACAGTTTGTAGCTGGTCTCATTATACTTTACATATAATAGCACCACTGCTTTCAAATGCTGATCTCACTTGACACTACACTCATTCACTGCAGTTTGGAATGTGGTTCTAATTGGACAATAAACTGGTGAATTACCAAGTTGGTAATACACACACATTCATATACCATTAGTGTATTCATGTTGAGAGAGTTATCAAAAAAGAAGTGTACATGTGTACACAAAAACACAATGATATATTGAGGGCACCTAATAGACATAGATAACATACAAAAAGTAATACCTTGTCTTTCTCCCCTTTTGCCTTTTTGACAGGAAATCCAATACCGTCTTCAACTTTGGCATTAAATTCATATGGATCAGGTAGATTATCCTTTTTACCCTGAGTTGTCTCTCCATGTTTCGTCTCCAAGGACACTTGGGAGAAAGCAGCATCCAGTGAAGCACTGACAGAAGAAAGGCCTGTGGAGGATTCCCCCATTTTGCTTTGTTTGCTATCCTTTATTCGGTCCTTTTTGTAAATGCTTTTCACCTTTGGAGATTTGTCTTTATCGCCACCTGTGGCGTGTTTTGATTTTTCCACTGAAATTCCATTTGTGGAACCAGATCCCTGAGAAAAATCACTGGAACTAGATGACCCAGGTGCTGACCTATCACCACCCTGAGACATTTTTTCACCAGATTTCACAATTTCGTGTTTGGTTGAATCACTTTTGTTGCTTGCAGTTCCTGAGTTTTTGGTGGTACGTTTTATTTTCATCTTTAAGCCTCTTTCAACAGTGGCCTGGTGCTCTGCACCACTCATTTTCTCCCACTCTCCTACACCTCTTGAACCAGACCAGTGTTGCTGGGAACAAAACAGAATGCAAAGTTACATACGTTTTGTCCCACTGAAAGTTGGCCGTTTCCATGAATTGTGTCCTCTGAGATGTGTAAAATTGTCAAACTGAATTAGAAACTGTAAAAGACAATATGCATACGATGTACATACATGTTGTGATTACATTAATACAAAATTTCAAAACATAATATAATATTATCTTTACAAATACTACATTTGTATTTCAACCAATTAATTTTCCAAACCAAAATACTTAAAAACTATATAACCAATAAAAGAATTGTATTTTTAATAGTAATTTATAAGATCCATTTCTACAGTATCAAACTTAAACATGGTCACAGATCATTTTGAAATTGCTCTGTACTTTTCTAGGGAATGGAACATGTACAGTTAAACTTGTCTACAAAGGCTACTCAAGGGAACAGGCAAAGGTAGTCCATATAGACAGATGACCTTCATGAAGAGGTTTATTTATTATGAAAAAATTTAACAAAGGTTATCAGTCTATGCAAATAACATCGGTCCATCGGTCCCGACTGACAAAAATCCGTTCGGAACGATGTTCTTCTCCCAATTTCCGAACCACATGACCGATGCCATTTTGAGTAATCGTTTGCCTTGATTATGCACTCGTACATGTTTTTTTGTTTAATGCAAAGTCATTGATTGTTTATAACAACGCTATAAATCACTTGCAGTTGTGACCATTTTTAGGTTTTAGCGAGTGTTTACTTGCAAATCAATAGAATACCGCAACTAATTTCTACCTAACCAGAAATCGAAAGTTACCCGTTTTCACTCTGAAATTACATCATCGAAATCATGGTCAGCTATGCCCCTTACAACAATTCATTTGACTATTCAGTTTTGATAAATTAGAGCGTCTGACTCACATTGATTACTGTCTAAAAAGCAAACAAAATGGCACAAAATACCATTGTAACACATGCATGTGTGTATGCACATGTGCACATGCACACACAATCATATCAAATTCAAACAGTTGGAGTTGTATTGCTTTTTAGGGCTAACAATAATCAAAATTCAAGTCCAATCTTTTGTGTTTACATATATACATGTACTTCTGTATCAGTAGAATTGTTCCTTTCATGCTTATGTACTTTAAACAAACTGAAAATACAAAGCACCAGCTTGAGTACATTGTTGTATAATTTACATTTGCAGTAGACTGTTTAATTAAGTGTTACACTGGAAATACAAACAAGCATTCCAAGAGTATTGAAGAATCAATATATGTCCTCTGCCTATAAAACCATTATTAAGAAAATGGAAATCAGTTACAAATCTTACATTAATAAATGGTGTAATCAATTAAGATTAGGAAGCTCACCTCTCATGAACATTTTACACCCCCCTTCCCCCAAATGACCTCAAACAAACTTCTGCATTGAAAATAGTCCAAAACAGGGTCATTTTTGCAACACAAAAAAAATATACCAAAAAAAATTATTAGATAATAATCTAACATCTGAAACATGTGCTGTACTTAGAATCAGAAGACATCTCTATACCGTGCAAATGTTGTTGAGGTATAAAGCAGAAGAAACAGGTAATCCTGAACTCAACCAATCTTTATAACTGGACATTGAAGCCTGGTCAAGAACATAAGCATTTAGACAGAAGCAGCTTGGTTTAACTCATTCATCCCTAAAGACACATTTGGACTGGTCTCAGTCATTGATCTACAGAAGAGTCCATTGTTTTTCAGGGGTTGATGAGTAAAATCCACTATTTTTTTTACCATACAACAGTTTGGGAAAGAGCACTTTTAATGGATGTTGAGATAAAACATAAAGTGATTGAACACCATTAGTAATCCCTTCATCCCCACAGACCATGATAGACTAGCCTAATACAACAGAAAAGAACACACCACTAAGTTACTTGGTGGGGAATGAGTTAAGTGAATGTAAATATTATTCTTGTGACTCTAAACTAGAAATTTTTGATTTTAAATCATCACTGACTGATGACATTGATTTATTTGTGTCACTTTATCTTCATGACCCACACATAAACACATCAATGATATCATCTTCTTCTAGATATATGGACTATATGTATGAAAATCACCAAATATAATAAATGCAAAATGTTATAATATACAATGTACATTGTAATTAAAAACCAAAGCCATCTTTTGAATATGAATTAAGATTCTTTCCAATACATTAATCCAAATTTCTGATGCTCTAGCAGTAAGCACTTGACACCAAGGTCATAAATTTCCAAACTTTGTTAGAAGCCTATAAGTCAGGGAAAACAAACAAGGATTAGTTCAATATGTCCCAAATTACCCGGTAGCTAAAATTCTCTGAGTCAAACTTTATAATACAATTTTGCCGACTTCATTTTTTATCTTTTGCTAAATCTGGGCCCGAAGTCACCAAATTTACTCAATACTCAAGCTCAACTTTTATTTCATTATTTTGACTATAAAATTGTTTATAAAACTTTTGGATTTTAGTGATTAGGAAACATATTATGATTTTTAATCATTTACATATACATTTTTGCGTCACACTTATGATTTTCGTTTAAAAAACTAATAAATACGTTGAGTACGGTACTCAAGATTTGAGTACGTACTCAAGCATATTTTTTATATTTCTGAAGTTTTCTTTAAATGGGCAATAATTTTTATCATTACTTACAATTGTATGCCATCAATATACAAACATGTCCAATTACAGAATAAAGTTTGCATGTTTTTACCTTAAAATCGCCAAAAGTTAGTTGAGCTTGAGTACTGAGTAAATTTGGTGACTTCGGGCCCTGGACTTTTGTTTTATCTATTTACACATGTATATATGGTTGCAAAGGACCCACTATTAAAACATTTTGGTCAGAGCACATTAAACAAATAATTTTTCTAATAACGGCCTGATTTGACAAGATTCATATTATATGTAAGAGCTGCAATACAAAAACCTTTTTTGAAATGAAAAAATACAAGGGCTCAGACATTATGAAATGTGTGAAAGACAAACCTAGCCTTGCTAAGCCTAGTGTTGAAGTCAGTTTCTATATTAATAATCTGGCAAAATCAATCTGATTATTTGTATAAGTGGATATGTACATGTACATGATTAAATCACTCATTGGTTTTATAAATAATACTTAAAATTCGTAACTGAAAGCCATAGGTAGGGTTATTTAACAAAGGGAGGTAACCCAGAAATTTCCTTTACAATACTCCCAAATTAAATGAATACATATACACAATGTACATGTAGTTAAAGGATGGTAAAAAATATATGTATGTAAATACACTTACTTTTTAATTTTTGGCAAACTTGAAATCTTCAGTAGCTTTTACTGTGCGACTACATTTTGTCTGAAAAAAAAAAAAGAATTAAGTGATAAATAGATATCATTAAAAATCACTAAGTCTACAGAACTGTTTGCAGGCCATCAAAAATAGGATGTGCCTACATTTAGGATTCCAGAATAAGGTTAGTAGGATCTAGGAAGGTAATTCACCGCCTATATTTTTTTTTAAAAAAGATGCGTACATGTACTTTACGACACACACACACACACACACACCCCCCACCTCAATAAGCAAACCACAAACTTTGTGATAAGGCCTAGCAATGGCTAACAGGACATGTGTACACACACATACAATTACATGAAGACATCACCAGTTACCATTCAGAGTGACATGTTACCAAAAGCTTCAGGTTAAGGGCAGATTATAATTATTTTACATGTATGATATCAGAGGCAATTAGATTTTAGACATTGCCCAGCTGGTACAGGACCTACCACCTGCTTGGCCTCATGGTTAGTTTCTAGTGAATATCAAGATCTATACTTAACAGGTGCATGTATACATGTGCACAGCAGTATATGCTAATTCAAAAGATATTACCTGTTGACAAGTGTGCTTTTTTCTAATTACAGAATTAATCAGAAATATGCATGATTCATGTAGATTATAATTCAGTGATAGTACATGTGTGTGTGTATATATATATATATATATATATATATATATATATATATATATATATATATATATATATATATATATATATAATATTACATGTACATGTATTGCATGTATAACAAATTACTTACATCTAACAACATAAAGCCACCAGCAACACAGTTACATGTACACACCAATACACATACCTTAGACAAGCACATACACAAAACATAGACATTATACAAACACTATAATGTACCTACATATAATATATACATGTACATGTAACTGACCTATACAAAATATATATAAATAAACATAACTCTCGTTTTTGTATATCATGTGATATTCCATTTCAAGGTACTTAATTAAGATGTACATGTAAACCTACACCAACTATGGGGAATAAATGAAGGAATAAAGACAAAATGGCCCTGACAAATACAGCAAAAGGATTGATGGATGGACAGATCGATGAAATGACATATGGATGGAAGGACAGACACGCTTACATACTTAGAGCCAGGGGGGCTTACATGTACAAAATGTATCATGATAGTAATATATTTCTATCTAACATAGTATCTGTAAGATGACATATATTTCAGTTGGTATGTTAACACAGATATTATCAATGTAAAATATAGTAGCTATATAGAATGATTGTATCTCTTAATATCAGAGCGGTAGTATTTCTTAACATCAGAGCAATAGCAAGTTTTTATAAACCACACACACATATATAATTAAATCTCGATATTCAGTCTAACCTCACCACACTCATAAGCTTTAAATATAGAAACATTTAAATCAGATACAAGAGCTCTATCTAATACAGGTATATTAACATGAATATCCAAAACTTGGCAATCATATACACATGCAGTCTATGTTTAGAAATAAACAAAGGCATTTAAATCTAGGAGGAACTGATTTAGTGATATTAAAACCTGACTCCCTTCTATTTATATACATGTAATCGAATGGATTACAGGGGAGACAAATCCCACAAGTGGATATATATCTATATCATCATCTGAAATTGAGTATCTTAATATTAATTCTCCTGACTTAAGTAAGCTACCGGGTAATCCCAGTAAGTCTATGACATCTGTGACTGTTTTTGTGAAAATTTTTAAAGAAATAAGATTGGATAGTGCATAACAATTTGAATCTAATACAGTCCAACTTGTCTATAAAGGCCACTCCAAGGAACAGACAAAAATAGCTGTTATTGACAGGTGCCTTTATAAAGAGGTTTATTTGTTACATGCATGCATATTAACAAGTTAACAAAGGTTATTCTTGAATGGCTTTTCTAGGCAGGTGCCCTTTATACAGAGGTGGCCTTTGATATAAGTATGACTATAGTGCTCTAAACAAAAAACAAAAAAAAGAACATGGTGTATATATAATGAACATTTTAAGGGCCGAACAACATATGAAGAGATGAGGGAATCCTTAAGAAACTAACAATGCAGCCTTCTTCAAAGGAAACACAAATATTCACATACAATGTCATTACATGTACTGTATCAATGTAGATAAGTCTGGTATTAATGAGCACATCATTCCTGATGGTGATATAGCACATGTGACAACATGCACTAGCTATTTATAAACATTCCCATACCTGTGTACCACAGCGTAAAAAGTATGTTGCTAAATCTGTGTTGAGTTAATACGTAAAATGTCCAATCTGATATTACTACATACATTGTACCTATGTAGTACAAATCACTTACTGAAATCATACAAGACTACATTTATAATATACCACTAAATGTAAGTGGAGATGACAGTTACTTGCATTTATGAGCATGAGGCAATTCATAAACATTTTATAGACATGTACATTAAATACAATATGTATATGTCTACATGGTAATACATGTGAAGTTTTGAGGAATTTGTTGTACATGTAATATAAATGTATGCAGCCAAGGTTCAACATATTATGTTCAGCATGTTGGTGTAAAAAAATACATATAAACTGATCCATGATGCAAATCTTTAACCCCAGACCTACAAAGAAGTCGTCCATGTACAGGTAGCTTATATTTTTGTTGACCTAACTATTTTCTTTCAATATAAACATAGTGATATGTAAACCTCCCAAAATTTTGATTACCGGTACATTTTCCCTTATTTTGTCGTAAATGTATAAGTACTTGTACCATAAAATATATCTTAATCATAATGTACTGAAACTTTCCAAATTAAGAATGAAGGGACACCTGTGGTAATAAACATAAAAAAATAACATATGCACAAATAAACACACACACTTGAGCACATGCACACACTCACAAAATCATAATCACATATGTGCACTCATGCACACCCACATATGCACAAACTGAAACATGTGAACCCACACACTATGGCTACATGAACATGTACCTGTATAAATACGTGTGTAAATACATGTGTACTAGTAAGGTATCACCTATATACGCCACAGATACCCATTGTTAAGATTAAAATTTTTACATTAACCTGATTTAAAAGTAAGTGAAACGTACTGGTTACTATTTCACCTAGATTTAACACTTAACTCTAGCACAATTATCAAAACTTCAGAGATATGGTTACATCTGGTAAGTATTACTTCTCTATATAGAAAGAGAGGCAAAAAGCTGTTCACATACAAGCACCTCAGCATGCATGCATTTAAATGTTTACTGGTTGTAAAAATCCATAAACAGTTTTATCATGTGAATATTTAGTAATCTAAAGTTATTTATTCATATTCAAAGTCATAAATCAACCTAAACCAAAACAAATCTCAAATCAAGAGGTATTCAACTGTGTGGTGTTTTGGTTTTTTTTTCCTCTAAAGATTTATGGTTTCCAAGGTCTTCAAAATACTGAAACACTTTTAATTCTGCTATATCTAATGTGAACCGGTACATCATGGTGAGAACTCAAAATGAAGAGTATGTTCCTTTATGAGTTTGATGTTGTCAAGTACTCAGACAAGACTAATTCTCTTGAGATGTTTCTGACTGCAGATAAATTACAATACAGACTTTCATATTCTGTTACTTATCAACAAAACATAAGAAAAACACCGGTAAATAATTAAAGTACTGAAAATTCTGAAATGGATTGTTATTTTGTCAAAATAAACATGGGAATCAAACTACATGTATTTCAATATTATTTTAACATTTATATGAAATAAAATAAAAACAAATCAGATTACAGTGGATCTCTAAATTAACTCCTAATTCTACAAGTACAGCATATATTGTTATGTAATATTTATTTCAAAATAAAATGTGGTATTTTCAGGAACCTTATAAAATAAAACTATTATAGAATAAAATCAAAAACGCTTTTACCTAACATACATTTGTACTCTGATAAAACTATTATAGAATACTGCAGTAGACTCTAGAGTTTGATTAAATCGAATTATGACTTCAGTAGGCTGAAATTCAACCCAGATTTTTCAAGTTCCTTTTTTTCTTTTTTGTTAAATCATAACATTTGACAGTAATAGCCACATTTATTTCAACTCAATATTTTTTTATACATGTACATTGAATCTGGCTCAAAAATTCTAAAACTGGTGACAGATTTTGATGGTGATTTTGTGGTGCCAAAATTCAGCCAGTACAGTGTTGTTTCTATTCGGTAGGGTCTCTATTGTACCACCAAAAATTGCACTTTTTAGTAATCAAATGTAAGAGTTCCTCTGGTTGGTAAAGTCGCAGGTCATTGATATGGCACTCAGCATGTAATAAAGATCAGTTATATGACAAGAGTATAATATCCTTGTCAATTGGACAGGTAAATCAAGAAATCAATGCAAAGATAAAATCAATCTAATTTAAAAACTATTTCTACATCACTCCCATTTTCTGATCTGTTGTATATAGGATCTAATGAAATCTGCTATGGGGGCACATGCAACTTGCATGTACTTCTCACAGGTACATTAATTGTACATGTATATACAATGTATTACTGTTTAATCAATGCAATGAAAGTATGACTTGCAAGATTTTGAAAGTTTATATAATGCTAAAAAGATATAAAAAGATGTAAATATTATCTTTATATAAACAAAGAAATTGTCAGTCTTTGGAATTCATTTGTAGCTAATTCCTAGCCCCTTTTTATTTGCAAACTTAATGCTCATTTACATGGTATACTTCAGTCTTCTTGCCAGGTTTGGATAAAATTGGCCAACAGGTTCTAGAGAAGAAGTCAAAATTGTGTACAAATTAATAACATACACCCAATACTGCATGAAAAATAGGCAAAAGGCAACAGATCACCATACAAGTGTGGCTCGGAACATGATGAAACGTAAAAGTTATGAGTGACACACATGACCTATCATACCACTACCAACATTCACTTGATAATATTCATTCCAGTCATGCAACTAATTAACAAAACAATTAGCACACTTTCTGGGACAGTTTCATAAATTAATAAGTACCATCACATATGCCCATTAAAATGTTTACACAAAAAACAAAAGGGTCAAATCACTCAACCATGAAAAGGAAGATTTGGTCCATCTACATGTAGTTCATGATATAGGCCAATGCATAAAAAAATAAAAACTGGCAAATAAATCATACAATTTTGTCACTTAAATGTAATATTTTACAGATCCAATCCAATATTTTTTTATCTACATGTACATACCATGCATGTACATGAATGGAGATGTTACATTATTAGAACTGTTATGTTAGTGCCAGAATTTAGGTCTATATATGCTAATTGGACATGAGCCGATGTCGCAATGAAATAAATATAATACAGTGGAACCTGTCTAGAGAGACCACTGTCATAAAAAACCACTTGTCTTATGAGACCACATTTCAAAAACCATTCATTAAAATATCTTTATAAATAAAACCTCTTTTGAGAGACAACCTGTTTTGTAAGAGCACATCTCAGTGACAGAAAGTCTGATTCCACTGTAGAAGCACATGTGCACTACACTAAACGTATTAATTACAATTTTACAAGTGTGCACATCTTAATGATTTTGATCACATGATTTAATCGTCATTCACAAACTTCACTTCAAAAAAAAAAAATTAATGTACAGTAGAGCACACGATAAAAAAGTAACATTTGCCCTCTAAAAGTTGGCACTTATAAAATAAAAAAGAATCAGGCCAAAAGTCAATCAAATTAATGTATCTAAAAAGTAGTTTAATTATACATTTTCTCTTTTATTTTCTGAATTCCTTTCATACTATTTCTCGACAAGGCCTGCCTTTGATGCAAGATTAATAGTAACACTGAAAAGCTTTGTAATTTTTGTATTTGAACCTTTTGTACTACAATGTATAGCTATTTCATAAAAACCAACATGTGTATTTTATCAATTGATCTTTTAAGTGTAAGCTCACATACACATACATGGGTGGAAGGAGGGGGGTGTTCAATCAGTGATGGCTTATTTATTTTTTCAGAGTTGTTTTCCATCCTGCAAATAATCTTTATGTTTTGGGAGAAAAGCTATAGATAATGTTCTACAAACTTAAATTTTTACCTGCACTATGTACATTTGTTCTGATGTCAGTGGACCAAGGGTTATTCTATGTGTGTGTGTGTGTGTGTGTGTGTGTGTGTGTGTGTGTGTGTGTGTGTGTGTGTGTGTGTGTGTGTATATATATATATATATATATATATATATATATATATATATATATATATATATATATATATATGTATGTCTGTATGTATGTCTGTCTGTCTGTCTGTCTGTATCATATTTTCCATGATATACAGCCTCTGTCTCATAAGACAGATTTTTGGCTTTTCTTTATGCTAAATACTTAAATGTTAAAACTTTATTTACTTTACAACAATTAACAAACAAGTTATGTAAAAGGGGTGAGGTATCAGAGTACCCAGGGAAAACCCATGTGTCTAACTTGGCGCCAACCACCTTATGATCAAATACCACCATGTCCACTCCAAGGATCAAACCTGGGTCACATTAGTGAGAAGCAAGTGTGCTAACCACTGCACTACCCATACATGCCAAGTGCTTATTGAAGAAAACCTAATTATTTAAAGGCCCTCTACCAATAACTTTAAAAAAAATTCTAATCAATGACATATGACAAAATCATTTTTACTATAATAAAAATATCATTCATTGACACAATAGTTCTTAAAATTAACTACATTCAGAAACTACGACACACAAGAGTGAAAAGAGAGATATAAGTGTGTAGGAGGCTTTATAAGATTCTTATACTGTATAACCTTTATAAAACACATGTGCAAAAATGTTGATCTATAGGCAGTTTAGTTATTTATGTTACTTTAATTCATCTAAAAATTATCAGAATTTACAAAAACACATGTTTTATGTAAAAATAAATTTTTGAACCAACACTTGGCAATGTTAGAAAGAATACCTTTAATTTGCATGTTTGTTTGGATTCTAACGCATAAAGAAACAGAAAAACCTGTCTATAAGCCATCATGTTATATCTACAATAAAGAAGTTAAGCCTGCTCTACATAATATTACACCAAAATGTAGAAAATTTGAAGAAGTACGCCATTTTAATTGATCAAATATTTATGTTTATTTCAATAAATCTAATTCTGTTAAGGGAAACGCCAACCAGATAGAACCTACATGATTGTTTTATGTATTTAGGTGCTGTTCTCACACATGATTGATTGTATGTTTCAATAAAATCTTATTCAATAACATGTATAAATGTTGCAATCTGTTTTCACTTAGAATTAATTTATAAGAAATGACTGCTATTTATATTCTGTTTTTTGTATTTTAATCATAACATTATTGTTATGTTCAAATTTGATATAATCTGCTTTGTAAGTTATACAACATCAGCTGCCAAATTTTAATGGCAAGGTTCAGTGATTGCAATATAAATACATAGATAACAAACAGCTATTCTGTAAGTGTTTACATGTTTATATTTCGTATGTCTTTAAGAATATATATATATATATATATATATATATATATATATATATATATATATATATATATATATATATACACATACACACACACACACACATACATGTACATACATATACATAATGTACCAACCTCCATGTAGTTCTGGACTTTCCTGGAAAAAATAGAATTAAAGATTTGTTTGATGTGACCAAACCAACCTATTGTAAAAGATCTAACCCTAATTCTGTTTACACAGTTTTGTCCACTTAAGTTTTTTTTTAATTAATATTAAAAAGAAAATTTATAAAAATTAGCCTACTGACCAGTCCACTTCTATAACTGCCTGTAACTGATCAGGACATTAGATGATGACCTCACCTGGTGCAGACAGTGAGACACATATTAACGAACAACCAAACAGATAAACAAATGTATAAAAGATCATAGAAAACATATTTCTTAACTATTTTCTGTACAAAGGAATTCAATGAATCTTTGCAAATGCATGTGTATATATAGAAAAAGGATCCTCTACAAAAACTCATAGATACCAATATTAGGCCATGGAGTTACAAATGTAGACACTAGAGACCAGTATCCCCCTCCTCTCCTACCAGATAACTCTAATAACAACTGATCCATTATGTCTTGAGTTCACCACACAAATACAGTCTCTGTCTGTCTGTCTGTCTGTCTCTCTCTCTCTGTTGTATTGTTTAAGTATACAAGTACAATGTACATGTATGTGTATTCACTAGTCGTAGATATAACAAGAAGAGAAACATGTTTCTTTTCAATACTACATGTACATGATTACTAACTAAACCGATTCCTATGGTTATGAGAAAACATCATAATATTACTGAAGTCATATAAATAACATTATCAAATAACAATATTAACAACAGCTGACAACATTACAACATTTGAACTATGAGTATGAGAGCAGTCAAGTCATCTATCACATTAATTACAGCAGCACTACAACATACCCCTGCTAATAACTCAACAACTGACCTTATGTACAATGTACTAAACATGTAAATGTATAAGATCTGGGATCTATCTACCACATGAACTATACATGTACACTGTACATGTACTATGGCAGCACACACACATCCTACCCCTCAATAATGACTCAACTAATCTTCTGTACATGTACATATGTACATGTATAAGCTCTGGTATCTATCTACCACAAGTACTATAAATGTACACTGTACCTGTACATGTACTATGGCAGCACACCCCCCATCCCTCAATAGTGACTCAACTAATCTTCTGTACATGTACATATATATAAGATCTGGGATCTATCTACCACAAGTACTATACATGTACACTGTACATGTACTATGGCAGCACACACACACCCCACCCCTCAATAGTGACTCAACTAATCTTCTGTACATGTACATATGTATAATATCTGGGATCTATCTACCACACATGCATTGTACTATGGCAGAACCCCCCCCCCCCATAATGATTCAACTAATTTTATGTACACGTATCTGGAGTCTATCTACCACATGTACTGTGGCAGCACATCTCCTCCTCCTGAATACCAGGCTAATGACTAAACAACTAACCTGTAAGGTTTGGAGTTTATCTATCACATGCACATATACTAAAGCAGACACATCCCCACTAATTGCCCAGACACACACACACACACACACACACACACACACACACACACACACACACACACACACACACACACACACACACACACACACACACACACACACACACAGGCTGATGACAACAACTGACCTTTGTTTATGGGGCTGTAGTCTATCACATCATGTCTTTAATACAGCAGCGCACCTCTTTATACTAAATTCATGTTTCCTAGTTAACAGGAAATTCTAGTACAGTGACAGTGTACATATATACATTCAAAACTGCCTGTTGTAAAATACTTCCTCTTAATCTAAGCTACAAATCCAATATCATAAAACAAATCAATTTCATTTTCTAATTGGTAAAAAATTAAGTTAGCAAACCAATACATGTATATTTTTTGTATTATCATTTGTAGCTTGACAATAGATCAATAAAGATCTCCTTTGGACTGCTTGACCTTCAAAATACTTTACCGTTTTTTTCTGAGTTCAATAAATCTAAGCATACACTATTCATGTTCAAGTACAACAGAGTTCCTGGATAGTGGATATTGGCTCATTGTCACAAAAAATCTTTGTTTACTCTTTGACAAATGATATTATACACCATGTTTACTGATAGATTGATTGATCTTTCTGCCTATCTGTACATAACCTTCAATCACTTTTGGTAATCATTGATATTAAACATTCCTGATACACACTGAGATTTATAGATCTTCATTATATATGTATTATACAGTTTTAATGAGAACAAGCATACAAGTACAAAATGTACATATGATATATGTGTAATACACATGTGCAGGTGCCCCAAACTATTTTTACTTATACTTTTAACAATCTCAATAAATTATGAGCAGGTACCTGTTCTGATTGAAAAACTTATCCAATCTGAACATACAAGAGACTATCAGCACTAGCAAGTATATACATGTATGTACAATATATGCAACTGTGGTAATGATTTAGTAGACACATTGCACAGTAGTACATGTACATGTATGTGAGTGACCTTGACCAAACCACACCTTTATAAATTTAATGTTGTTATACCTGCACAAATATACCTGTCAACTCTTCTCAGGTAACGAGATATCTGTCTATCTTTTGGGAAAGATAGATTTTTCACTTCCAGATCATGTTTTTATTAAATTACAATCAAGACACAGAACTACACATCCAAGCAAACATAACATGTATAATTGTACCGGTATAATTATATATACATGTACATATATACAAATGTACATTAGACTTATCAATGACTGGAGAACATACAGATGTACATGTATACACAAATAAACAATTGGTACATGTATATTAGCTGTAATATTTCACATACGAAGTCAGACCTTCTGCAGTACAGATGTGGTGTGTTGTATCTTAACTTATAAACCCCTAAAAACAATGGACTCTTCTGTAAATCAATGACTTAAACCAGTTAGGGATAAATGAGGTAATCAGTCCACACCATGGGAATGATCTGATAAAAATGGTGCACAAAACTTATTGTGCACCCCAAGGTTAATCATTAACCCTTTCATCCCCAAAGGTCATAATAGACTGGTCTAATACAAAAGAAAAGGACATACCATTAAGTAACTTGGTGGTGAATGGGTTGAAGTGAAGACATACTTGAGTACATGTACCAGTATCTCCACTTTAATATTTCCACCAACGAATGAAATAAACCATCAGGCATCAACATGATCGAATGTAGATTTTCTATTGGTGTGACTGTTTTTACATAACTTTAAGTGAGCTACATGTATCTTTACTAAATAATTTGCAACATATAGAAAAATGATTTTCCTTTTAATTCACAACTGATTTAATCATGCTTTTAGCTTTTTACTCATCATCCCCTGAGAAACAATGAACTCTTCTATAAATCAATGATTTATACCACTCCAACTGTGTCTTTAGCCAGTATATTAGGGGTGAATGAGTTCAGTAGCTAGAATATAACACTGAAAATTTGTAAAAAAAAAAAAATAATAATAATAATTATAAAGTAACATACAACATGAATTACTGTATTTTGGCTTTTTTTTTTCATCTTTGACAATGGCCTTTATATTGTCATTAGCGGTGGAGCGATTCAGAAATTACTGTAATGAACAATAACACATTATGGCTAATCAGAAGACATTTTTACTAAATCAACTCTCTAAATATTAATGTTTATCGTATATAACACTATGTTAATACAGTTTGGGTCTCTAATTGTGCAACAACTGTTAAAGCCATGGGTCAGGGGACAAGTCTGGCTAGACAGAATTGACACTTTATAAATGTATAGTTCAACCAAGATACAGCGTAAAACTGACACATATTTACATACGTAAGTGAAAAGTAAATCATAACAGGGGTGGCAGGTTAGTTTTGGACAAATATATATATATATATATACCATAGCAACAGTAATGCATAGAATTAGAACAAGGCAAAATGTTGACCTGTACACCCCTATTTTTTGGAAAATAGACAACACTGTTTTGGCTTAAAAATGATAGAGCTCAGATGTGCCACATTATGTTGTTTCTAATATACATGAGAACCTGTATATAAGGCAAGACCTAAGATTTTCTCTGTGGTAACAACTAACTAAATACTCATGCATTTTGTAAATAAATATTTCAAACCATTATGGCATTATTTTTACTGCAACAAAAAAACAATCTCCATATTTTTCGTTTGTTTTATGATTAATCATCAAGACAAATTGAATATCCATATAAATGTAGCATCTCCATTTATTTATAATTTAATAACCACCCTCACATCACCTGGATACTATCATACTTGTGCTGTATTTTGTCACTGCCTTAACCTTTACAGATTTAAAGATTTTACAGACTCCAACCAGACGAACAGCATTGGAAAACCACTATGTCACAAATGCTTAACTTTTTTTTCCAATAAATTAACTCTGGAAAATATTGCTGAATGTTGGCCATATCTTAACTCCTCCCAAATCTTATAGATACATGTATATGTATATATATATATATTATCAATTTTGAAGATTTGAGTATTTAATCTGAAATGAAACGTGTGTCATTTGATGGAAACCAAAACACTGCATATACGGTAGATGGACAGACCAAAAAATATTTCCTGATCTTTAACTCTTTGGAGTATGAATAAGAAAAGTACATTGCCATTCTTATTGGACTTAACAAAAAATATCCATGTTGAAAGTAACTAAAACCAGGTCTGGATAAACCAATGATATATTGCTAAATACTGGTATTAGACTGCTTATTTTGTCAGATCATGTTCTTTCAGAAATTAATGATTTGCCCTGTTGTGGTAAATATTTTATGTAATTTGTATGTACAATAATTACTTACATTACCCAATAAAAAAAAGAATGTCGAAAATGTTAATACTCACAGATTAAATGTCCAGCCAGGTAAACTTGTTACACATGAGTTTATTAATTGCGTTATATGTACATATTGACGTACCATGTCATTCAGTTTGAGAGATAATCCTTTATAGTTCTATCGAGATAAATTGGCACATGTTTACAAACACAATGAGTCTAAATTAAAACATAACAAGGGTGATAGACTAGTTTTGGGCACAAAAATATTAGCGCTACCTATGTACAGCAATGCATGGAATAAGAACAAAGCCAACTGTTTTACTGTTTTTTGTGCACCCCTATTGCAGGAGATAGACAGCACTGCTTTGGTTTTTTATACAGAACTCAGACATGCCATCTTATCTTAGAAGACCTATACATATATGTACACTAGTTTACAGGAAGTAAGAGTGTTTTTCTCGTGTTGGCCTCCAAAAATTACTGATTTTCACTACGTACACGTACATGTAGTACACTTCGACACGTAAACATGTAGAGTTTATCACAGACAAAAAAACTGTGTTTCTACTGTGTGTATCTTTCATATCAATGATTAAGTATACAATGTCAACATTAAATTATACATGTATTGACAGTGGTATTGGTTAAGTAGGCAAGTCCATGCAATGTTTGGTTTTTTTTTTAATTCATCGCTATTAAGCAAATAAAACGGGGGACGCATACAAGCCCAGAAGTATGTAAATGTGACTTTATTTGTTTTATCATTATTGTGTATCTGTAATTGTTTTCGTAGCTAAAGAAATTTCCTTAAGCATGAAATACAATGAGTTCTTACTGTGAGAAAAAGCAACAAAAAAGTTATTAAATGTCAATCATACTAACACACAAAAAGAAACTGAAGAAGTGGCAAGCTATGCAAATAGAAAGTATAGATAATATTTAAATCTACACGTTGAATGGCTTACACATACATTTTTGTACACCAAGGTACGACATGCCCGAGTCTGTAATCTGAGTATACTTACAAAATGTTTAAATCAAAACCTAATGTGTTTAGATTTTCTCTCTCCTTCTCTCTAGGTTGGGGATAACATACATATGTTCTGAGTGTGACTGTCTCAGTTCATAATTGGTACCATTAGAAAGTGTAGAAATGCATTGTACATGCACCAGAATAACATTTGAAAATGGAAATGAAAATATAATCTTTGTTATCAAAATCTTAAGTGTGGCGACCTAACTTTACATAAGTCATACTAAGAATGAAAAACGAGAACTCTATAGGGAGCATCAGATTAAGTTTCTATAGTACATGTACATGTATAATGTACGTTTTCTTTTTAAATGTCTGAAAATAACAAATCTACAAAGTAAAAGTTTAAAATAAATGTCATTTTCTGGGATTCTTAATACCAGATACCTACATGTTATAGATGCAATACATGTACATGTACAGTGTATATCTTTTTCTTATCAAAGTACATGTACCAGTACTTTTTAAAATGGTGTGTGTGCTCCAGTGAATAATACAAATGTATAAATTGACAATAAAACCAGAACACAAACACACACACACACATTGTGTGGTGCAATAAGATACTCAACACAAAAAGACACTACCAGATTTTAACTACTGAATACATCACAAAGTTCAAAAGGATTTCAAACTTCAGAAATTAATCTGGACAAAACCTCAATGAGACTCATTCAGCCTTGATTGCATAAAATTTCCTCTACTTCTTTTTAAATGTCAAAGGTATGTTTTGCCTGTAATTACAATTGATAGGCAATAACATTTCCCATGATCACACTTCTGAAATATCTACATGTAATAAATCACTAGCCTACATGTAAATGTATATATATATATATATATATATATATATATATATATATATATATATATATATATATATATATATATATATATGCTTCACAGACTGTTATAGATCTATACAATTTACATGAATGAAATTGTACAAAGTATTTAGCATGTTGTACAACAAACATATGTCATGTACATGTAGGTAGACCAAATTCCTCTTACACGGAAAATATAATTAGTAATTTACCATGGGCAGATAAAATACATACAGTACAACTCAAAATCGACCCTATCATAATTGCAGAGTGATATCTATCAGTTTTAAATAACTAGATATGAGTGTTACATGTATTTTGCTGATATCAATATCAGATAGTTTAAAACTACAAAATTGTAAAAGTACATGTATATTATTATCAATACTTGCATACATTGTATGCATGTACATGTATGTACATGTTGACAACCTTCAAATATTTTAAATGGGGGGAATATTTTCATCTCCATGCAGGAATACAAAATTCTTGCATGAATTAATACATAAACACATACAATATTTCAAAACATCTGTAAGTGTACCTGCATGTATGAATCATCTTGGACGTGCAAAATACAAAGTTGACCGTGATCGGGTGATCCTTAACCATAGCTAATTTATCAGTTGATTAGCCAAATTCAATCCCTTTCATTCTCAAAATATAACTTACTATTCAGTCAAATATCATTTTTTCAATTACTCTAAGCCTATTTATACATTTGTATATCCAGACCCTGTAACTTATCCAAGTATGACTGCAGAGAAAGAATGAACAATTTATATTTATTAGTACAGTAATTACCATACAAAGTTAAAATCTCAAGAGTATATCTACTATATACACGATATATATGTGTGTGTTAGTTTGTGCTATCAATAAAATATATCTATGTAAATGGTGTGTACATGTATGTTATCTTTTAATGGTGAGTAACGGCAGACATGTACGGTAATTCATATAAATGTATGCATCATACTGGTACATGTAATTGTGAAATTATAATACATAAACAGGTATAGATTTCCTTCATATAAAATCTGCAACTTTGACCTTCATGAACCCAGGTAGTGTTCAGTAACTGCTAAACTAGAGGGGTAGGATAAACTTTTTCCGTATGTTGTTTATTACGCAATTTTCTTTTGTAATCTATACACGTGGAAGCTATTTACGCAATGTCACAACTAACTATGAGCAGTCCTAGTCTGTATTAAACAATAATTCTTAGCACAAGTCAAGTGTAACAGGGCTTCCTATACGCATGATTTCTGCATCCCCGACACATAAAATCTTTGCAGGGTACAAAACATGAATATTAATGAGTCTCTAAGGACGCACAAAACTCAGTAATTTTTTTTTTCAACCCGAGACTGAAAGTATGTGCCTTTGAATTCATGAATTTTCTGGAATTTCACTGCATTGGGGACTCCCAAATTTAACTAAAGACTCAGGAATTTTGTTCTTGTGGGTCCCAGAGACTCACTAAAATAACATCCTAAGAAAAATCCTCATATGAATTTTCACGTTTATATAATGAAATATAAACAGGGAAAATTAATTTTACATACGCATGATTTCTGCATCCCCGACACATAAAATCTTTGCAGGGTACAAAACATGAATATTAATGAGTCTCTAAGGACGCACAAAACTCAGTAATTTTTTTTTTCAACCCGAGACTGAAAGTATGTGCCTTTGAATTCATGAATTTTCTGGAATTTCACTGCATTGGGGACTCCCAAATTTAACTAAAGACTCAGGAATTTTGTTCTTGTGGGTCCCAGAGACTCACTAAAATAACATCCTAAGAAAAATCCTCATATGAATTTTCACGTTTATATAAGAAATATAAACAGGGAAAATTAATTTTACATTATAATCAGTAATAAATAAATAAAAGCTGAAGTGACAAATTGTCATCAAAACAGTATACATTTAATATAATCATGTTCACCACAAGAGAATTAATATGGATCAATCAAAATAGGGAAATATGAATAATAATTAACGTTCATTTTAAAATAGTAGCATGGTTTTAATGACTGTCAAGGTCTGAATGAACATTTCAAAGCACCTCGTTTAAATTTGAATGTCTTTAAAGCAAACTTAAGTACTTTTGAATTAATAGGTCAGAATATGATTTTAAAGTCATGGTCATATTAATTATTATTATAATACATATAGACCCTTAAGCAGTAACTGCGATCCTCTGACTTTGCCAATCAGTTACTATAATGACGATTATTTTTGGCGGGTGTCTGTATCATTTTGCCAACCAAAGTCACACGACCACAGTTACTGCTAAAGGGTCTATTGCCAGTCCCACCCATGGCCTTTTCAGTGATGACCCATAGTTTCAGATATGCAAGGTCCAGCTTAAAATAAGATAAGTACCTGGATTTGCTAGATCTTTTTTAAAAAACAGGTCTGGGCAAATTATGAATCTTGGTGGGTTAATGGCCTCTCAAATATATCATAACATGATACACCAAAAAAATAGATAATCTTATTGATCTATAAACCATATATCACAATTATGTATTTTGGATATTTTCTTTCTATCCAAGAATTCCCCTGACTAATAGATGTAAGAAACAAAAATATAATTAAATTTCCTTTTTAACTTACACTGTTTATTCAGCACGCATATTATTATACCTACATAGACACCCTAAGTAAACACTGCGAGAACAATCCAAGTTCCTTAACAATTGTTTATATTACTACAATCCAAACACAGAAGCTTTGTGATATCTTAAACAGGAAACAATCTTAATTCAGTAAACAAACATCCATCCATCCATCTCAGAACATGTTGTTACCATGTAGATTTATTATCAGTTTGAAAAAAAGGTTGGATGGACAGTGCGTATGAAATATATTGATTGCAATACAAACAATTCCTTATGCATACAAAATCAGGTAATGCTGTAAATTTTTTGTGTGTAATAAATAAAATGAATAACATTCTTCCAAACAGTACAAATATAAAGTCCTGGATCCATACTAAAACTCTGGTAAGATAAAAAAAAATGAAGCCCTTTATCGCAACTCGCTAAAATGATTCTAAATTAATCACTTTGGTTTAAGGCTAAGTGGCTTCTAAGCAGGTTAACATTCATGGAATTCCTTGTGCATGTTGGGTATGATACATGTATAGGCCTTGGTTAGACATATAGTTTATTCTCACGGACTTCATCTCGATTGCGAAGTTATTTGATACACTTCTGAATGGTATTAAAATATCCTACTCACCTGTCGTGTACAACAAATTCTAGACAGAACATGTAGGCTACCTAAGCACAAAATTTCCATGGGTTTGCCTCACACAAAATGAATGTGTACTAAACCATTTTCGGCGTTGTACTACAAGATTATAGGTGAAAACAGGTCGTATGTCGTATCATTTTAACATTTTCAGGACATCAAACTTCAGTAAAATTATGGTAAAACACGTACAGAACTAGCTGAAAACTAACTGGGACTATTTGAACACTATTAAGAGAATCAAACAACACTGGTATGACGAGAAATGGCTGAGCGGCTACCACACCATTACGAGGCGTTGTTTATTGTAATCACAAACCTATCGATAACAAACTTACCATTTGCAAAAAGTTAAAAAATATTCCATCCTAAAAATGTCGATCATCAATGTTTATAACTTTCTATATCGCCACTAAAACAAATTTTACTGGGATGTCTCTTTGTTCTTTCGATCGCCTGCCATCTAAATCGTAGTGAAAGGTTGGTCAGTTCTGAATGGCCAAGAGAAATTCTCACCAACCAATCAAATCGCGAGTTTAGTGCTCACAGTAAGATAGGCCAAGGCAATGTTTTCGAGTAGTTTCTTGTCCTTATTACGATAACGATGTACAATGCGTGTCTTAATTAATTTATTGCTGTAATGTGTATAGTCACGAGACATGTTTATGACAATACATTCAGTGGCGCATAGCGCATTTTAAAGATGTAATAGATTTATATCCATACTTGTTAATAAAAATATATGCGTAAATATTTTAACAGACGTAGGCCTACACTGCACAAAAGTAAATTACCAATGAACTATGGACGATCGGTGATGATAACCAAGTGCACTATGTTCGTCATATTTAGTGGTGGATCTAGTCATTTTACATGAGATGAAATACCAGCATACTGATAATCGTTATTTGTAGAACAATATCAAACAGTTATTATATATATTTTTACGGGACGTAAAAATATCCACAGGTAGATCTAGATATTTTTGAAGCAGTGGCGGATTTGGGTGGACAATATCTAGAAAATATCCTGGAGCCAAGAATGTTTTTGTTTTTTTTAATCCAATGCTTTGTAAAACGATATTCTACCTCTATTCACCGACCTTGTTTATAATACCACACCCTTCAAGCCACACCCTCGACCCGTATTTTCTTTTTAAAAGACGTATTCCGTTTAACGTGCAAGCTAAGTAATTTAAATATATACATATTTCGTTAATTGAACTATAGCTCCTACTGTTAATAACGCCTACTAGTTGACTTATTTGTAGCATATGTGAAATTTAGTCATTCTCCATTGATCTCAGTCGCATTGGGACTCCGGTATACCATCTGGAATAATATGTTGATAATTACTTACTCTGGGGAACTGTACAGCCGTGTAAATTGTAATTGTTGTTCTTCAGTACTAACAGAGTATTACAAAAGTACTGTAAAAGTATGACGTGATTTTCAGCAGTGCTTGTCTATATATCAGGCCTACAGGTGATAATGTTTGTAGTTTGTAAGTAGTCATAATATAACATTTGTACACAATTTCATGTACATGTATTTGTAGACGAAATATATGCCCCGCTTGTAAGTGGTCTAGAGGTAGGGCGTTCCACTCGCGAGAGTAAGGTCCTAAGATTCACGATACCGAGTCGTACCACAGGGTTAAAAAAAACGGTAGTCACTGTTCCTTCACCAACGCTCGGCATATGATTTGAAAGTCACAAGTCTTTCGGATGAGGTATAAAATCGAGGCCCCGTAACACGGCAGGCGTGGCACGTAAAAGAACGCTCACTGCATTGGCATCAGTCCATAGCATAGGTCCAAATCGGTGTGTCTTTGTCTAAAGATGGTGACTTCTAAATAATTGAAATTTTGTATTTTCTTTCTTTCTTTTTTTTATTTATTTTTTTTTTGTGGGATTAACATTTAAAAATATGTTGGTTTAAACATATTTTATTTCAATTTCAATCATTGACATTTCATAAACAAAATATGTTGCTCTCTGGTTGCACGAATGAACGACACAATAAGTACTACCGAGATAATTATTTATAGCTATATGTACTTGCCGATGTAATACTCGTATTACGGGTGGCCATCTATCGACTATATCACAAATAACGCTGGAGCCCCAGTACTAGACTTTCAAAGATAATATTAAATATACAGTACCAGATTAGTATTAGTGAAGATCATATATATATAATCAATACCACATTTGTACTGGCAGGGATTATCTGTAGATCTGATTTACTGGAATCACGGATGGTTGTTGGTTTTACGTGTATCTTGCATGATCTGCACTATACCGGCCGGGGTTAACTAATACAGTTTACTCCTGTTACCTAGTACGTGTATCAATGTTTTTGGACCATCTGTTTGCTTAACTCACTGACCCCTATAACCACATTTGGATTCATCCATTTCAAAGAATGGTAAAGTCCGGTGTCATAATTCAGGAGTGGATACATGTAATTAAAATAAAAATTCAAACTGATTTTACATTCAATATCAACCTTTTCACCCTTGCATTTTGACAATAGACTTTACTGGTTAGGAGGATTCTAAATGTGAACACAAGGGTTGACGAGTTGATGGTGTTGTGCGTCATACAACTCTTTAGTAACGTTGTATGGTCGCAACCATTTTTTCGGGGTAGGGGGCAGTAACAATGTACCGAAGAAGATACCACTGGTCATCCGAAAGTAAATTGACAAACTTTCTCACAAAAATCAGCTAAGGTTCCAACCGGACTCCGGACCTGCTTAGATCGAAATTCTATCCTAATTTTAAGTCACTTTTTGTTTGGGTAAATAAAGAAAAAGTTACTTCAGTTTGGGGCAGAATTTTCGGTCTAGGACCCGACTGGGGCAGAATTTCGGCGCAGGACCTGCGATGACAAGTGGTAAGCGACTCATTGATTTAAAGCGCGATGCTGTAATCACTCGGACACAGACGGCCTCTGACTGTTTAACCTAAACAAGAAATAAGACTGTTGGCTTTTCAGTTGGAGAAATGTATCGCGAGGATTATAATCGGCAGAACAAAGGCAAACAATGCGTCGCTTCTTACAGAGGTGAAATTTGTAAAGTGTGTTTAGAGTTGAAGTACTTTTGACTTGTAACACTGACAACAAAACGACTCTAGCCAAATTTATCATAGATAAATCGTTTGGTACATATTTCCGCTATGTAAAGGAATAGGGAAGAATACTGGTTTTACTATTAAAATACTAATAAACAGATGTTTGAAACACGTACAACCATACATTATGGCGGTGAATCTTTGTTGTTATAATTAGATCTAATGAGCTAGATAAAAAATATAAAGGCATTTATTAATTTTGAATAAACATAATGGCTCCATTTTGGTGCGTGTAGTTCGACTCTGTTGGTAAAACTAATGAAAGTAATTTGATAATTTAATGCATCATTTTTAAATTGAAAAGAACGATAGGTCATATATATATTTGTGTATCTGATATTAAGAAATTAAAACAGTTAAACGGCATAAAATGATCGATGGAAAATCGGATTTATAGATATAATAATTAGGCTATGTATATTAAGAATAAAAACTTGTATTTGATAGGATTTTACGTATTGTGTCAAACATCGTCTTTTATAACAAAATATATCTAAACTATGTACTGACTTCACCTAATTTATTACATTCGAATAATTTTCTTTTATCCGGGCGACTGAATTATTTTCTGTCTCCCAGAAAAAATATACATCTCTTCTGTTATTTACACGTAATACCAGCGATATATAATGCGTTTTTATATCATTATTAATTGGAAGATGTAATTGTGGGTGTCGACTGTGTCGGTACCTTAATCTTGTGCTCAATGACCCATTTTTAGTGAACAGTCCAGGCTCAATGAGATAACGCGATCGATCAAATGCATGTCCACTCAACCATGACAGATCAGCTATGCAAATCTTCAGTCATTTTAGTACGGCACTGTACAGCTATTATTGAATTAGTTTTAAATGCATGTGTCGCGACGTTTTTACTCAGATGTTTTAAAAATAAAACCAGTGATATATAAAGCCTTGTTTATTATGTTTAAAACCTAAACAATAATTGTTTTCAGATATTTAAAGATATTCTATATAAATAATTAAACCGGGAAAACGTTTAATCGCAGACGAGAAAAGTAAACGGTTTTTACTTCAAAACAGATAAATGAATAGGGAAACAGATATACCTTTCGACAGTTTTAAGACACCTTCGTGGCACTCCTTCTATGCCAAAATTGTGGGCAGCGTCGTACTATGCGTGTAGAAGTACGTTGTATATCTGCATCAAATTAACTACCACAGGTGAGATTACCTGAGATATTTAGTTGCTAATGTTACAAACGCGACTTTCTAAAGCCCCGAGATAATTAACAAGACAATAGGTAGGCAGTGTAAATCTATTACAATTATCACTCTATCGCCGCAACTAAATTTAAAAGCATTACCCAGCACATTCTTTTAAACTATAATTTCGGTATTTATTTGTTTATCATTTCGCCCAGTTTTGACTGCCTTTATAATAGAGCACTTGTAACGACTGACAAATCGTCGAGCGTAACGGAAAACGTTGCGAATTTTTGTATCCCTATAGAGCCCCAGGTAATATAACTAATACCTGTGTGTTAGATGTCTTTGGACTTCCAAATAAATCTTAATCGTTAAGATTGAATGAAACAGCCTTTATGACTGTTTAAATCTGGTGGACAAAGAAAACAGAAGGAGAAACAGATAGACAATTATGTGGGTGGATTTAGAAAAAAAAACCAGTTTAAACGCAGATGCATAGCTTAATGCTGGTGATCATATTAATATATGATACTGCACGCAACAGATTTAAAAAAAAAATACAACTGTATACACCATATTGTTATTAGATCCCAAAGGTTCTATTTTTTCAGCTCGATTCACGTAAGCAGTAGCAACTGATGAAATGAACAACTCCAAGTTACCTATGATTAAATATTCTGTCCTTTTTTTCTGATCAATATCGACAATATATAAAGCCTGTTAACCTATTAGGCTATTATACATTACTGTCAATATTACATAAAATAATTGAACAACAGATGCTTTTTGTAGTCTATTTAGATGCTATAGCTTTTTCTTCTGTCAACACCAGAAAAAAACCATCACCATAGTTATCACGTCAAAGTAGTACATGTAAATAAAACTTGACGGACTACAGTCTCTCCAGATATTGTCTTTTGACTAGTGTAACATTTCCCCTGAAATCCATCAAAAGTAAACAATCTGAACCAAAAGGGCTTATATTACAGGACTAGATATGCCTTGACTAAAATTTCCTGTATCATTCACAAATCACAAATGATTCACTTTCAACGGAGTGCCACAAATTTTGACCTGTGTTATAGGCTGACGTCAATGCAGTGTGTTTTTATCCCATGCCAACCATTTCACATTTGATTTGATTTGATTTTTTGTTTTACGCCATACTCAACAATCTTTCAGTTATATGATTGCGTCCAGTTTTTATTGGTGGAGGAGAAACCCCAGTTACCCGGGTAAAGACCACCGACCTTCTGCAAGGAAATTGGCAAACATCATCTCACAGGACCTTGGATTACTGTCTCAACCAAAAGAACAGTGACTTTCACTTTGTATGCTGAGCTCATGGGGAAGAAACAGTCACTACCATTTTTTAAAGTCTTCGAACCCAGAATCTACCATTTGCAAGCCAAATGGCCTACCACTAGAACAGCGCAAGCGTTGCATGTCATGCACAGTATACAAAAATTTCACCCTTTCAGATTCCTGTCCTGAAAGACCACTGATCTGCCACTGAAATGTGGTGGAACCTGTTCTCAAAGACCATCCTATCTGCCACCAAAATGTGGTGGAACCTGTCCTGAAAGACCCTCTCATCTTCAACTGAAATGTGGTAGAAACTGTTCTCAAAGACCACCCCATCTGCCACTGAAATGTGATCCCACTTCTCAGATGGTCTCTAAGGGAGTTTTTTAAAGGATGATTTCCCTTTGGAGTACATTGAATTTTATTGGAATTTTTTTTTCAGAATATGGTTACAAGAGACAGGTGGTCTTTCAATACAGTGGTCTCTCAAGACAGGTTCCGCTGTACTAAGAGTCTGACATGGTTTATTTTAACTAGTCTTTACCTCTTTGTACTTAGCTTTCACTAAGATGGAGAATCATTTAAATTTTATATTTTGCCCTAAGGTAATGTCTGGTTATATGATTTAAATATATATTTATCAGGAAAGTTAAACAGTTTAAAATTTTTATTAGTGAATCTGTTTTGCTTGCCTTTACAAACTGTGATTTCATGATTTGTATTTTAATCACCAGAGATAGAATTTAAAGGGCTACCTTTACAGAAAAGTCAAATATTACATGATCAAAATGTAAATAAAAAATAGTCAGATAAACATTGCAGTTTATAACTCACAATTTACATACATTGTGCCTGAGTTTTTGTGTGAAAAAATGAATAAATATCCAAATAAATCAATAAATACAGATTGTACTCCCAAGAAATGAACAGTAAGCAAATAAATAAATCAGCAAAAATGCACCGCAAAAAATAAAAGACGAAAACAAAATCACCCGTCCACCCAAAAAAAAAAAAACAATAAAAAATAAACAAAATTTAAAATACATTACATATATATATATATATACAGTATATATACAGTATATATATATATATATATATATATATATATATATATATATATATATATATATATATATATATATATATATATATATATATATATATATACACACCACACCTGATGAATAAGGGGAGACAATCACAAATATATGTACTGGCGGTATGTTAAAGCATCAATACTTTGTACTGTACTGTACAATGTTCTTTGTACTGCTGTTTAATATTTTGCAATGAAGTTTAACTTGTATAGTGATGTCTCCAGGTTTAGGTGAAGTGCTACAAATTTTGATTTATCACATCTGATTAGGACACCTGACCTTAAAATTCTCATCCTAGTAACCAATGACCTTTAGTTCTTGTGCTGAGCATATGGCAAAGTAGAAAGTGTCTATTTAGATCATGCTATTGATACTCATGTTTACCTTGAAATTTTTGTTCCCGCTTAATTGTTGCCATTTTCGCCATTAGAAAAGAGGGAAAATTTAAAATGAAAGGGTAATTTTGAATCTAAACATTTGAAGCAAGGTATACATAACAAGTAAACTATCAGTAAGACTGTGGTGATGTAGAGGGAATTTAAGATGGGGTGAATATGTTGTCTGCCATAAGAGGCAAAAATAACCAGGGACGGACATTTCTAGGCATACAATAATAAACAGAACTCATCTTCTGAATAGATTTGTTGTATTTCTGTTAAAGGTAATAGAACCATCATAAACCCTAATCATTAAAACAAGCATGAATATTTCAGATAAAAAATGTTTATTGATAACACTTTTTCTTTGATCTAGTGTAAAGTCATTGCATATATTATATTCTTGTAATCTACTTCGATCTTTTGAGTCAAAGGGTCATGGTGACCTATTGCCATCATCTTTTGTCTGCTGTTGTGAATTGTCAAGAACCAGTTGGCCAATCTTAATCAAACTTGGTAGGAATCATCCCCAGGAGAAGCCACAAAAAATGTGTGTGATTTAGATTACCTAAACATACTTCATGATATAACACTTTAATATTTACAATCAAACGATTCATCTGGTCTGGCAAGATACAGTTGAAAGTTTTAACATACCAGTACATAAATGACTTTTTGTATTGGAGAGTCATTGGTGGGTGGTGGTAAGCAGGTTTGGTGTCATAACTGGTTAATCATAGAGGTGGGAATTTGTTCTTTGAGAAATGGTGGTGATATGCAAGTTTGGCGATATAACTGGAGTATTAGGTAAGGGGAGAACTGTAATCTTTATCTAGAGCAGTCTTTTTGTAAAAGAGGTCATATTGACCAATGGAATCTTTAAAACCTTCCACTTTACAACATTATACATTTATATGAGAACAGTACCCAGTCATGGTAAGCATTGCAACTCATCAACCCCAGAAGAATAATGGACTCCTCTGTAAATCAATGACTAAGACTAGTCTAAATGTGTCTTTAGGGGTGAATGAGTTAACAGACAATATCCTACCCTGACTTAAGTCCATATCATAGGTCAAACTTTGTGGCACTTCACCTCTCCATATCTCACATAAGTGAAATATTCCTGAAACAAACCAACATTGAAGTTTGGTACTTATGTACCAGTTAGGTATACCTAAATAGTTAAACAGGAAATTGAGAGCCACTGACAGGTTGAGGAATTCTAATGTTTTATCCATGATTTGCTTGACCATTGTATTTCTGTTAAAGGTAATAGAACCATCATTCTGAATCGTTGTCAGGTATTGACGCATACATGTTGTCTTTGTCCGAGTTGTTTTCCGATTCTGAATCAATGTCATCAGTTGTCGCTTTGGTAAAATGGATTTCTTTCAACATTGTATTAATGTCTCTTTGTTTTTCAATTTTTACACTGGCTCAGGTGAGCTAAAAATGGTGGGACAAACTAAGGATAGTTGTAATTGATGTATTTGATTAAACTTAAGTATAAAAGGTCACATGATAAATGTATGCCAGTGTATGTATTAGATAAAATTAAAATGATAGGTAAAACCAATTATAAATGCCAAATTGTAAATGTACTTCACTAAGAACTTCAAAGTAATGGGGCATCTACTTAGTAATTGCAATACTAATAATTCCCCAGTCAAAGGTTCATCACAATCATTCTACTGTCGTAAGAGCTTTTAACCGAAATTGATCTCATACTGCACATTCTGATATTCTTCTGTCATGTGAAAACTTGACTCACACATAAAAACAAAACCACAATCTTTAAAGTTATGTTTTGTTTTTAACTCTACTCACATGCACTGAAAATGCGTCAGTTTTTTAAGAGACAGTTTCTCCTTTGGCCTATGTTGCTGACACTAAATCCATCAATGGATCGATCCAACTGAACAAGTGGGCTCACCTGAGAACCATCTACAAATCAATGTGGAAAAAAACACAGAGAAGAATAATAGTATGTACCAGTAGGATGATCTGGCCAAAAAACACAAATAGGGTTGAGAACTGCGAGTACATGTTTCCTGTAAAGTTTCATAAAAATTCCTTCACTGATTTCCAAGCTAACAAGCTGATCATGTAAAAAAAATTACCCATTCCTTTTGCAGTCTTAAGAAATTCCCCCCCAAAATCTAAAAATAACATTTCAGCAAATTTCTTCTCATGAAAACATTTCTTTTACCTAATAACATGTGAAATACACAAAATGAATGCATCATGGTGAATACAAAGGGAGATAATAAAAGAAATACAGAAATAGGTGAAAATGACAAATACAAAAACAAGGCAAGAACAATGTGCAAAAACACAAAAAATTAAGATTGAATCACCTGGAGTGGACCCTACTAAGAGTCGAGGGTAACCTTAGGTGTCCTGGATCATAGGACATGTTTAACCAACTTTAAAAAACATGCATTTTGAATTTTTTTCAAACTGTATTAGATTTGAGGCAAGCTAAGCACAATTTGAAGAAAAATTCAAATTGTGTTAAAACAGGGTCAGTTCAACACAATTTGATTTTTTCAAAGTGCGTTAACTAAATACCTGTACATTCAATCTAAATTTTTTCATTTCACCTTATTATGTAACACAGGTTAAATAATGGTAGTATCTGACCAGTCATTGTTTTATGTGTTGGCCATGTACTCTTTGGCCAGTCCATCGGTTGTGTCCTATGTAAAAGTTGGGCATTTTAGCTAATTTGAACTAAACTGTAAACAAAGATAAAACTTTTTAGGTCACCTGAGCAGCGAACTTAGATCTAGAAGGGGTGAGATCAGAGTTGAAACTAAGGGCATTTATGCAGTTTTTGGACCAGAACCCACTACCAGCTTCACTACAGTCGAGTGGCACATTGATAATAAACATGGGTTTAATGAGCTAACATGGTATAACATGGTATATCACCAGTATACTCATGATACAAATAAATGGTAAATATTCTTCAAATATTTGGAAAAATTGCAAGGCATGTATCTAGTTGTGGAACAGGAACCATTTCTTCAGAAAATATTTGAAAAATGTTATCCCTAAGTGGCCTTTTCTAGCTTCCCACCAACAGATCATGACCTGTTTATCTTGTTCCCAAGACATTAATCTCCCATCAAAATGAAGATAATCTTAAAACATAACCATACAACAGGAAATTGACAGAGAGATTAGAGAAATTTTCCCTTTTTACAAGCTCTGAGGGGCCATTTGGTTCAGGCATTTTGTTATGGCTTGTTTATCCTTTCAATTGACAGAAACGATATCGTCTTGAGCATTATAACTTTGGTATTATGTTTATAATATTTATAACCACTAGGTCGTTGCCACTGCTGGTGGACCGTTTGAGTCCCCGAGGGTATACACAAACCTAGTATCTGGTATTTCGGTACCAGCTGTTCATCTTATACTAAAGTAATATTTGGCACTGTTAACACCATTTAAATTCGAAAAAATTTTAAAGCTAAGATAGTCATTTTTTTTACAGTGGTTACTCTTAGACGGATTTCGGCTTTACTTTTAGAAATATTATTTGGCCTTGTATGATACCACTTTATCTTTAGAAAAACACATACTTTTCAAATTGGAGCTCAACTGATGAAGTCTAATTGACAGAAACGATATCGTCTTGAGCATTATAACTTTGATATTATGTTTATAATATTTATAACCACTAGGTCGTTGCCACTGCTGGTGGACCGTTTGAGTCCCCGAGGGTATACACAAACCTAGTATCTGGTATTTAGGTACCAGCTGTTCATCTTATACTAAAGTAATATTTGGCACTGTTAACACCATTTAAATTCGAAAAAATTTTAAAGCTAAGATAGTCATTTTTTTTACAGTGGTTACTCTTAGACGGATTTCGCTATACTTTTAGAGATATTATTTGGCCTTGTATGATACCACTTTATCTTTAGAAAAACACATACTTTTCAAATTGGAGCTCAACTGATGAAGTCTAATTGACAGAAACGATATCGTCTTGAGCATTATAACTTTGGTATTATGTTTATAATATTCAAAAGTATGGTAGATTTGTTATCCCCAAAATGAAGGGAAGTTCAATGGAAATTAGCCCAACAGGAGCCAGATGTTAGAACTTTCCAATGTATACTTCTTGTTATACCTTTCCTCTTCATTTTTTTCTTTCAATTCTTTTTTTTTTACAAAATTCAACCACTTTCAAAAGGGGGGGGGGCAACCTTAATTCAACTACATGTATCATTAGAGAAAGACGAAAATAACCATCAGTACTTGATTAACACAACTGTGGTTTATACAGAAAACAATTCATCTCTCAGAATTAAGATCTAAACAACTGCTGCCACCTATAGCAAGTCAAAGGATAGATCTGGATACTATAGAAGCAGAAAATTTCGTGAGGCTAAAATTTTGTTGTTTTAAAAATAAAACAATTCACTGACATTGAATTTCCGTTGAAATAAAAATCCGGTTTGTAAAGAAACCTATTACTAACACTACGTGTAATTTATGTAAAATTTCATCATGGTTTAAATTTCATTGAAAAATTTAAACAAAGAAATAAATAAAATTAAAACCACAACGAGATTTTCTGATCCTATAGTACACAAGTTGCTGTACATTCTTAGTGTAACCAAGGGTATCTGTGTTGCCACTGAATATTAAGCGAAAGTGCAAATACCCTGGTTCCACAATAGATGGTTGCTATAGAAATAAGTTAGTGTTGACTAGTTTATGATAACAGACTAAGAGAGTAATTTCATTTTGATTTTAATTTTTAAAAGTGAAGTGACCAAGTTTTAGTTTTAGTATTAAATGGCCACACCTTCCAATGCTTACTGTGTGACATCCTCGATACATACTTATCTACATGTATATGGGTATATATGTTGGGTTTTTTTTTTTTACCTCACGTTTTGTTTGTTATCAATTGCCATATTTTTCCTGTTACAAGTACTCAACAGATAAAACAAAGATACAATTTCATATCTACTTCCTTTGTGCATTATCTAAACTGCTTAACACTTAGGAAGTTCATCATTGTCATTTTCCCATAACAAACATTCTACATTATGCAGCATTGTCTGTTTTAATATAAAATAACACATCTATTATTATGTTCTCACGTAATGTTGTAATATACATCAGCGTTTTTATTTGATATCCCCCACATGCATATCAATTATCATGATCCAGATCAATGTCAATGTTCTTCTGGGATATGACATATCAATAACAATGTTCTCATGTGATTTCACAAATCTATATCAATGTTCTCATGTGATACCACACATCTATATCAATGTTCTCATGTGATTTAACATATCTATATCAATTTTCTCATGTGATGTCACATATCTATATCAATGTTCTCATGTGATTGCACAAATTTATATTATTGTTCTCATGTGATACCACACATCTATATCAATGTTCTCATTTGATTTAACATATCTATATCAATGTTCTCATGTGATTTAACATATCTATATCAATGTTCTCATGTGATACCACACATCTATATCAATGATCTCATGTGATACCACACACCTATATCAATGATCTCATGTGATACCACACATCTATATCAATGTTCTCATGTGATTTAACATATCTATATCAATGTTCTCATGTGATTGCACAAACTTATATCAATGTTCTCATGTGATTCCACACACCTATATCAATGTTCTCATGTGATTTAACATATCTATATCAATGTTCTCAAGTGATGTCACATATCTATATCAATGTTCTCATGTGATTGCACAAATTTATATCATTGTTCTCATGTGATACCACACATCTATATCAATGTTCTCATGTGATTTAACATATCTATATCAATGTTCTCATGTGATTTCACAAATTTATATCAATGTTCTGATGTGATGTCACATATCTATATCAATGTTCTCATGTGATTTCACATATCTGTATCAGTGTTTTCATATGACACTAACAGATTGTTAACTGTCCTCCATGTCTAGATATAAATACTGCACTAACAGATTGTTCACTCTCCACCATGTCTTGATATAAATACTACACTAACAGATTATTAACTCTCCCTCCATGTCTAGATATAAATACTACACTAACAGATGGATAACCTCTCCCTCCATGTCTAGATATAAATACTACACTAACAGATGGATAACCTCTCCTCAATGTCTAGATATAAATTCTACACTAACAGATTGTTCACTCTCCACCATGTCTTGATATAAATACTACACTAACAGATTATTAACTCTCCCTCCATGTCTAGATATAAATACTACACTAACAGATGGATAACCTCTCCCTCCATGTCTAGATATAAATACTACACTAACAGATGGATAACCTCTCCTCAATGTCTAGATATAAATACTACACTAACAGATGGATAACCTCTCCTCCATGTCTAGATATAAATACTACACTAACAAATGGATAACCTCTCCCTCCATGTCTAGATATAAATACTACACTAACAGATTATTAACTCTCCCTCCATGTCTAGATATAAATACTACACTAACAGATTATTAACTCTCCCTCCATGTCTAGATATAAATTCTACACTAACAGATGGATAACCTCTCCTCCATGTCTAGATATAAATACTACACTAACAGATGGATAACCTCTCCTCCATGTCTAGATATAAATACTGCACTAACAGATGGATAACCTCTCCTCCATGTCTAGATATAAATACTGCACTAACAGATGGATAACCTCTCCTCCATGTCTAGATATAAATTCTACAATAACAGATAGTTACCTGACCTCCATGTCTAGATATAAATTCTACACTAACAGATGGATAACCTCTCCTCCATGTCTAGATATAAATACTACACTAACAGATGGATAACCTCTCCCTCCATGTCTAGATATAAATACTACACTAACAGATGGATAACCTCTCCCTCCATGTCTAGATATAAATACTACACTAACAGATAGTTAACTGTCCTCCATGTCTAGATATAAATACTACACTAACAGATGGATAACCTCTCCTCCATGTCTAGATATAAATTCTACTCTAACAGATGGATAACCTCTCCTCCATGTCTAGATATAAATACAACACTAACAGATTATTAACTTTCACTCCATGTCTAGATATAAATTCTACACTAACAGATGGATAACCTTTCCTCCATGTCTAGATATAAATACTAAACTAACAGATGGATAACCTCTCCCTCCATGTCTAGATATAAATACTACACTAACAGATGGATAACCTTTCCTCCATGTCTAGATGTAAATTCTACACTAACAGATAGTTAACTGTCCTCCATGTCTAGATATAAATACTACACTAACAGATTATTAACTCTCCTCCATGTCTAGATATAAATACTACACTAACAGATTATTAACTTTCACTCCATGTCTAGATATAAATTCTACACTAACAGATGGATAACCTTTCCTCCATGTCTAGATATAAATTCTACACTAACAGATGGATAACCTTTCCTCCATGTCTAGATATAAATACTAAACTAACAGATGGATAACCTCTCCTCCATGTCTAGATATAAATTCTACACTAACAGATGGATAACCTCTCCTCCATGTCTAGATATAAATACTACACTAACAGATGGATAACCTTTCCTCCATGTCTAGATATAAATACTACACTAACAGATGGATAACCTTTCCCTCCATGTCTAGATATAAATACTACACTAACAGATGGATAACCTTTCCTCCATGTCTAGATATAAATTCTACACTAACAGATGGATAACCTTTCCTCCATGTCTAGATATAAATTCTACACTAACAGATGGATAACCTTTCCTCCATGTCTAGATATAAATACTACACTAACAGATGGATAACCTTTCCTCCATGTCTAGATATAAATTCTACACTAACAGATGGATAACCTTTCCTACATGTCTAGATATAAATTCTACACTAACAGATGGATAACCTTTCCTCCATGTCTAGATATAAATACTACACTAACAGATTATTAACTCTCCCTACATGTCTAGATATAAATACTACACTAACAGATGGATAACCTCTCCTCCATGTCTAGATATAAATACTACACTAACAGATGGATAACCTTTCCTCCATGTCTAGATGTAAATACTACACTAACAGATGGATAACCTCTCCTCCATTTCTAGATATAAATACTACACTAACAGATTATTAACTTTCACTCCATGTCTAGATATAAATACTACACTAACAGATTGTTAACTGTCCTCCATGTCTAGATATAAACACTACACTAACAGATTGTTTACTCTCCCTCCATGTCTAGGTATAAATACTACACTAACAGATTGTTAACTCTTTGTCTACATCTAAATGTTAATACAACACTAACATATATTATAATAAAAATTCAGTTCTATAATAGTGATTTGTTTGTGTCTAATTCAGATTATTTAACTTGCACGTTGAAAAATTTAATTATTTTTAAGATGGAGGCATCAAATTGTATGTAACAGTTTTTTTTCATAAAAAAAAGATAAGAATCGCACGACACAGTGTGAAATACTATGCCGTCTACTTTTAACTCTTGCTTGGTGATTAAGTGTAGATAAGAGTTAACTTAATTAATATAGAAAACCCTCTCTCTTAGACGAGAAAAACAGCAGCTCAATACACGATACATACCAAAATCCTTTCACACATTCCACTTAAATATGCTCTCGTGCTGGGATTTATTTGTAATATGAAAAATGTCTTTGTGCAGATAACAGGAAGTACAGGAAATTGACAATCATGTAATACATTTCCACACTTCCTTGCTCTCTCTCGTCACACTTAAATCCTACTTTGCTGTTATATTAAGTGGACCTTGTGACTAATATTCTTTCTGATAATTTTTCTGAAACATCCACCATTGTTTCCTTAACAAAATGTTTGACAATCAGCTATTTTAGGGTCCTCAATAAGCTGAACCTCAAAGGAAAATTTCCTTGTATATTCTTTGATTTGGCTTAGAAATCTATGTATTTTTTTTTAATACTGTATACAGGGAAATTTTTGCCCCCGTTTTATTTTCGCCTCTTTTGCCCTCATCGTCAGTGGGCGAATTCAAAACTGGATGAATTAAAAATGGTAAATTCATCTATTTTTAATATTAATAGTCTGGGCGAATTTAAAACGAGGTGAAACCGTTTGCAAGTGCATTAGGGTGAAAATAACACCGGGTGAAAATAACCCTGTATACAGTACATCATAATTGTGATTAAAAACACAAATAAATGCATATTTGAAAATTAAAACATTACAGCTCAAATATTGTTGATAGAGAAGTTTACAATAGTTTTCCTGTAAATTCTCATGATTTAAGAAGTGAACTAACTCCCTTTCACAATCAAAAGGAGAGAGAATGACTCTTTAAACATGAACATCTATCACTTCCTAGAGGCTCGCAAAATGGAAAATTCAAAATTCATTATCATAAATGTGATATGAATGGAAATACTTGACAAATCCTATATTTATCAAAAACTTATTCACTATTTCTTAAATTCATGGATTTATCAGCAGCATTGATACAGCATATTTGAACCACACAAGTGCTTTCTCTTTATGCATCATGTGACTTAATCTGATCTGGAATAGTGTTTTATGTCACATTAAACAATTTTTCAATCACATGGTGGTGGACAGGTTTTAACAGTGGAGGAGAAATCCCAAATACAATGTACCCAGGAAGAAACCACCTGCCTTCAGCTAGTAAACTGTCCAACATTCTCACAAAAATCAGCTTTGTTACCCGTGGGACTCAAACCCTTGCTAATTAGAGGTGACAGACATGATGGTTTAAACATGATACTCTAACTAATTGGCCAATGATGTCCTATTTACGAAAAGCATGCTCAATTATGTACAGTCAAAATTGTCTATAAAGGCCACTCAAGGGAACAGGTTGTTATAGACAGGTGGTCTTTAATAATGAGGTTTATTCAATATATAAATATTAACAAAGGTTATGTCTGAATTGCCTTTGTAGGCCAGTGTCCTTTACACAGAGGTGGCCTTTAAAGCAAGTTTGACTGTATGTGTAACAAGAACGTCTGTAAATCATAAGATCACTGCAATTTTGTTTATTTTCATCAATAATCACTTGCATAGTATACATAAACTTCATGAAACAACATAACTGAAAAATAAAACATTTTGTTTAAAACAACAATATTTACGGCAGCACCAGTTTATACATTATAATATGTAAACAAAATGACTTCAAATTTATAACACATCTCATATCATATTGCACAACAATAAATGCATAGTCTAGCTGATGTATGGCCAAATTTAATAGAAGACTTTTGTACTTTGTATGTCCAATGAAGTTTGGATTTGAAAATTACATGTACAAGTAGCTGAAAACTAAGTATTCATTATAAATTAGTCAAAATCTTAAATGATGTTGCTGAATAAAAAGTGGAGAGAGAGAGAGAGAGAGAGAGAGAGAGAGAGGAAGGGTTACAACGTTATTACATAATAAATCAATATAGTAAATGTGGAACCACTTGCATGGAGTTAATCTTTGTGAATTATGTGATGAGGGATAACAAAATACACAAAATTAGCCACCATGTTAACTTAAATCTGGTTCTATTCGTGTGAATTTTATTTTATGTGTAATTTTGTGTGAGCTCTCACTCGCGAAAATGAAATTATCACATCATGAAGTATGATAATAGTTTGACAAAATGGGCATGAGAGTGTGTGTGTTTGTGGGTGTGTGTGTGTGTGTTACCGGTAAGCCAAATATATGGATGATGGTAGGCTACAAGACAATATGTAGCCTACAGCAATATTGGTTCACCCCTATCAAAGCTTACAATTGTTTTTAACTATCACCATGATATCTTACAATTCCATTTCAGTTTTGTCAATGCAAGCCAACAAAAACCTTTGGGAAAATATTGTTTTGAGACCATGATCCTATTTTTCTGGCGCCACTCACTCCTGCCAAATTTTGGAGTTGAAAGTTACAGATCATTCAGAGGCAGTACAACAAATGTATAAAACCAGGATTCTTTGTAAAATGAAAGATCCCTTACTACACTTGAGTAAATCTGTAGCATAAGTCAAATACATGTAAATGTGACTTCTACAAAAACAAAGATAATTTACTGATGTCTCCATTATATATTGTCAATATATTGTGAAGATCCATAGCAAGAAACTGACACTTAACACTGAAGTGGCATCCAAAAGATAAAATGGCTAAATATCTAAATGCCTCAACATATATATAGGGCAGCCATATATAACACATACTGTTGAACCTTGTTATCTCAAAGTCGTCGGGACCAAGCAAAAAATCGAGATAAACAGGTTCTCTAATTAAAAGGTCTGTCACTAAATAGAATCCTAATTCCTGTCGTGAGCATCTCTGCAACAGCTAGAATATTTATAGGCCTACATGTATATCGTATGTAAACTGGAATTTTTTGTGAAGATTTTTATTCATTGTATGTACTCAAAAATGATACAGAGGGCATATTTTCAGCACAAGTTATATTATCACATGATAATTTGATGACGATGGCAAAAGACAATTTACCACGAGATAATTGGTCACTTTCACATTGAAATAAAACATCAGGACCATTTTTAAAATCGACATTAGCTTTGTTTTTACTTTTCCTATCTTGAGTTATCCTGTCTTTTTGTTAGTAAGATGTCGAACGAAAATTGCCAGGACCAGCACTTGATCTAGCATCAACTGGGTAAATTGAGATTACCGATTTGGACATTAACTGTACATGTATTTCAAACCTAGCACTTTTGGACTACTGAAAAAATTACACTTCCACAGATTTTCATTAATTCGAATTCATTACTTTTTTCTATTATAAAATGCTTCTATTCATTACTTTTTTCTATTATAAATTGCTTCTATTCATTACTTTTTTCTCTTATAAAATGCTTCTATTTACTAGAAAAAGATAATTCATCCTATAGCATCAATTCAAGAACTATTTTTGTTTTTTTTTTGTTTTGTAAGCCGTTGGCATGGTGTTTAACACCACACTCAACAATATTTCAGTTACATGATGGTTGCCAGTTTTTAATGGAGGAGAAAACATAGTTACGATGTACCGTGATAGAGACCATTGGCCTTCTGCAAGTAATCTGGCAAATTTCTCACAAAATAAGCTTTGGTTCTAATTGGGCTCGAAACATCATTGACTAGAGGTGAAAGACTTCATGATTTAATTCTGCCACATAGGTCCCATTTAAGAACTGCTAAATTGCTAAAAATAGAGCAGAGTGAAGGAAATGTGTCATGGCTTTATGTGCTAATGGGCTTGAAGAGGATAGGCAAGGTAGGCGAGGTTTTAAGTTTACATCACAATAAATGTTTATCCCAAATGAGAGATATTCAGTAAACGAACACTTTTAGAATACAGTTGAAATATAGATTTATCAACTCAAATGACAAAAGTATTGAGCAGGAGAATCTTTGGCAGGTAGATCAGCTAACGACTTGAATCCCAGGTGAATTACACCTGTAAATCAACAATAAGCCAATGTCATAGGCCCATAGATAGCGAATATATTAAATGTTACCAGGTACACCAAACATTACTAAGTATGCCAGATTTCTGCAGTGTCTCGGGCTCACAAAATAAAGATTTCAACAACGCTGAATAAATACGGTTTATTTCTTGTTTTTTATCAACTATTCTTTTTACCGAATAGTCGAATGAACACAATCATAAAGAGAAATGTCAAGGTCACTAACGCAAGCATTATCCAAATCCACCAACTACACGTTTGTGTGTGTTTTTCTAATCGCTCACTTTCCACTTTTAATTTTGAGTAATTTGAATCTGCCAACTTGGTACTCTCTGTCAGTTTCTGAAATGAAAACATTTATTACCATTACAAATATTTATTAGCTTTTCAAATTATACAAATAAAAATAAATCTTCAATTATTACATATGAGAGATTGGAAATGATGTTAGCAGTCTCCTCATCTGGTAAATTTTAAGGGGCACTAACTCATGATCAAATTACCATGGGGAGGAAAAACATTGGTTTTCTTGATAACATTAATTCACCATTTCACTAAAAACCAACAGTCTTTAACTCTTTCACTTGCAGAATATAAAAGACTGGTCTAATACAAAAGAACAGAGCATACCATTACGTTTCTTTGTGGTAAAAGAGTTAACTGTTCTAAACTGACAATGTCTTAAAAACACCAAATTGTACAAAAAAGTTTCATTTCTGCCGTAAAACGACCTGTATATATGCTTTACTGTATACATGCGGCTGTGATTATCTGATTTTTTTAAACTTTGACAACAAATTTCTCTTCATAAATCTGTTAATCACCGATCACAGAGCTATTTCACACCATCTTGCTGCTTTTGCAGCTGTATGCAACAAATCATGAATATTGTAACCCAAGGAAACTGATTACAAGTACATGTACAAGTATGGAGTAAGTTACTCCATATATAAATATAGTGTCATCAAAGATTTAAATGTTTCCCTATTAATTCTAACCATATTTTTAAATCCCAAAATTTACCTGACCTCAACCAATATCCATAACCAATGCATTGAAGATAGACTAAGTTCAAAACAGGGTAATTTTAAATTTGTAAAGCTCTGTGATTGGTCACCACGGTATTGTGTTTCCTCTCACAGACCAGTGATTTTAACTAACTACCACTGACCAATTAACTATGGGACATGTCATTATCCATCTTAGAGACCAACAGATTTGACTTGACATAGATTTGAACCTTGACACTTTAACACAAAAAGCAGGTGCTTCACAAACTTAATACATTGTACGAGCAGCTTATGAAAAAAATTTCCTCACCATGAAAGCACGTCTAATAAATGTTAATTTGAAGTTTCAAAATAAAAAATAAAGTTCATGTATTTTCAAATCAAGTTTTATGTTGAATGTGAAAGATCTCTCAACATGTAGATCCTAATGCCTCAGTTTATATACATGTACATGTTTAATAATATCACTTCCAACTTGCCAAATAGAAATCTTTTGCAACTATGATATTGTGAATTCATGTACAGTGAAAGCTTGCCACAGACTGCCTCACTTAGGAGGCTACCTCGCATATCAGACCACAAGTTTTCAGTTTCTTTATAAACATTTGATAAGTACAGAACCTCACTTAAGAGACCACTTCATTGATCTGACCATTTTGAGTCAGTTATTTAGTTGGTCTTAATAGCGAGGTTCTTCTGTACTAATCAGACCATTTTGAGTCAGTCATGTAAGTGGTTTTAATAGCGAGGTTCTACTGTACTAATCAGACCAATTTGAGACAGTCATGTAAGTGGTCTTAATAGCCAGGTTCTACTGTACTAATACTGAGTAGTCTAAGAGGTCTTAATAGCGACACTAAGTCAGTCATGTAAGTGGTCTTAATAGCCAGGTTCTACTGTACTAATCAGATGACACTAAGTCAGTCATGTAAGTGGTCTTAATAGCGAGGTTCTACTGTACTAATCAGACCAATCTGAGTCAGTCATGTAAGAGGTCTTAATAGCGAGGTTCTACTGTACTAATCAGATGACACTAAGTCAGTCATGTAGGTGGTCTTAATAGTCAGGTTCTACTGTACTAATCAGACCAATTTAAGTCAGTCATGTAAGTGGTCTTAATAGCAAGGTTCTACTGTATTAATCAGACGACACTAAGTCAGTCATGTAAGTGGTCTTAATAGCAAGGTTCTACTGTACTAATCAGACCAATTTGAGTCAGTCATGTAAGTGGTCTTAATAGCCAGGTTCTACTGTACTAATCAGACCAATTTGAGTCAGTCATGTAGGTGGTCTTAATAGCAAGGTTCTACCGTACTAATCAGACGACACTAAGTCAGTCATGTAAGTGGTCTTAATAGCAAGGTTCTACTGTACTAATCAGACGACACTAAGTCAGTCATGTAGGTGGTCTTAATAGCAAGGTTCTACCGTACTAATCAGACGACACTAAGTCAGTCATGTAAGTGGTCTTAATAGCCAGGTTCTACTGTACTAATCAGACGACACTAAGTCAGTCATGTAGGTGGTCTTAATAGCGAGGTTCTACTGTACTAATCAGATGACACTAAGTCAGTCATGTAGGTGGTCTTAATAGCGAGGTTCTACTGTACTAATCAGACCAATCTGAGTCAGTCATGTAAGAGGTCTTAATAGCAAGGTTCTACCGTACTAATCAGACTAATCAGACGACACTAAGTCAGTCATGTAAGTGGTCTTAATAGCAAGGTTCTACTGTACTAATCAGACGACACTAAGTCAGTCATGTAGGTGGTCTTAATAGCGAGGTTCTACTGTACTAATCAGACGACACTAAGTCAGTCATGTAGGTGGTCTTAATAGCGAGGTTCTACTGTACTAATCAGACGACACTAAGTCAGTCATGTAAGTGGACACTTAATAGCGAGGTTCGAGGTTCTACTGTACTAATCAGACCAATCTGAGTCAGTCATGTAAGAGGTACCTTAATAGCGAGGTTCTACTGTACTAATCAGACGACACGACACTAAGTCAGTCATGTAGGTGGTCTTAATAGCAAATAGTACTAAGGTTCTACTGTACTAATCAGACCAATTTAAGTCAGTCATGTAAGTGGTCTTAATAGCAAGGTTCTACTGTTAATACTGTATTAATCAGACGACACTAAGTCAGTCATGTAAGTGGTCTTAATAGCAAGGTTCTACTGTACTAATCAGACCAATTTGAGTCAGTCATGTAAGTGGTCTTAATAGCCAGGTTCTACTGTACTAATCAGACGACACTAAGTCAGTCATGTAAGTGGTCTTAATAGCAAGGTTCTACTGTACTAATCAGACCAATTTGAGTCAGTCATGTAGGTGGTCTTAATAGCAAGGTTCTACCGTACTAATCAGACGACACTAAGTCAGTCATGTAAGTGGTCTTAATAGCAAGGTTCTACTGTACTAATCAGACGACACTAAGTCAGTCATGTAGGTCTACCGGTCTTAATAGCAAGGTTCTACAAGGTTCTACCGTACTAATCAGACGACACTAAGTCAGTCATGTAAGTGGTCTTAATAGCCAGGTTCTACTGTACTAATCAGATGACACTAAGTCAGTCATGTAGGTGGTCTTAATAGCCAGGTTCTACTGTACTAATCAGACGACACTAAGTCAGGTAGGTGGTCATGTACTGTGGTCAGACTACACTAAGTCAGATGTAGGTGGTCTACTGTACTAATCAGATGACACTAAGTCAGTCATGTAAGTGGTCTTAATAGCGAGGTTCTACTGTACTAATCAGACCAATCTGAGTCAGTCATGTAAGAGGTCTTAATAGCGAGGTTCTACTGTACTAATCAGACGACACTAAGTCAGTCATGTAGGTGGTCTTAATAGTGAGGTTCTACTGTACTAATCAGATGACACTAAGTCAGTCATGTAGGTGGTCTTAATAGCGAGGTTCTACTGTACTAATCAGACCAATCTGAGTCAGTCATGTAAGAGGTCTTAATAGCAAGGTTCTACCATACTAATCAGACGACACTAAGTCAGTCATGTAAGTGGTCTTAATAGCAAGGTTCTACTGTACTAATCAGACGACACTAAGTCAGTCATGTAAGTGGTCTTAATAGCGAGGTTCTACTGTATTTGTGAATAAGTCTGGAAAGGTAAATACGTAAAATGAAGTTTACAGTAATCTCTTAACATGGATTGTCTTCAAATGCATTAAATTTCAGGTTACATCACAAGCTTATGTTTTACTTGTCTGCCATGCTGAATTGACATTGTTTGTATTTATATAAAATAAATAAAATCTAAATAAAAAATCAATCATAATGTATTGAAATAAAAATGAAAGTAAAAATGATCACTTCCTGATACCAATCATGATAACACAATCTGGAGGATCTCCACCGTATCAAGTACAAAACATTTTCAATATACTGATCCCTCTAAATTCTGAATAAAGGACCAATTTTCCTGATGAAAACACAGTAATGTACTTAAAATGACTTTCAAATAATGCTCTTAACTTTGTTAGAACGCTGCTAAACAAGTTTTTTAGTTTCATCAGTCAAACACTGTATGCATTTACAAACATTAACGGACTGAAATTACTGACTGATGTTCAACTTCCATGAAGTTCCACTGTACATTTACCTTGATGTCATCTGTGACGATTTTTCCAGAATCCCGAAAACTTTCTTTCAAATTGCGGACACTAAATAACATTTCCTCTGCGAGCTTTTCATGCATTTGATGTTGATGTTGTATCAGGGCATCAATATCACCATCCTTCTCATTTGTTTTTCTTTGTCGCAAACCAGAATCATCTTTGATGAGAAAAATGAATGCAAATCGTATCATAATTATCTTTTTACAATGCAAAAGAAAGCGGAGATAGCAAACACAATAAAATCTCATTATCTCGAAATTCAAAGGACTGTCCCTATTTCTTTAAGATATCTGGAATTCAAGATAACAGTAATTTCAATTAACATACTTTTCTTTCCATAAAAATCTGGTCTGGCTGATCAACTTTGACATATCCAGAGTTTTGGTTCATCCGATTTCAGCATAATGAGATTCTACTTTACTTACAAATGTATAAGTTAACACATGAATTAAAAAGAAATAGGCAATTTGTCATTGTGATGTTTATTTCATCAAAACCGATATTTTTCATATAAATGTCAAGGTCAATAATTAGAAAAATATGCCACTGATTTTGTCATTTGCGACATAAATGTCAGGATAAATGACCAAAGTAACAGTAGTAAGTGGCTAAAATGACCTTGCTGGACACGAGAGGAGCTTAGGTCTTGAAATTCAACATTTTCCTTACTTTTACCCTAGAGAAAATGCAAACCACATTTGAAAACGATTGGCCCAAAAGTTTTAGAAAAGTAGAAAAAGAGTACCGGTAACTTTTATTTTTGCTTGATATTGTTTTACGGTAGTTTATGAAGCATTTTTACCAAATACTGATATGTTTTCACTATCATGCATGATAAAACAATCTAGACCATGCTTAAACTTGGATTTGATAGACAAATTAAAAAAAATTTTAAAGTTTAAAAGTAAAATAGCTATGCAGCCTCAAATTTCATCTCAATATCACGAAAGAGGAAAAAAAGTGAAAGAGATTATACTGTTATACAAAGAAAGAAATTTAATGCAGAAAACTACAATCCAGACCATGCTTAAACTTAGAGTTGATAGACAAATCAAAACAATTTTCTAAGTTTAAAAGCCTCAAATTTCATCTTACTATAATGTAATCTGTCCACTCCATATCTTGAGTATTCACTTTAATTCGATCAAATAATTTGGTGGTCCCAACATATTTTACTATTACTTGTATACAAAATTTTGTCCACTCCGAATTCCGAACATAAAATTTGCTTCGTAATGACATAATTACTTAACTGGGCACTCTGTATTCTGACCGATACTTGTAAACTCAAACAAAAACATAAGACAGCTTCGCAAATTATATTGAACTTATTCTCATTTATTTCCCTTTTCACTTGGTTGTTTACAGGTAGTGATTAGTGATATATATGTCTTAAAACAATAAACATACTGGAAAAAAGCATATAACTGTGTTTATTCTGTTCAACCAAAACTTCTCTACCACCCAGATTCTGTCTATTCCAGATATTTTCATTGGTCCCACTGCTATTTAGAATAGACAAATTATACTGTATCATGAAAGTTACAGTAATACAATCCCTGACTTTTGTGTCAACTGTTAGCAATAGAAAGTGAAAGAGATCATATACTGTTATTTATACAAAGAAAGAAATTTAAAAGATCATTAAAATTCTTTACTTATTAATACCTTCATTTTTAGAATTTGAACCCAATAGCTCATCTCTCATATCTGTCTGAAATCTTGCTTTTGTCTGCAAATGAAGTTCTTGTGACTTTGAAGAGTTCCCTCCCTTTGTAGAGATTGAGGGTAATTTATCTGTTGCTAATGCTCTATCTGATGCAGTTGGCTAAAAAAGAATCAAGATAATGATTTACATGTATACTAGTTTTGTTTGTCTAGTTGTTGCTTTATATCCCATCAAGATTTTTTCACTTATATAGGGATGTCACCAGTTTTAAGTGAAGTGCTACAAATTTCTACCTGTGCTATGGACTGATGCCAATGCAGTGGGGGTCCCTTTACATGCCATGCCTCTCGTGACATATGACACCCATGGCTTTCACTTTGTGTGCAAATGAATAATGACTACCATTTGAAAAGTCTTTGGTCTTGAATTGAACCCAGGACCTTCCTTTTGTATGTCCATCACTAGACCACTGCAGTCAGTATGATTTAGGTGATGATCAACATATCATATAAAACAAAAGTTTTGAATTTATTATTCTAAGGGATTATGAATGTAAAAGGTCATCTTTTTAACAGAATTTTATCAAATCTTATTTATTGCAAAAATGTTATTGTTACAGTGGTACCTGCCTTGAGAGACTCCTCTGAAATGTTGTTTCTTAAAAGACAGGTGGTCTTTCAAAAGAGGTTTTATTTAAAAGATTATTTAAGCAAATTGTTTTCAGAATGTGGTCTAAAAAGACAGGTGGTCTGAGAAGACAGGTGGTCTTAGAAGACATGTTATCTTAGAAGACAGGTGGACTTAGAAGACAGGTGGTCTCAGTCTATGCCAATAACATCGGGCTGTCAGTCCTGACTGACAAAAATCCGTTCGGACCAATGTTCTTCTTCCAATTTCCGGACCACATGACCGATGCTGTTTTGAGTAATAGTTTTCCTTGATTATGCACTCGTAAATTTTTTTTAACACCAAGTCATTACTTGCTCATAACAAAGCTCTAAATCACTTGTAGATGCCACCATTTTTTAGATTTTGGTGAGTGTTTATTTGCAAATCAATCGCATATCCTGAACCCGAAATCGAAAGTTTTCTGTTTTTCACTCTGAAATTACATCACGGAAATCATGGTCAGCTATGCCCTTTACCACAACGCATTTGATTATTCAGTTTCGATAAATTAGAGCGTCTAACTCACATTGATTACTGAAATCAGTGTTGATTTCAAGATAACAATCTGCCTCATCATCGGACACTAGCTTGAGTCTGAAAGATCTTGGTTAAAGAAATACTCATGCTGAATCATGGCTAGTGCTCGTAGAGGAAACAGACGCTTGCTTTGTAAATTCTGTCGAAATGCAGACTATTAATATGTCATATCGGCCATTAAAAATTAACAAAAAAGAAATTTAAGTTTGCCATAACAATATGGAAAATGTGTTCTTATAAACATTCCTGGCCTGAGAGAAAAGAAAAAAAAAGAGGAATAAACATCGTTTATAACAGTTTGAATATAATAAAGTCAAGTCAGTTTAAAATAAAATGTGTTTTCTTTCATTTCATTATGCGGGAAAATGTTCTCAACACACACGCACATACACACACACATATCTATCTATCTATCTATCTATCTATGTATTAAAATCCCTGGCTAGCTAATAAAACTACTGGTTCACATGAAAAAAGTGATTTTTTTATTGTTGTAGAGCACTGCATGTCAAAGTGACTGTGTCTGCATGATCAGGATTCCATCAAGGCTGAGTAATGATTGCGGTTTATCGATTAACCTTATAAATTTTTTCGGACTGACAATATTTGGTTCGGACCGATGTGGAACCCAACAACACAGGTCTGAAAGACCTGTGGGAGCCAAAAGAATTTGGCATAGACTGTGGTCTTAGAAGACAGGTGGTCTGATAAGACAAGTGGTCTTAGAAGATAGCTGCACTTAGAAGACAGGTGGTCTTAGAAGAAGACAGGTGGTCTTAGAACACAGGTGGACTTAGAAGACAGGTGGTCTTAGAACACAGGTGGACTTAGAAGACAGGTGGTCTTAGAACACAGGTGGTTTTTCAAGATAGATTCTTAGAATACAGGTGGACTTACAAAACATCATGAATTGCAGGTGGTCTTTTTAGGTCATTGTAATCAACGAATCATTTTCAAGTTGTATTTACTGTTTTTAGTCATTGTAATCAACGAATCATTCAATTTTTTTTTAATTACATGTGGAGGAGAGAACCCAGTTACAAATTACAATGTACCCAGATGAGACCACTGACTTACTGCAAATAAACTGGCAAACTCTCTTTTAACATCAGCCCAGCGGGGCTTGAAGCTGTGCTGACGATAGGTGAGAGACTTCACGTTTAACTCATCAAGTATGTACCAAAATAAAAACAAAAAACAAAACAAAAAACACATTCTGGTAGTTTAAAATAAAATAAACTTTTGAACCCACACCTGACAATATGTGAGAAAGAGATGGCCATGAAAGTGAAAGATATCACTCCAGTGGGAAGTTTGGGTAAATGTCAAATGCTGATAAACCACCATGGAAAAAAAATATTGATAATGCATTTCACTTTTTTGTTTATTTCCTGTCTAGAGTTTTTTGTTCACTAGTATGAAGATGGCATCAGATTTAGGTTAAGTGACACAAATTTTGACCTGTGCTATGGACTGACACCAATGCAGTGAGGGTTCTTATATGCACCACACCTGCCATGACACAGGAACTCTGTTTCAGTTCTTCCAAAAATCCTGTGATTCACTTCATCTACCAAGCACTCGGCTCAGAAGTCACTACCAGTTTTTTCTTAAGTCCCAGTAACAGGAATCAAACACTGAGGGGACCTTCCATTTGTGTGTTAAATGCTCAACCACTGTATATAGGTCAATGCACAAGAGAGAAAGATATAAAAAAACATACTGCTTTGCATGTACATGTACTTACAAGTTTTTCAGCCTCTAAAAGTCCTTTGAGAAAATCGACTCTTTTACTGTAGTCATTCAGACTCTCTGGTGCCGGTTTGCTGAAAAATAAATGAATACCATTATGATTAGATAGATATGATAAATTTTTGCTATTTTATATATATATATATATATATATATATATATATATATATATATATATATATATATATATATATATATATATATATATATATATATATATATATATAATATTTATAATGAAACTACTAGTTTGAAGCAAGTGATGTGAAGTAAGTGAAAATCAAAATTACATTCATTGAACATTAAAATATGACAAAATAATCCAACAAGTTTCAGCAGTTGTAAGGTAAGAGGTCATGACAAAAACCTAAGCCATTATAACGATTATTACGTCTCTTTCAAAATAATCTGAATTTCAATAGTAACCACTGTCTTTTTTTATCTGATTGACTGCTTCAGATAGTTGCTATTTACCTTGGAGATTTCTTCAAGTCACCCAAGTAGTCCTGTAGTGAAGCCACATACTGAAAATCAATGAAAACAAGAAATTGTATATTTCTAGTGGTAATGTGATTAAATAACACAAAATGTGCTGTGATTTATAATTCATTTACAACTGAACTAATAACCAAGATGATTTAAGTTTCTGATTTAACAGAATCACAGCATCAAATGCTTTACTATTAGCTTTACCATTAGCATAACCTTTAATGCTTGAAGACAATTAGATATGGTGCTCCCTTGCATGGCTGGAAATGTTTTTGTGTATTTGTGTAGACCACCAAGTAATTTCTATGGTAGAAAATATACCCGGGTCATTTTTCTATGGTGGAAAATATACTTGAGCCTTTTTTTAAATCCGCAAAAAATTTAATACAATGTAGAAGGCAAAGCCCTCATATATGTAATGAAGGTAACATTTTTCCTACTACATCTTGTACCTGCACTACTAATAGTAAAAAAAAAATCTGCTCACATCAATAATTTGCATGTGGCATTAACAAAATGTTGGAACTACAGCAACTTCAACCTGATGCTTGACCAGTTGTCCTAATCATCAATATATTCAAATCAAATGTTTTAGAGAAATATTTTCCAGAAGTATAATTAGTCATTTATGCACTTGTTGTCATGACCCCATAACATTACTAAATTAGTGCTCCAAATATATGACGTCACAACTAAACTTTGATGTCATTTTGCGGGAAGGGTGTTGCCCTTGTGAGATTGGATAGACTACCAAAGTACATGTGTGTCTTTTCCTGCATTTTAAAAACAGCAGCTGTGTAGTGTGTTTGCTTTCAAAGCATTGTCGTAGTTCATATGATTATTTCATTTAAACCACTGGAACATGTACAAGTTAAAAACAACATGTAAACCTGCTGATGAATGCCTTTGCCCTCGCCAGAGATATTACTTATGTCTTATTATTTTATAGGAAAATAAGTCATTTTTCTACAGGTATGGGTAAATTTCATACATGTGTCTGGGTATTCATGACTCCTACAAACAATGTAGAATAATGACCCTGGACAGTTTTTCTATATGCTTAATTAGAACTTGGTCATTGGTGTAACCATAATTCCTGCATTATTTTTAAATTCTGGGCATGAAATAATAAATATAGTTGGAATAATAGACTGGCTACATACATAATTGGCTGATGGAATAACAGGCTGTCAGAATACTACCCATAAGTAGCATTGTCATAGGCAGGACATGACACCCCTATGAGCCATGAGGTCACTCAAATGACCCCATAGCAGATTCCATTAAATATAATCACACGACATATCAGACAAGAGGCCCATGGGCCACATCGCTCACCTGAACTGTGTTGGAATCTTACAAACATGGGAATCTCAATTTACAAATTATTATAACACTCCTTCAATTCCTTGTGAGTGGAGGAGACTTAAAAATGATTGAAAATGACAAAGCCGGAAAAGATGTCAAAAATTAATCTTCCAATTTATTCCAAAAACAGGAAATTGAATCATGCATTCATGTAAATCACTTAGATGCAATTAGTTTTTCAATCCATGCAGCAGTTCTAGAGAAGATTTTCAAAGAGGAGTACCCCCTGAGGCCTCATTTGTCACACCCTGGATTCACGCCTGGGCTGATCTGGCCAAAATGAACAAATTTGATAATGGACCTTAAGTACTTGCTTCCCAGGAAGTTTCATCAAAATCCCTTTAGCGATTTTGAAGAAGACGCCAATAGAGTGAAAAATTAACCCCCCTCCCCATCATTTTTGCAGATTTAAAAAATTCATATAAAATTCAAATTAATTTACCAAACTACAGGTAAAACACATAAAATAAATGTATCATAATAAATAAAACAATTAAAAGGGGAGAAAATCAAAGAAATCATACAAAAATGAATGAAGATTACAAAGTCTAAAAAAAAAACGTCAAAAACAAATCAATAATTTATTTTCCGATTTTTCTATGAAATAAACAAACATGAATCATACATCTATGTATACCACTCAGATACAATTGGTTTTTTAAATCCATGCAGCGGTTCTGGAGGGGAAATTTTTTTAAAGAGGGGTATCCCCTGGTGCCTATTTGGCCTCTACCCTGAATCCACCCCTGGGCCAATCGGGCTGAAATGAACAAATGTGGTAAAGGACCCTGAGTACTTCTTTCCTATAAAGTTTCATCAAAATCCCTTCAGCGGTTTTGGAGAAGAAGTCGAAAATGTGAAAAGTTTACAGACGGACAAAAGGCGATCAGAAAAGCTCACTTGAACCTTCAGTTCAGGTGAGCTAAAAAGAAGAGTAATTAGACTAGAGACTGGTTTTTAGATTGACCTTTGGGGTACGTCAACATTGTAAAACATATATATATTTTTTAATTTTGTTTTTCACAACTGAATATGGAATTGGCTTACATGTTGACCGTACTTTTGCTCAAGTCAATATAGCAACATTAAAGAATAATTAAGGATGATTTCATTATCAACATAAATCCATCACGGAGCTCTAAGTGGCGAGTAATTTGGTCACATGTGCGACCAAAAATCGTAAATGGTGACTAAAAATTAAACTAACTTGCCATTTTGATGACAATAAATGGGGTACAATAAATGCAATATTATTGTACTTGGAATCCGTATTTCGGTCACATCCCAGCCATCCGGAACTGTTTTTAAACAATCTGAGTTATAAAACGCTTCTTTTCTGCTGACTGATGCATGTTGAGACAACATGATTTAGGCCCATGTAAGCCCTTATTTAACCTAAAAGAAGGTTACACTAAAACCCGGTAAAAAATGATATACCAATTTGGCATGGTAATGAGATTTACTTGTTTGTTTCATTTATACATCTCTTAAACAATTACCGAACATGTAAACATTCAAATATTTGCATCAGTATAACTAAGCTCTATAGTTTTAAAAATTTATTTCACGATTTGTGCCATTTTAGTTGCAATTCCATTTCGGTATTTACAATTTTCCCCCTAGATTTTCGCATGACCATATAAAATGACAACAAAGAGAAAGCGAAACTTGCAAACTAATTTCGGGTTTTCAAGCACAGTGGCTAGTAATACCAGAAATGTAACAGGCAGTGACCCAATAGATTAAAAATCTTTAAACAGAATTTCATACGATGAAGTGGTTGAAAGAGTTTTTACTGAATGTAAATGAATCATTTCATAGGCCTACTCATACATAGTCATAGTATCATAGACGTCGATGTCAGTGATAATTTTTGAAAGTCATAGTCTGATAAATATTTTGACAATAAATCAGTCTTAATCTTGAAATAAAGACATTGACACACAAGACTGTTTCTTACTTTCTGTTTTTTTTGTTAAATCTTAACTATGGAGTATGGTAATTGATTCGACTGACAGTTGAATGTTTATTTCTTTTTGTTCAAATCCAAGCAGATTTCTGTGTAGGCCTTCTTCATTCCCTTTTAATTTGTTCAAATCCAAGCAGAATTCTGTGTAGGCCTACTTCATTCCCTTTTAATTTATTCATAGTAGGCCGAAGAACCATCCACAAAATTACGATAATTACAGCATAAAAAATTGTTGCTTTGCAGAAATAAATCTTCAGAAAAATCTCAAAAATTATTGGATCAAAATAAATATATTTTTAAAAAATCAAATAAACATGAACTTTACAAAAAAATTACTTGACATAAAAGGAAATGAGAAAAAGATGGCATTGGCTGACTTATTTATGACAACGTAGACTTCGGTAAACAAAATACTGATCATGGCGACCAAAAAATTTCAAATGGCGAGTAAAATTCTGAGTAGGTCGCCATTTGACAACTAGAAGTCAATAGAATTAGAAACCACCTTCATTTACGGGAATATGCTAGGCCCTAATGTTTATTTGCTGCATAGATTGTCGTATTATTGGAAAACAATAAATGCAGATATGTAATTTCATACTCAGTTTAACCTTTTCTAGTCTCCAGTCCCACGATTTTGTATCTTTGGCAATTGTTTCACATCTTCTCAGAAGACGATTGAAATTTATTTCTAATCTAGTGGCCATGTTGGCAAAATTAACAGCGATATGTAGTTTTCAAAACTAAAGAGCGTTTTCCGCTTCCGCTCCGGAAGTAAAGTGTATCTATGGAAATTGTATACAAAAGGAACTCCCATGTGGTTCCTCAAAACACTTGTATTTAAAAGTCCGTCTTTCTGATCGATGTTGTGAGACTTTCTCTGGATCTACGGAATGTAAGGCTGTTGTCTCTAAATACGAGTTGGGATTGTCACAAGCGTTATTTCAAATTTCTGGTGAAGTTAAAGTTTTTTGTCGGTCAGAAGGTAAACTTGTCTTTTTCTTTTATATTATATTTGATCTGTCATTCAACTTCATCGATTCGCTCCACTAAATATGTTGTTGTTTACATCTCGATCAGTATATATATATATATATTCTACTTTAAACAGAACAGGTCATAATTTTTGTTCATACTAAATGTGTAATTAAAATTGTCTTAGTTATATACACAGGAATTGACTTTTAGCCTATCATTCGATGTAAACAATAAATGAGGTCGTGTGTAGATAGATAACTATAAACAATATTCAATAAACTTTCAAGATCATGTAAGCCACATTTTCATTGGTGGAACATGATACATCTACAGGTTCACTCACATGCATACCCTGCTTCTATTGAAATCTTGCATGGAGGAAGTACGACTCTCATGTTTTACTAGAAATTAACTCTATTAGATGCTTGACACTATGCCACATGACAGAAAATAGGAAGGATGATAGATCAGAATTTTTAGCCCTGAGGGATGAGCATCAGGTTAATTGTCATTGTCTGGCATCCATAGACAAAACTTTAACCTGGCTTATATCTGTTGACCCGCAAGCGACAAGCCTTTGATATTACACATATAGATTTCTTATGACCAGATCTTTCATTTAGTACCTTGACGTTTGACCTAGTAACCTTGACCTTTGAGCTTCTTTTCAAAAACTTTAACCTGGGCTATATCTTTTAAACCATGAGGGATAGGTCTTTGATATCATATAGATTTCTTTTAACCAGAGCTTTCATTTTGTACCTTGACTTTTGACCTAGTGACCTTGGACTTTGACATACTTTTCAAAATTTTTATCCTGAGCCAAAGGAATCAAAATATTTACCAGTTCTTTGAACTTAAAACCTAACAGCTGTGGGTCATATATATATTGTGACAATTTACACCCATGATTTTGGTGAGCTTTGTTGTCATCTGACATCTCTTGTTTAAAATTAGATTTGTTTTACAAATGCAGTCCTGAAAGGCATTCTTTGGAAGTCTACCTGATCGCACAAGGGCAACAACCTTCTTGCAAAATGACATCAAAGTTAAGTTATGACATCAAATATCTAGAACGTTAGTATCTTTAAAAAGTCTCCAAAACATTTGATTTTAAATGTTTATGTGAACAGTGACTGGTCAAACAAAGTTCTTGTATTTCAGACATTTTGTTTATGCTTTGCACAAATTCCTGATGTAAGCAGATTTTTTACTGCTAGAAGCCAGGATACCTGTGTGTATAAATAAGAAAAAAGTGACCTACTCTATACATATGAGGGCTTCGACCTTCTATCATTTGATCAAAATGATGTTCAATTTTTTAAAATTTCTACAAATTATTTTATGATTGCATTTGAGTCACAATATGCAAATGAGTAACATATATGTGACATGAGGGGTACATTTCCAAACCTGGGGAAGAACATTAAGTGAATACATAATAAATATTGAATATTTATATAAATAAATATTTGTCAGTTTCTACATATAGTGTGTATATTTATATATATATGTTTGTGTGTGTATGCGTGTGTGTGTGCATGTGCATGTGTGTGTGTATGTGTGTGACATGCCATTTTGAAATTGTCAGATGTGATTATCATAAAACAAGAATTAGTGTGTATAAACCAAATATTTTAGCATTGTACAAATGTCTCTATATATTGTACTTCATCTAATCCTGTTGATGATTTGGGTACTTTTTGATACTTGCAAATCTTACCATGGACCCTTATTTTATAAGTTCTTTTGATTAAAGTTCTCAAGATTTACAAAAGTATTTATAATTTTAATGTGCTTTGAGATATGCATTCCTTTAACCAGCAATATATAAAGCTAACATGCTTGCTATATATATCGCTGTTTTAACTCAGAAAAAATCAGCTAGGTTTTCATTCTTTGTTTGGTTTTTTAAAAAAAAAATTATGAGGCTTGAGATATTGGCATAAAAGTACCCCAAAATTTTCAACAATTTTTTATTCAATACAATTTTGAAAACTGAACATTTTTCCACTATAATCAAAATGATGTACTGAAAACAAATATAGCTTTTGTCCTTCGTTGATTTCTTTGCGTTGGACTATTTTAGTCACAAATTTATTTGGCACTTTATCTTAATGGAAATGTCTCTGTTTAAGTTAAAAATTCTTGTTGGGAATTAAAACAACAATAAAACAAACAAAACCATATTATGATTACTGTGATATATTTTGAACTTTTTGCCCTCATTTGATTTTTGCCATTTTGAGGACAAATTTAAAATAAAGGGAAAATTTAAAAGCTAAATAACTGAAGCATGTGCATACATATCACCCACACGACCATGATCTATGGTGAGTATGAACCTTTCCTCCCTAAATATCTAAATGGTATCTTCTTTTCTATTGTTTAGAAGGTCTGAAGGGATGAAAGGGTGACATGTCGATAGTCCGACGGTCCGATAGTCCGACAGTTAAATCTCATGGCTATCAAGAGGATTAAACAGAACAAAAAGTCACTTAAATATTTGACGCAGTGTCTGCTTTGTCACCACGCAATTTGTAATAACTTTTTAAAAGCCATCTTATTGGGTTCAAACCCATCTTTTCTCCATTAAATTGGTCAAATTGTGTCTTAAGACGGTCATCCCAAACATTTTCCCCTATTTTTAAAATAATTCTCTGATTTTGAAATATCAAATTGTGTCGTTATTACAAATTGCGTACACTGCTTCTCCTCTGCAGCGAGTTCATCGAACTTGACGGGAAGCAACTAGTTTTCTACTTATCATCGGACTATCGAACCGTCGGACTATCGAACCGTCGGACTATCGGGATGTCCCCGATGAAAGGGTTAAGGCAGAAAAATATAAATACTAAAAAAAAAAAAGGCAAAAATAAACAGGGGATAAAATTTCCCAGTTTTCAGTACCTGAAATTAATTTAATTAATACTTTTTCAGTAATCAGCACAAAATGTCTCAGACTGTACCGACTCCGGTTGCAATTCCCAAAACAGGGACAGATCTTCTGGCATCAACAAATTTCCAAGTTGCTCAAGATATGTCAGTGTTTAAGGATTCCATGCAGAGTGTATTTAGCAAAGATTATCCGGCATATCAACATTATGGTCGGGATGAGGAAGCTGAACGACCAAAACTTGCGGAGGTGATGACAAGAGATGACAGTTTTTTCAAGGACAAAGCCTCGGAAACTGTCAGAGCATTTGAATACAGATATTTACCAAAACCAGTAGTTTTAAATGTCCACCAAAAACTTAGATCAACAAATTTTAAGATGGACAAGGATTTAGATAAGGTTAATGTTTTCCAAACAATGCATGACACATATTTCCAACCCAAAATGAACTGGAACTACCATCGAGTTTCTCCTCACTCAGGCATTGAAAAAAGTAACATTCCGCAGGGAGATCCAGAGAAAGAATTACAACCGTGGTCCGACTACAGAGACAAGTTCAAAGGTCATGACACTAAAATTCACAAAACTCTGAGGGCACCATCAATGCATGAAGGTAAAATAAATAAAGTTTGACTTCTTTTTATACAGTTTTCACTAATGAGATAACGATGAGGCAATTTTTTTTTTTTTTTTCTAGTTTAATCAATTACATTGTATCTGGAGAAAGATAAGAGAAAAGAAAGTATTAATCATCAAAGTTGATGTTTTTGTTTTGTTTTTGTTTCTTTGATAAATTTTGAAATATCAGCAAACTGCTGCCATAAACAAGCACCTCAATCATTAAAAGACTTTGCTTTGGTCACTTTTGTAATGCAATGCAAATATTAAAAGTATTCATTTCCTCCAAAAAATCAATTTCATTTCAAGTTCCACTATCTAAAGACATTGTTATAGTTGTCCAGACAGAAAAGAAATTTCAATGAGTGGTTTTCAGTTTGTATGACATTTTTATGTTGCCTATTGCCATAAAATTGCATAATTTTACACATTGTTAAAATAGGATTAAATAGACCAGGTACAATGTATGCTGAAATCTGCTTTATATTTTAAATGTAATGTATTAAATTATAACTGTCTGAGTCATAAAGAATAGATTCAAGTAGTTTAAGCTATTGATTGTATAAAACAATAAATCATCTTTATTATAAAAAGAGTGGTATATTGATTTTGTGAAATTTAGATTTAAAATGTATACATACAAGTACCGTATTTAACCTATTAAGTGCCCATGTCCCCTTTAGTGCACACGACTGAGAATTTTATCTAGCTGGTTGACAAGGAGTTGTGGACCTGAAAAACCATAAATAACAGTGTAGCCCCAAGCAACAAAAGAATGTTGATAGGTGTCCATGGTAATAAGTGCAACAATTTAACCACTGTGTCTTATAAAAAACAAGAGCAATGCCTCAAAGCTCGATGGCAAAAGAAGCATGAAACATTTTTAAATGTATCCTCAACAAAGCTATTTGTTCAAATTTGAAGGGAAAAATTTGAATTAACATTGAAATACATCATATAGCATAATAAATCCCTATACGCCTCTCTTGCTAAAACCTCACTTTTGGACTTGCATTGAGTGTTTGCCCAATTGTGGAAGGCTATATGGGTTGTGCCCCTATGCATGGCTATACACCAACATCCTTAAAATAGTACAGATGTCAGTATGTGTAATTTTACAACTTTTATACATTAATTAAACGAACATACAGTTGCAAAGCACGACACACAACTGTAGTCTACCTGGGTTCTGGTATGTATAAACACTGGCGATCGGGTGATAGCGTGCAGCTGACCAATTACATGTAACGCCTCACAATAAATACCTCATTATATGTCATCTCCCAAAACACAGGCATACTATGTTCCAAATTACATTGAGTCAGCTATGTGTGGAATCTAGGGTACTACACTGTTGGTGTATTTTGAAATGCTGTTCATTAAACAGACAAACCTGTAATAAAGGTAAATCTATTGTCAAAACAATTTGCCTGTCACAAATAGTAAATGTGAAAATGGTATTTAATTATTTGCATTACATACACATTTTGGCTTGAAGTGGAGAAGTTTGGCATAAATTTTACCCAGAATGCATTGCACCAGACAATATAAACAAAGAAGAAATCAATTTTATTTAATTCATTAAAAATCAGAAACAGTTCTGATTTACTTAAAATTTTATTGGGTTTATCTTTATCTATAAAAGCATGTGTATGCAAATTTTTACAGCAACATGATGCCTAGATTTTCCATAATCGTCTACACAACGTCTTTTTCAAAACCAGGGGCATTAGCTAGATGGGCTTCGGTACGGTATACTGTACGTGTATTTATTTTAGCGATATTCTAATATTAGCGCCTTTCGCGATCAAGTCATTGCACTAACTGAAGGGCAGCGCTGAAATTTCTCCATCTTGTCATTCTCTATACACAACAAAGCGAATTCAAGATTGCGCTAATAAGTCTATACCCCCTGAGAGCGCTAAAATATGAGTGTGCTAATTTAGATACACATACAGTATATAGATGCTATGTCATAATGGACAAGGACGTCATAAAAGATTTGTTTGTTTAATGTTTCCCGATCAGTAGGTTTAGAAGTGGATCAGTCGTCTGTCAATTTAAAAAATTTTCTTTATAATATTAATATGTAAATTGGACAAAATTTATGATTTTTTATGTAAAATCAGTGGACAAATCTGCCTTGAAAATAATAGGTATTTTTATTATCCAGAGTTACCACCCTTCATATCGTGTATCGATTATGATGTCATTTGTTTGTGCGTAAAATGAGAAAAGTTATCAATTGTGACATTGATACGCTTTCTCACATAAAGACATGAAGTCAAAATTGATACCTGCTGATATGGGAGATAACTCTGACTAAAGAAAAGACCGAATTGGGGTCTAGGCTTTTTAGGTGGGTCAGTCTGGTCACATCAAACAGGGAGCCCTCATGGACGTATGGTTAAAGCATCATCCTTTGAACAATGAAATTTCTCACTTTTGGTCAGCGTAATTTCCAGATCTCTGGAACCTAACCTGGTTTTTACAAAAAAGTTTGTCAGTTGACTTGCAGAAGGCAGGTGGTCTCTTCCCAGGAACAATGTAACCTGGTTCTCTCCTCCACAATTAAAAACCAGCCACCGCCATGTAACTGAAACGTTGTTGAGTGTGGCGTAAAACACTAAATTTAAATTCACATAAAACAGTTCGTTTTTTTTTAAAATATATTACCCAAGTAATGTATCAGTGCTATATATAGGTGTTGAACATTGTCTTTGATATTGACTTAGTTTATCAGAAATAAGTCATGTTTAGACAAGGCTGCTTAAAATACAAAATAGATTGATTTAACTTTTTCAATCTCAGTTATACATCACAAAATTCTATAATGATTAACCAATTTGAGATTTTAAAATACAAAACATTATCAATGAATATTTTTGAAAATTAACATAATGAATATTAAAAAGAACACCTTATACCTTCAGACTGTTGTACAATGACTGTCATTATTGCAACAATTTTACCAAGAATAAATGCACATAAAGTAATCAGGGATTTTGAACTCTCTCGGGAATGGCCTTTGCTTTTTGCATTGGGAATTTTAAATACATTTTATTGAAATTAGAAAATCTAAAAACACTAAACTGATTGAAAATACAAAAATCTCTTCAAATTCATTGAGTTGTGTCTCGACATACTATTGTCAATGTCCAAGACGCAGATAAAAATTTTAAAAGATGCTGATACTGAATTCAAAAGTTTACAATATGTATCATTTAAGAGTCAATTCCATTTCACATTTTTTTCATTAGACTTCAGTGACTGCATTGAAATCGAGAAAAAAATGTAAGCTATTTTTTTTCCTTTTTCCATTGAGAGTAGGACCAAATTTCGGCCCCCTAGGATTGAAATATCCCTGGTTATTTATCAATGATATGATATTATTCACATTTGAAGAGTTCTGACACTGACAGTGAAACATCAGAACATTTATGGTGAAATTAATCCAAGGATACAATGACCTAGAAATATCCCATAGAAAATTTCACTGGTAGTTTGTATTCAATGAATGTATTTTAGATATAATTGATGAATTGTATCTTGATGATGTGTTTACGGATGATTTATACAGATTTTATTCCATCCATTGACTGCCTTTTAAAACATTAATATTGATCCCTGATTTTAGCCACAGTCAAGTAATGGACTGTTTATGATGTGTATAAAACTTAAAAGCAATTAAATACAATAACAAAATCTCCACGCTGGTCATTATAGCGAGGGCTAACTGTATCACATTAATCATCTAAATTGGATACCGATCGATAAATTGTGTGTTATAAAATTATACATTTACATGATATTTATAGTTAAAAAAGGATAGGGTATTTTATTTTAGACATCTGTTATGTCCAAATGCCCCAACAGCTGCCAGAGTATGGTTACGACTTTGAAACAAGACAATGTAGTTTTTGTTTCAGAAGCAGAATTTTGTAAATATTTAGCTCCTTGTGTGTGTGTGTGGGGGGGGCATCTTATTGGTCAGGGACCTAATTTGTTAAATCAGGCATTTCACAATAAATTCACAAAACATATTAAATGCATTGATTATTTTATTATGTGTTATATTTTAGGTGGTCCACCAACAGTCAAGGGGGATGTTAGGCTTACAAATTTTGATACAACACATAATGACCAGTTTGCAGGACGATGGGAAAAACCTGTTGAAACTCTGCCAGCTGTAAGTATAAATATCCCAGTAAATGATATACAATTTTAACCCACATGAAACATGGATCTTTATCCTTTGACCCATACATGTTCAGGAGAATTTCGTTGTCTCGAAGTTAATGGATACATCCCTATTTCTTCTAGATATCCTGAATTTGAGATAACTGAAGTTTGATTAACCTTTATTTATCTATCAATCAGAATCAGGACCGGTTGTTTAACTTTGATTTCAACTCGTCCGATTTCGACATAACAAGATTCTACTGTACTTTGAAATTAGATATATAATATAATATAATATAACATAATATAATATAACATAATATAATATAATGTAATATAACATAATATAATATAATATAATATAACATAATATAATATAATATAATAAAATATAATATAACATACTATAATATAACATAATATAATATAATATAACATAATATAATATTATATAATATATAATAGTCCTTATATTTGGCAAAATTAAAGAGGAATAAGGGACTTAAATTAGCTGGATTGTGAAGCAATATTGCTTATTATCGATATCTGTCCATCTGTCTGTCTGTTTGTCTGTGTTAACAATTTGGTTCAGTTATTGTGTTTAGCTCTGTTATGATAAATGCAATGATAAATCAGCCATACTGCCTTTAGTGGTTTCTTGTTTTTGGCAATGTATATACCTGTATCCACTAACAAGATAAGTCTTGTTTTGTCAAATTTTGCTGAGACATATTATCCTAACAACTTTCCAAATGAAAAAGACAGTGGCACTTGTAAATTTGGGCCAGACAAATCACTGGTGGCAATGTGGCACAGTGGAAGGAGCCTTATGTAGTACAGTTTTATATACATGTATCTACATTTTCTGCAGTGTAGTCTGTCATTGACTTAATATCTATCTAGACTGTGTTTATATCAGCGGTAATTGAAGTTCCTCACCTGATACCTCACAAAGATGTATCTTAATCATCTCTCCTCGCATGATGTCACACCAAGATATATGGATCAGAATTACACTCGATAATTTAACTCTTCTACCAAAACCCTTGCTGTTTCATCAAGATGAGGTTAATCATGTTTCAGATCTCATTCTTTGGTTTTTCAATATGAAAACTATGATATAGGAATACAGCGGTGGCCATTTTACTTATCTGTCACCCAAACAACAACAGTTTTAATAATAAATATTGTACACCCTGACAAATGTTCAGTTGTGAAATAGACATTGACTGTGTTTACCAAAAAAAAAAAATTATTTCAATTATTTCTACTTTTACTACTTGTACTCGATGTATAGTAACAAATAAGAACTATACACAGACACAAACATCTTACATTCCTATATATTCGTGAAAATAAGGTCAGATCCAGTGTGGTATTCATATACCAATAGTAAGCTTGAGTCTTTCAATTGCAAGTGAAAAAGAATCAAACCTAGGTTATTCAGGCAATTTTCACAAAATATATTGGAATTTAAGAATTTTTAAGTCTGTTTATATATAAATGTATCTATTTTGTTATTGTATATCAATCTAAGTAATAAAAAAGGGAACAGGATTTTGAAGATTAAACATAGCTAATGCCCCTTTAATACCTTTAAATCAAATTTTTTTCACCTCAGTCTCATATTGACCATACTAGTTATCATATAAGACATAACTTTAGCTACCATATACTTTTGGCAATTTCAACCATATCTAAGACGGCAGATTTAAAATGTAAGCAAAATTTTCAAGCTAGATACAACATAATAGAACCATGGTCATGCATGTCATCCTTGAAGTACTGGTGATTTAGGGCGAATTCAAGACTTGCATTCTATTAAGAATGGATGAAAATAACCAAGGGCAAAATTGTCAAAGTTTGGTGTATTACCCCATTCACCCCTAAAGACACATTTGGACTACACTAGGTTGTTGATTTACAGAAGAGTCCATTGTTTTTCAGGGGTTGATGAGTCAACAAAGCATGTAAATACTAAAAAAAGATAATATACTCTATCCTGTTATTTTCAAAATTTATCAGCCATACGGTTACAACGTACCTACTGGTGATCCAGAGAAAGTGGCTACACGAGAATCAACAATGCAAGCGTCTTTTGCCTATGTGAGTGATAAGAGTGACGCAAAGCCATACTCCAAGTCCGATGTCAGTGCCACACTCGGAAAAACAAATTTCAAGGAGAAAGATGGACATGGGAAATACAATGACTATAAAAGCACTGCATCAGTTTCTTACCAGCCATCTAGTGCCACATGTAAGTACTAACACAGATACTTATACATGTAAGTACTAACAGAGATACTTATACATGTAAGTACTAACACAGATACTTATACATGTAAGTACTAACACAGATACTTATACATGTAAGTACTAACACAGATACTTATACATGTAAGTACTAACTCAAATACTTATACATGTAAGTACTAACACAGATACTTATACATGTAAGTACTAACACAGATACTTATACATGTAAGTACTAACATGTAACTTATACATGTAAGTAACATAGATACTTATACATGTAAGTACTAACACAGATACTTATACATGTAAGTACTAACACAGATACTTATACATGTTACTAACACAGATACTTATACATGTAAGTACTAACACAAATACTTATACATGTAAGTACTAACACAGATACTTATACATGTAAGTACTAACACAGATACTTATACATGTAAGTACTAACACAGATACTTATACATGTAAGTACTAACACAGATACTTATACATGTAAGTACTAACAGAAATACTTATACATGTAAGTACTAACACAGATAATTATACATGTAAGTACTAATACAGATACTTATACATGTAAGTACTAACAGAAATATGCCACTTGTAAGTACTAACACAGATACTTATACATGTAAGTACTAACAGAAATACTTATACATGTAAGTACTAACACAGATACTTATACATGTAAGTACTAACACAGATACTTATAAATGTAAGTACTAACACAGATACTTATGCATGTAAGTACTAACACAGATACTTATACAATGACTATAAAAGCACTGCAACTGTTTCTTACTAGCCATCCAGTGGCACTTGTAAGTACTAACAGAGATACTTATACCGATATGGGAAGTTTTGTTTGTTTGAATGTTGTTTTACATTCAACAATGTTTCAGTTATATGGCTGTGGCCAGTTTGTAATGGTAGAGAAATGAACCCAGTTACATTGTAACAGGAAGAAACCACTGGCCTTCCACAAGCAAACTGGCAAACTTTCTCACAAAATCAGAGGTAAGAGACTTCATGGTTCTAAGCCCAGTGTTCTTACCATTTGCCCATGGAGGTCCCCCACAAATAAATCCTTTGAGGGCAGTATGAAAGTGGTGCAGAGTCTTGTATATTGGCCAGTTATTGTAGTGTGTTGGTACTGTTGTGTGCTAGCTGTTGAGTGTCGGTCTGTGTTTTTGTCGATTCACATAAGATGGCAGGATGGTGTAACCTTTTGATTATCATACAAATGAATCTTCTCACTTTTCGGTTATGACAAGCTGCATAGGAAAAAAGTTTTGCTCACTGGATACTGTCTTATGTATAGATATAAGTAGGAACAATTACTCTTGTCGATGTAATTTAAATATTATTTGCTTTATTAGCTAAAATTTAAATGCACCCAGATCAAGAAAGGGTTCACAAGACTCCACTCCACCAGGTTATATAGATTTTACTATAGCTAACTAGTGAAGTGTGAAGTGAATGAACTGAGAAAAAAATCACAGCATTCTCAATTTAATTAGATTTGAATTTCTAAAAACTGAAATTTGTTTGTTTGTTTGTTTATTGTTGTTTAACGTCCCACTCAAGAATATTTCACTCATATGCAGACGTCACCAAATGCCAGTGAAGGGCTTCAAATTTGGCCTATGCTCGGCGGGACTCGAACTCACTACCTCACAATCCAGAGTCAAGCATGCTACCGACTGAGCCAGGCCGGCTCTAAAAACTGAAATAATGTGATAGAATATAACATGCGTCTATTACATCTTCTGTTGAAGCTGTGTGATAATACTATGTCTGGTAACCTTGTGGTTGTAATGTATCGTTACCATAGTTTAGTTAATATTTTGTAATATTTAATGTACAACGTCTTGCTAATAATTTGTTTTTGTTTTTTCAGTGGATAGATTTAGACCTGGAAAACATCGTAACCATAGTGATTTTCCTGAGGGTGACCTTGACCAAAACAGAGCCTCCGAGAGGGTAAACATGACAACATCTAGGTTCTATCATGGAAATGTATGTACATTTATAGATTACTGTTTTGTTTTTAAATCGCCATGATCATGACTTATAGACCCATTTAAGATAACTGCCGTCCTGTAACTTTGAGAGAATAAATGATACAGATTCCCGGAAAATAACATCAAGAAACAATCAGTTACTATAAGAACATCTATATTTTTGCGGGTATCTGTTTCATTTATTCCCTCAAAGTCACAGGACCACAGTTATTGTGAAAGGTCTATTGCACATTCTTGTCAGTGAGTAGAGTATTGGTGTTGTAAGCAGGAGCACATTTGATCAAGAAGTTCTAAGACTAAGTTATTTGATCTTACGATAAAACTTAGGACCGTTTTATTAACCTTTTGCTTCTAGGTGCTCACAAAGTCAGTGCTATCCTAACCAGAATATTAAGGCATATTCACATATTTTTAAATAAGATCTTAATAATTTATGAATACTTTTATCTGCTACATTTACAAAGATAAATTAGGACATATACAAAAAATAACTTAGGTCTACACCTAGCCTCTGGGTATACATAAACACCTGACCTGATTTGGTCAAAAGTCACAAATTTTTAGTAAAATGGTTGCAAGTCATAAGTGTAGTCCTGAGACCAAGTTTAAGACTAAGGACCTTTCGTAAAATGGGTCACAGATCTTTGGGCAATCTCAGATTTCTAAACAAGAAGTGACCACAGATATCTTACCTAGGAACATGAGGATGTCTCCTTTATATGATTGTTGATTTAAATCTTGTGTTTTAATAGTTAGTCATGCCTCAAACGAGAACTACAAATACATTAACATTGGCCCATAGCTTAGGTAAAAATTTCTGACATTTCATTAAGAAATGTTGTTTTCACCTGAGTGAAACTTTCTCTATGGAATGTTAAAAACATTACCTCCTGGAATTAAGCTAGTTCATTTGGTGTCTTGACTTTTTTTCAGAGTATGAAGGAAAAAACCAAAAAAGCATTTGTGCTTATGTATTATGTGTTTAACTCATTATGATTCTTAACCATGTGTAATTTTCAGATGGAAAATGAACAGGTAATTTGAGTTGTTTCCCCTTTTACATTGTTAACTTGGCTTTACTGATGACAGGGTAGGTAATTTGAGTTGTCTCCCCTTGTACATTTAAAATTAAAATGGTGTACAGTGAAACCTGTATATAGGGGCCACTCAAGGGACCAGAAAATATTTACCTTTATGTGCAGGTGACCCTTATACACAGGTTCAATTAAGTTGAAGTATGCAGTCAAGGGACTTGAAAAAACTGGCCTTTATAAGCAGGTAATCCTTATATAGAGGTGGCCACTATTGCAGGTTTTACTGTATTATAGTTATTCCAGACTTACCTTTTAGAAATTAACTGTCTGGAACTCTAACATACTAGTTAATCATTTCATATATCTATGGTGATGTGACCCATGTATCTATTAATTGTATTAATTAATCATTACTATTAATATCTTTTTATCAATTTATTGGTGGATTAGGGTTGTACAGAACTTGCATGTATACATGTAGATATCAGGCTAAAAATTAAAAAGATTTGTCTGATTTGATGTGACCAACTCACTGAAAAAGCCCTTACCTAAAATAAATACATGTATATGTAATTTTGCCCACTTATTTTTTTTCTTATAAAAAATTTCAAATTTTGGTCTACACCTGGTGCTTGTTCAGCATGTAATTATGATTGCGTGTAGGAATGTCAGAGAGACAATGCTGGTGCCATTGATGATTGGTCAGTTTTTTTATATTTCTATAAATTCTATGAACTGTTGTGTTGATGGTATGGGTTGTACTAATTAAAAAAAAAAAACTTAGATGTACATTATTGTGTGTCCTTATCTGACTGAAAAAGCAATGAATCAGAACTATATGATTTCTGTTATTGATGTTGCATTTATACATTTTTCAATCAAGATTTACTATTGAAATACTACTACAATTAGTTACCATGGAAACAGTAAAACATCAAATTCCAGAAATAATTACTATTTGGATAGAATATCAGGCTGTTTTAGACACATTTTTATTTTGTTTCATTTTTTTTTTTTTACAATAAATTGACCTTGTTTTCTTAATGTACACAGCCTGCCCTTGGTCTACACAACACAATTATTTCCGGAGCAAACCTTCGAACAAAAAGTAATGTTCAGTTTGAGGAACCACCTCTATCCAAGACATTCTACAACACGACCACACGGGATACCTTCCAGCCTGCAAATGTTCCATTCACATATGACAGAACAAAATTCTACAAAGAGAGCAGTATACCACTGGACTACTATGGCAGTAAGTACTGGTTCCATATTCCTGTTAGGAAAATATATTCATTCCTCCTGAAATTAAAGATTGGGGCATATTGTTTTCTACCTTGATTGTTTATTTGCAAGATTTTTGCATCAATTCGTGACTCAAGTTACTTTCCTCAATTTCTTTTTTAAAAAAAAACAATAAAATCTTTTGCCTGTTATCAGCTCGGGTTCTAGCCCTGCTGGAACCTGAGCCAATTGTGTTAAAAAGTTTGCCAGTTTACTTGCGGAAGGCTGGTGGTCTCTCCCCGTATAAATTGTGGTCAGGTTCTCTTATCCTCCATTAATAACTGTTCGCCACCATATAACTGAAAAATTGCTGAGTGTGGCAAAAACAACAAAAAAAGAACAACAAAAAGATAGATTTGGTATGTTGCTTTGTATCAAAGAGATCAAAGATGAGCTAGTTTTTGCCAACATTTGACATTTGACAGTAATTAAAGGGTTAGGAGACTTTAACATTTTTATGATTGACTAAGATCTTGGGCAACAATTACATTTCTCAAATGCATCTTTGTAAAGCTGATGCAAAGTACAAGTCAGCGTTTACCTTGATCGTAAAATTTTTTAAAAAATTCATGTTATTTTTACGTTTCTCGCAAAAGTTTCCCATTGACTCAATGGTAGATTTGACTGCAGTTTATTAATAAAAAAAGAAATACTGTTTAAAAAAAGTTGTATCAACAAATATAACATACATGTATCATCAACAAATGTATATACTCATGACACATATCAGTTTGCATGTTACATGTACATTGTACCTTTAAAATGTACAAAAAAAATTGTTTCGTTTATATATTGTAATATTCATCCAATTCATACACACGCATACCCGACGCAAATTGAGATAAAACTTTGTTTATTTAAGCATACTCATGTCTTCTTGATTTTCTTTTTTCCTATCTAATAGGGAATGATGTCAACCACACATCTTCGTATATCGACTATCGGGATCCCAGGAAAGGAAGAACAAATCCACATTCCGCCGCCATAGAGAACGTAAGTTGCTATTGTTAATTTTGACATAGCGTATGTACACATCAATTCCTTTAGGTACATTATAAATGTAAGAGGTACAAACAGAAATAAATTCACCAAAATTGGCAAAGTGTCTTTAGTTTAAGTATTTGTGATAGACAGTAAAACTCTTACAACAAGATTATTGAAAAGATACCATAATGAAACAATGAAATATATGAGTGGCATCATGATGCATGTTAATTTCACTGCCATCTCATTCATTGTCAATTAACTTAGCTTCAGGCCTAACGATCAGAAAGAAATCTTGGACTGTAGTCAAAATCGGAATTAAAATCCTGAAGCTCATGATCATGTACTTTAATGTTAACTCATCAACCCCAAAAACAATGGACTCTTCTGTAAATCAATGACTTAGACAAGTCCAAATGTGTCTTTAGGGGTGAATGATCCTGAAGATCATAAATCATATCTCCAATTTGTTTTAACTTTAAAATTGGAGATTTAAAATTGCTGAATAAGAAATTTATTGAAATTTTGATGATAAAATGTCTGAAATTGTTATGTAATGATAAATCCTGGTTAGTGTCAGTTTCAGATTTTTGTAAGAAGCTCAAAGACATCCACTTTTAAGCTTTATACATTTTTTTTTCAATCTAAACTGATGGCAACCATGAACAGATTAAGAATTGAATCTTTTATTTTTAAATATCAGTTATCAAATTCAAAGTACTATATAGACAAATATAAAATGTTGTTTCTTAACTATACAGTCTTTATAATTCTGATTCTTTGAAATGTACATTTTAAAATAATTTATCCTATATCATGAACTTTACCGTTAGTCAGTGGTGTGTATAAGAGTTGTCTCTCTTGGTGTGTTTACCGTGTGTGCTATATTAACCAACAAAACAACATTTGTTTACTTTTATTGTTATTCATAACAAATCATCTCATCCTTTGAGTGAAAATATTGAACATAAACATTTTGAAACTTCTTTTCATAAGGGTATCGTTTGAATTGATAATTGATTAATTAAAATTACTTTGCCATGGTAACTTGAGTGTCATTGATAGGTAAATATATATTTCATTTGAATATTCTATAGTTACATAATATCTAGGATCATAATAACACCTTGTTGACATATGTTATGAAGATACTATGTACACACACACACACACACATGCACACATACACACACACACACACACACATGCACACACACACATACCCACACACACACTGAGCAGCAGACATACACACACACACACACACACACAGACACTGAGCAGCAGACATACAGAACATCTTTGTAGTAATTCTGATGTACATGCGCTGTACATTTTTCAAAATAAAATCTTGTTTAGGTTGTTTATCATTAAAATTGCCAAAAATATATTTTCGGTACGACATAGGAATAAAAATATCAAAGCATCATGAGTAATATGTATGATTTTGAAAAATTGAAAAGCCAATGAAATTTTTGAGGAGCTTTAAAATTGCTATAAAATAACTTGTGCATAAGCTACCTACCTATTCGGCCACTTCGCAGATTGTCATGTTTAAAGTTAAAGTTTTATCTTAGTATAAACTTATGTCAATGGCTTTTACTTGAAGAGTTGAAAATAATTACATCCAAATTTAGATAATATTAACAAATAAAAAGCAAGTAATTTGACATAATCTGCAAGAAGTAATATAGTTTTTGTTAGGAATTCACAAAGATTCTTACATACAATGGTTTCTTGTCATCCCAATATGTCAAAATTGGGAATTTAATTTGAGTTTTAAACAGTGCAACGTACGTTTTTTTTTTTCAATATACTGAAATATTTAATGAGAAAAAGTAACTTAATTTGCATTTTATGAATTCCAGTGAAGAGCTCCTTTAATACCCCTTCGTACATAAAGTTGAAACTGGTACATGTATACAAGACTGAAAAGTCATTTATTTGATCACCGCTGATGTTCTGATCAGTTCAAATTTCCCAGAATTCCTTTACACTATTTTGAATTACAGATTTTGTACACAAAGTCATAAAAACTGTCAGTTGGTTTTTGTTTCACTAAGTATATAGGTTAAAACTTTAGTAGCAGGTTAATATTTTTTATGGGATGTTTATTGGGTCAGAAAACATTTTTATGTCAAGAAGTACAGCTTTGCAGTTCTGATGTTAATGTTCTTTCTGACAGAAACCAATGAAATGTCAGAGCTGGCAACTTTCTGGAGTTTACCATTCAGAAGTGCCACATGTTGTTACATGAAAAAATATATGAACATTATCCAGAATACCTGATGGTGGCAATATACTAAACTCAAGAGTGTAAAATATTCTGTATCAGAATTAATAATGGGGTCAACTGCAGCAGAGAATTGTCGCAAGTTCAAATCCATGCAGAGGTGCTCATTGTGTGGTACCTGGATTTTAATTTACTCATATCGGTATACAATTTTGAGTTTCTTTTAGGTATTCCAAAATACACACCTAAAAACCAAACAAACAAAAACAACAAAAACAAAAGAAAAAAGGAAAATTTGTTGTCTGTATGATGCCACTGAAGCTAGGAAAGATCAGCATTTTAGAATAGGTCTTTCAAAACAGTCACAAGGTTTTTATAGTATAGTAATCATGTTTAACATATATATTGCATGACCAAGTTTCTGTTAGGTTCTGAAATGTTTTCTGGATACCTAATCACATGACCTCAGTTAGGCACTATTATATAACTGAGAGAGAGACAGACAGACAGACAGACACAGGAAGTTAAGCCAAATATATGGTAGAAGGTATGAGACACTCTACACAGATCTACAAAACATAATATACATTGTATAATTTCTAGATCCGTGATAACATTTCTAAACATTCTTAAATTTGGGCAAACAGTATCATTCAATTGCTAAGAGTTTCCATGTATCTTGTTTATCTTCTGTATTGTACATGTATCATGAGCACTGAGTGTGATAAGGTCATGAGGTCATTGGTTTTGATTGCAGTGTACCCTATATGCTTGTTTATTTTTTCACAGCAGTATCTCTATGGATTCATTATTCACAATGCTGTATATGGACTCACCTTCATCATTTCCAAAATTTTTGAGTGAAAGCACGTTCACAGCACAAGATCACAGATACATCATGTGTGCAGTTCAACAAGAACGCTATATGTTTTGTTCCAAGTATATTCCAAATTTTTAATCATGTTGTATTTTCATGGCAGCATTATTTCTTGTGTATCCCCTTAGACTTCCTCTTTGACTATCTCTACTTGTTTATATTTTAGTTCTTTTCACACTGTGACCCTTGTAGTTCCATCAATGTCACTTTCTATCTACTTTGTAGACTAGTTCTCAATGTCAGATCTTGCCTACCATGTAATTCACATCAATGTCAACTCTTGTTTCCCTTGTAGTTCTCATCACTGTTACTTCCTGTTTACCCTGTAGTTCACACCATTGTCACTTCATACCTACCCTGTAGTTCACACCATTGTCACATCATACCTACCCTGTAGTTCACACCATTGTCACTTCATACCTACCCTGTAGTTCACACCATTGTCACTTCATACCTACCCTGTAGTTCACACCATTGTCACTTCATACCTACCCTGTAGTTCACACCATTGTCACTTCATACCTACCCTGTAGTTCACACCATTGTCACTTCATACCTACCCTGTAGTTTACACCATTGTCACTTCATACGTACCCTGTAGTTCACACCATTGTCACTTCATACCTACCCTGTAGTTCACACCATTGTCACTTCATACCTACCCTGTAGTTCACACCATTGTCACTTCATACGTACCCTGTAGTTTACACCATTGTCACTTCAAACCTACCCTGTAGTTCTCATCACTGTTCCTTCATGTTTTTGAAGTAGATCACACATCACTTATTTCTTTAATACCTTGTTCACATCACCCTCATTTCCTGCCTTCCTCCTAGTTTCAATCACAGTTCTCATCACATGGTCACTTTTACCCTGTGGTTTCTGTCACATTGTTCACATCAGTGTCACTTCCTGTCTTCCCATTAGTTTCAATCACAGTTCTCATCTCACTGTCACTTCCAGTCTGTAGTTTCTATCACATAGCTTCCATCACACCTTCTGTTTTTATCCTCCTGTATCCTTTCTTGTTTATTTAAAATTTTCCTCCTTTGTTAGAGTATATCATAATTATTGGTGTCAATCATGGCAAATGTCAATGTCTAAAATCACAAAATCGTAACGGAAGCAATAGCACATGTATATCAACTGCTTTTTATGCATTACACTGCATGTCTCATTTAGTCTGGATACAGCAGCGTGACATTTTTTTTATTTTTCTCTGTATACTTTATGTAAAACCATATTTTTTCAAAACATTCAAGAAGAGTCATTTCTAAAGCAACTTGGATGAAACTTGTACCAAATCTCAAAATATTTAACACTTTCATTGTACATTTGTTATATAATGTAAATTTTTGTTTTTGTTTTTAAGATTAAACAATTTCAATAGAAAATTTAATTCTCTATGTCATGATACCCGTATTTATACATATTAAAAAGTGACATTAAAAGTTTGTGTCCTGCAAAACTTATCAGTTCTATAATATTAAAACAATGGAAATTTATCTCAAAAACAGAAACTTCAAAACATGAATGGTCAATGGTGAAAATTGTACTGAATGAAATTGAATGAGAAATAACTTTGAAATACTATTTTGGAAAAAATATAGTTTTATAAAAAATATATAATGAAAAATAAAAATTATCTTTTTTTTGTCACCTTTCTGTATACCAGTTTCTTTTTCTTTTTTTTACATATTTTAATTTTCTACATTCCGCCTACTTCACAAGCACCACAATCATCATGGTGATTCACAGAAAGAGAAATGCCAAATCAGTTATATATATATATATATATCTATCTTATCAAAAGTCCCAGTTCGGGCCTCCATGGGCGAGTGAAATGAGTATCACCTTTAAACCACGAGGTTTCTCACCTTCTGTCAACATGAGTTTTCAGCCCTGCTGGAGCCTAACTTGATTATGTGGGTGGAAGTTTACTTACTTACTTGCGGAAAGACAGCGATTGTTTCCTGGGTGCGATGTAACTGGATATTTCCCTTCATCATTTTAAAAATCTTGGCCACAACAGTAAAATTGAAAAGACCATGAGTGTGGCTTTAAACAGCAATAAAACTTAAACCCATCCCAGTGTGTTTTTTCTTTCAGTTTATCATTTTGGCAACAATGTTTTGTTAAGTGACACACACTTAATGGTCTTTGAGTTTAATTTTGTTAAATTAATTGCACTCATTTTATAATTCCTAGATCCGTATTGAATGACTGGAAAAGTTTAGCCATCAATACATGTAGTATTGGTCTCTCTTTAAATATTCTGAATTAATTTGTTTCATTTTAAATCTGACTGAAAGTGTTGCTTTTCTTCAGACTGAAACAAAAGTTTTACTTTATTCATAAATTGGCATTCATTTCTGTAAATCACTAACCTTGCACGTTTCTGTTTACCTTAGAAACAGGTAAGTATCAAAATACACTCCATTTCAATAGGTAAATGTTTGTCTAAAGCCAAGATTACAGGGTTTATAAAGCATATAGTATTGTTGCTTGGTAACAATTTGCCTTTCACAGTTCCTCTAAAAGTTATTTAAATAAGTTTAAAAACTGCAAAGGTTGATTAAGGATAAAAAAAAACATGCATTTCGACAGATAACACTAATTGTGAAATTGGTTTTATTCCAATTATTTTTTTAATAATAATTTTAAAAGTTGTTTTCGTAGATTTGTAATAAAAAAAAAATTCAGATCTTGATTTTTATAACAATAAATAAAAAAAAATTCTTTTAGATCTCAATTGGTTTTTACGATTTCCTGGATTCGTCATATCGGATAACATAATTGTTTAGTGGTAGGTCATTCAACTCACCATCAAAAGGCCCTAGGTTAGATTTACCACATAATTTAAAAAATGGTAGTACTGTTATTCTGCATAAGAAATGAAAGCCATTGGTCCCTCAGACTAGACCTAAAACCGAGCTCCCGTGTCATGGCAAATGTGACACGTAAAAGTAAACACTCAAGATAATGTTTTGTTTTTTTCAAAAATACTTAATCAGGTTATCTCGAATTCTAAATACATGTAGATGTATAGTTCCGAACCAGAAAACGGTATATATCAAGGGCAAAAAATAAACCTAAATCCATCTAAGATTGACCACTGTTAACGTATGATTATCTTAGCTTTTGATCAGCATAGACTTCCAACGGTTCTATCCATACCAGTATGATGAATAATACATAGGAACAAACTAAGATTTGCAATTTAAGGGTTAATATCTTTCTGCATATGAGCAGTTGAATTGAAAAGTATTCTTGACTTCATGAAGTTGAAATGAGATTACTTAATCCTATATGTGAAAATGAATTTCATACTTTATGAAAATACATACTTGGTTTAATATACTTAATCTGATGAATGGAGTTCAAACATTTATGAAAAACACATTTTCATTAATATTCATTAAAATTCAATTTGATAATTATGATACATATGTAGATAGATAGATAAATACACAATGACCCTTTATGCGTTGAAAATTAAGAAATTATAGTCACAAAATTAATTGAAAAAAAACCTAAACATTTTCGAGAATAAACTAGTATTTTGGAGGAAGAGACGTTATATATATTTTTTTCTTTTTAAATCCACAGCTTAAGATGTCACACATATTGCCTCCACTGAGTGGACCACAGCGGCATAATACGACTCACCAAACCATGTTCACGCCCAAACACTCAGAGAAATACAGCTATGATGCTGGTCGTCTACAGAAGAGTTCTGTCCCTTTAGGAACCATGAAGATATCTTAATTTGTTGATATCAGAGCTTGGCTCGACAATTTGGAATAAGGCTCTGATAATTAAGTGCGAAAAGATGGCATTTTGTTCAGTATTATTATTGAATTTTAATTTAATTTGCACTTTAAAATGCCAGAGAGTTCAAATTTTTACTCTTTGTCAAGCTTGGATTTGTTGAAATCCAATTCAGAAAATGAAGAAGTTAAAAAACATTTTTTTTTTATTTATATGGCATTATCTGCTTCCAAATTTGGATGGAAGAAAGTGATTGTAAAAAACACATCAATGAGTATGTAAAAATGATTGATAGATAAATACTATTATACTGATTACCAATGTTATCTAGATTATTTTGTACCTACAAGAACAACAGGCATTTGAAAAGCTAAAGTGATGTTCATTGGTAAGATACGTTGACATTTTGAAACATATTTTCACTCTTTTTATCCGTTCCTTGAAAGACCCGTTTTAATTAAAAGACACGGAGAACATATTCATCTGCAAGATTTATTAAAGTTGGACACTTTTCTTATGATTATGGCTATTATTAGTGTATTAGATCTCTCCCTCCATAATTTGAAATGGACAACTGGTCAATTATATAATCCATCATATCAGGCAGATGATTGCTTCCGGATACCGATAATGATAATTGTGGAATGAGTCAAAATCCTTTTCACCAGAGAATTTCCCAGTGTATATAATAGATTGAAAAATATTTTTGCCAATCATGTTTTGAATATTAATTGTGAAAAAACTACATTCTTATGTGAATAATTGTGTGAAAAATGAAATTCTCTAGTTCTGTTATGAATATCGAAGATGATAAAAATTTTATTCCTAAACTCAGTTTATTTTTTTTGTTCCTGTAGCAAAAGTTTGTTTTGATATGTTCCCTTACAAATTTGTTAAATTCTATAACTTGCCTGTTATAGATGTATTTTTTGAGTTGTTTTAAAGGTTCTTTTGTTTTTTGCTTTATTTGTATGTGTTAAGAGTATATGATTATTAATCATGATATAAGTATATGTCACTTTTGAATTTATTCTAAAATCTACAGCATAATATCTATTTATAAAATACTCCAGTAATGCTGAGATTTATTTATTGAGGTCAGTTTAAATTGATTTATTTTGGATTTTGAATTAGGTCAAGGTTACATCAGATTTTGATTTTTTACATAGAGAGAGATTATGAATTTTGCTCAATGAACACGTTCTACATTTCTATGTATCTACTATGGAACTCTAGTCTAGAAATAGACTGAATTTCAATTAGATTAAACGTTCTTCCCCTCCCATATCGGCCATTGATAATAAATAAAGTTAAACGCCGGTTTTAATCACTAGTCTCTGAACTGTAAAATGATAGAAATTCATTTGCATTACATGTGCCACTGCGTGTACCAATGATAGAAGAACTTTGTGAAAATGACAAAAGTCAGAACGAGGCTAATCAGTTGAGAGATAATGAGAGAAAGAGAAGCGTTTTTATCTTGTTTATTTGATGATAATGGGTAATCTAAGTAGATTAAAAAGATGCCTCAGTGATGTTACATAGAAAAAGTTTTTTAGTTTCAGAATTTTAGCATTTTGTCTGTTTTAGATCTTGACCTATTTTATGCCATGCATGTTTATATTGTGAATCTATGTAAGGTGTCTTTTGGTTCACTGATGACACTTTCTATGGGTGCATTGTTGTGAAGTGACAATAGTTTTGTTTTTTGTTTTTGCTATTATATATGTAATGATGAAGAATCATTTATCATTCTTTGTGTTTTTGCCATGAATATTCTAGTCTTAAACTGGTATTTGTGATTGTCGAGTTGGATTCCAAACTAGAAAACAAGGGAGATAATCACATGCTGTTTTTGACAAGGGAGATAATTGTAAAGAAAATCAGGAAATATGCATCTTAGTAGGTGCATCCTAGGATATACAAAGTCAAAATTATCATAAAAGTTTGTAATTTATTTAATAATTTTGTGTTCCTTCTTGCAGATTTATCTCCAAAAATATTGAACTGTTTAATAAACACTTATCACTTGTTCATGTGTGTTTCTAAAGGTGACTATTGTCAACAAAAATATAATATACTGTTCCAATACTTTTATTCATGCATTAAATGAGTGTTGTTTTATCACAAGAGCTATATATCTTCTGATATAAATCATCAATTAAACAGAGTGATGTGAATCAGTGTTACATATATTAATAATTTAAACTACACATATATGATATAGGCTATTATTTCTTGTTTTGGGAAAGAACAACGTAATTTGAAGGGTTGTGGGTTAAATGGAATCATATTTCAAAAAATCTTGACGGAAATATGAAAGCGTCATATCATAGTAAGACACATTCATTGTTTTCTATTTTGAAATTAATTGAAAATAAATTATTCTATATATAGTCAATAACGTTGAGGAAAACTCAGGCTAAGGAAAGTTGTAATTTGAATGCATAAAGCATCCATTAATAGCTGAAATATTTTTTATATATCACGTATAATTTAATTTTGTCATCACATTAGATAACCAGAACTAATTAAGTGTGACATAAAATTACAAGATATGAAAAGGCAGACGCAAAATGTTATTTTTTTAAAAAAAAAAGAAACTTACAGACAATGCATGTAAGTTTAAAAAATGACATATATAGCCCTATATTTACTACAAACTTTGTAATGTATTTTATTTACATTTCCATTGCTCAAGTGAATTTGTGCTGATTTATCTTGCCTGTGATATATTTATCATTTTTTTTCTACAAAAAAATTCTTGTGGATTTTTGTGGATTTTGAGTGATTTGCTTCTTCCTATTGTGTGTTGCTGCAATATTTATATAAAACAGTATTTTTTGTATGCCAAATTGACATTTTGTTGATGTAGATATATCAGCTTTTTATAAACAGTGTTTGCGTTCAGTATGAGAAATGATAATTGATATATGTATGCTGACATTACCAGATGTGTGTTGTGTTCCATAATCTACACGTTTATTTATTTGATGTGCATTTTTATACAATGTTTACCCTTGTTGTGCTTGTTTGTTTGTTCTTTTTTTTTGTATTCCAGGTTTTTATTATACACTTTATGGTGTCTTTCAACCACACAGTATTGAGCTCACAATAAAATGTACGTAAATATAAATGATTTGTCTTCATATATTCCTGATATACACCAAATCTCAATTATTGTGGAGTGTTTGAGTACCGGAGGGTACACATAAACCTATTACCTGGTATTTCAATATCAGGTGATTATTTTATTCCAAAGTTATATTTCAAATGAAGAGCATCGTTTTAATTTTAAAAACCTAAAAACTAAGACAGTCATTTTTTTTACAGTGGTTACTCTTAAACGGATTTAGGTTATTGTTTGGGCTTGTATGATACCACACTTTGTTTCAGAACATGTATTTTAAATTCGAGCTTAAATGGTTCAGTCTGATTGATAAAGTTATCATCATGAGCATTTATGCTCCTATTAATTTTTGTTACAAAACTGTAACATTGGTATTGTGTGGACACTTTTGAATAGTTTGATGTATAACTATAGCAAGTTAAAGCTAAGATCTTTTAATTTCGCTATGTGCGTGCATTGCAGAATGTTACCGAAACAAGCTTGGAGACAGCTGTGTTAATATATGGTTAACTTTTGATATATTCAAATATGACTTGGAACTCAGTTGATGACACTTGTCAAGTCACGATTTCATCGTAAAATACATAAAATAAACACATTTTTTCGACAATTAAAAGAAAAACTTTTATTGAAGTAAAATATTATGATATTTGTGACATGCCTTAAAGCATAAGAAAAATGTTGCACGTGGACTGAAAGATGATGTCATCTTTATAACAGTTCCGGGCCATTCTTAAAACTCGATATATTCTTAACCTAGTTTAATCTGCATCTTCAGAAGTTGAATAAGATTAATACACTTGAATAACGTCAAAGTTTTATGCCGAATGTGGCCCTGAGACGTCTGTTTGTGTTTTGTGTTTATTTGTTTATTTTGTTTTTGTTGCTGAGGAGAAGGGTTCAGGTGATTGGTCATTTAGGTCTCGTGTTTTATTTTGTCATAGTTTGTGTATTTTGCAGATGTTTTATAATGGTTCCACTAGTTTTAGTAGGCTACTCTTTTCCAGTATCTTTGAATTACCGAAGCATACACAATCTCATTAAACTGTTTGCATTACTTCCGGTAGGTGAAGCAAATATATTTTTTCTGCCCAAGGCCGATATTTTTCACATGACCTGACACAATTTGAAGGTCATGTCACTGTCTCTATAACACATGTGTTTACAGCAGAATTATATACAATTCTGACATTTACTCATGTTTTTATTTCCAAAGTTCCACTGACTGAAAGATAAAAAGTACCACCAACATTGTACTGGAAATTTGGGTGTTTCCATCATATCTAAAAACAGTGGCCGAATTTCAACTTTTGTTGTTTTAGTTAAACCTTAGCACAAACATGTGGTATGTTCCATCTCATAACGCAAATATGATAAAAATGAAGTGAATCATTAAATAGAAAGACAAAGAAAATCTTGTGATAAAGCAAAACTGTTTCATTTCCTTATTTTTAATCAGACGGAGAGATTGGGAGAGAAAGAATACTATCCCAATAAAAATGTCACTGTATAGGCCACACATCAGACAGTTTATAAGATAAGCAATCTCAGCTACGATTACAGTCATGAAATCAAGATGTATATAGAAGTACGAACAAGAAACATGCTTCAGCGTGTAATAGACCGTGAGTAATCTGCGTTACCTCAGCGTTTGGTGAAAGCGGATACAACAGGTGTTGTTTTAGATCTCTAATTGATTCCAGCAGACCAGAAAATCTACTCTGTAAAAGCTCGTAGAACGAAAATCCACGGATTGAAAAAGTCCTATTCATTTCTAAAAGTCAGTGTGACCTTAAGCGACCTCAGGCCACGCGCAATCACATATATCACGTGGCTAATACAGGTGTTAATTTTTGCATCATTTGGGAACACCATCTGTAAGGAAGAGATAATTTACATAAATCAAACAGAATATCTTGTATAATTCTAAAGTGCAACAATATCCACGAAAGACAAAAACTGCAATCAAATGTAATTTAGCAGAACACATTAGTTTTAAGAAAAAAGAGCCAACATATTACTCAAAGATTTCATTCACACTCATATTTCGAAAACTCATTGCTAATACATAAAATATTTGCTGTGTGTGTGTGTGTTTGTATGTGTTTTGTACTACTAACTATAGAAAAAACTATATTGCGAACTTTCAGTAAAGTACGGAAGACGATACGTGCCACAAATAGTAATAAAAATATGTCGTTATAACGACATATAGTTAAAATGGTTAGACAAATATTCACTGTTTCATGGGAAAGGATACTTAGCCAAACATTCAAAATATATAGCTTTTTTTTTAAAGTTATATAATTTTTAGCTCGCCAGAACGAAAGTCCGGAGAGCTAATACAATACCCCCGGCCTCATCGTCGTTGTCGTCGTCGGTGTCCGTACTCAAAACATTAACCTGGCCTATAACTTTTTAACCACAAGGGACAGGGATCTGATATTTCACATATAGATATCTTGTAGCAAGAGCATTCACATATCACTTTGACTTTTGATCCAGTGACCTTGACCTTGGACTTTAACCTACTCTTCAAAAACTTAACCTCGACTATAGCTTTTAAACAACGATGGATAGGGCTTTGATATTTCGCATATGGATTTCTTATTACCAGAGCTTTCATTTGGTACCTTGACTTTTGACCTAGTTACCTTGACCTTGACATTTGACCTACTTTTCAAAAATTTTTAACCTGAGCTGAAGAAATCAAACTTTTACTAGTCCTTTGACTTGAAAACCTGACAGCTGTGGGTCAAATATCTATTTTGAAAAGTCACATCCATTTCGTGAAACTTTTCGTGTAAGATATAACGTAGTATTTCGTTGGCGGTTGTTGAGACGTCTGTTCCAATTGTGACGAGGATACACTCCTCACGTGTTTCATTGGACCTGACTGTGGACTCACGGCGGGTGTGACCGGTCGACAGGGGATGCTTACTCCTCCATGGCACCTGATCCCACCTCTTGGTTTCCAGAGGTCCGTGTTTGTCCATTTTTACCGGATTTGTATCGATGTCCTGTACATTCTATTGATTTATACTTTGGTATCTGGAATTTTTTATATTAATGTTCATAGCACATGATATAAGCATATGGATGTTATACAATGTAAATATATAGATCGTATATATTTTCTCGGTGTTAACTATACTATAATGGGAGGTATGCTTCATATCCATACTTAAGCTTTTAAATGCAATACAGTTTATTTATTGCACTTGTAGGACTATCTCACATCCTCATTATTTATAGATGATATTTATTGGCATCCATGCATATCCACGACACACGTGTTGTCTTGATTGAAATTATATTTTGGTTTTGTATACTTTCGTATCTGAAATATGAAATCTTGCAGTAATATTCTAAACCTGATGAAGATGAGAAAAGTGGAAATAATAAATAGTATTGGACACTGAACTGTCTTTTATAATTCTGGGGCATGACTTTCCATTATTTAATGTATCCTCCCAAACACAACATAAGGTCCATCACTCTTCACAGATTGAAGTTGTCATTTATTCATTTCCATTCTGGTTTTTTGAATATTGAAAATGTGCATGTACCTTTTTCCAAATTTGGTAATTAGTCAATGACAGAATTGTGGTTCATTTATGTACTTTGCAAGCAGTTTTGCAAGAGTTCTATTGTACTGTTTAAGAATTGCCATTAGGTCTGCAGTGACCTATCGCTCGTCATGACCTTGAAATGATTAACCTTTAACCTTTAACTTGAAATGATTAACCTTTAACTTGACTATGCTCCCAAGTGAAATTTCATTTATATGATGGAATTGAAAATTTATGGTCATGCAGGGCTTATTGTATCGAACACCGTTTGATAACACGACTTCAGTTAACAGTCTTTGTAATACTTTAAAATTACATTTACTAACTTTTGAATCGACTCTGCTTCAGCCTGGAATTTAATTATATGATAAAAATTTATACATGTAATTTATAATAAGTCGATTTTAATGTGTCTCCAGCCGTATAGTTACATGGCTACAGTTAAATATCACTGTGTCTCCGAACCCTACAATCACAGTAGGTGTCGGCACGTTAATGATCCCTCGCTGCTCAATGGCTGTAAGAGCCGAGGATAGGTCAAAATGTGGAGCCCTTCACCGGCAATTGGTGACGTCTCAATATGAATGAAAGATTCTTGAGTGGGACGTTAAACAACAATAAACAAACAAACCGAACCCTACAATGTGGTTCAAGCTTTTATGTTTCCACAATAAATATCTGATGAACTCTAACCGATAACCTACGTACAAGTCTTGCAAGTACTTGCATGAGGCCTATATACCAAACTCAACAATGGGGGAGACCCAACAACAGAAAACTAGGGGGAAAGATTACCGGTCTTAAACAAATGAATTGACAAATTTCTCCTTGAAACCAATTCACGATCCGGCAAGATCCGGTTCCGAGCTGACTAGCAATGAGAGCTGCCATAAATGTGACTGTGGCGCTCTAGGGCTACTCTACCACAGACTCCTCCATCAGCGTAAACTTTACCGCAGCGTAAACTTAACAGCAGCAATCAAATAGCAGTGTAAGACACGCTCAAAGTCGTAAAGATAAAGTCATGATCTCTTTACGTCGACCATTAAATTGAAATAAAGTCATTATTATGCAGTATACCATCACCAATGCGAACTACATTTGTATATGTCTAACTTACATTTGTTTCAGATCGAACAGAGGATATAACTGTAAAGTACAGTTTGTAAACGATCACCTGTTGACATTTGAGTGTAGCATTGAAGTGTAGTGAGTCTGTCCCAGACAGAAAGTAGAATTGTTACAGGTGAAAAGATCAAAATCGTTAACTTATCTTCTGCTATTTGTAAGGTTGTCCTTTTGTACCCTGCAGAAGATAAAAGCCATTAACAGATTGACTGCACCTCTTGTACTAAAAACGAATTCTATCTGCTGATTAAAACTCGCATTGATTCGGGAATGCGAAATTGCTAAAAGATGAAAATCTCTTGAAATTATAACTTCACTTTGGAAAATACAGTATATTAAGGTTTTGATTAAGCAATTAATAAGAAGAACGCGCGCGTGTGTGTGTGTGTTACAGGAACTGTGCTGTTGCTGCCAAAGGCAAACCGTGTTTTATTTTTGTTACGTGTTAAGCCACTGTCTTTGACCATGTCCAAATCTCCATGGCGTTTAGTACTCTCTCATTACACATAATAAGCATACGCTTTAATCTCTTACTCTGAAGATTATAAGATTTAATAGCAGTAGAAATTCATGTGGAAATAATCGATGCGTTTGAATCAAAATTACTTGTCAAAATTAGGCTTTATTTCCAGTATCCATTCGTTTTATGACAAAATTATTGTCTTTTCTCGTACAAGCAATAATTTTCATTGGATATGACCTTGGTGGGTCTGCCCAAACGGTCGTCTGCCTCATTTCAAACCGATGCTGAGAAATTTCTTAGCAATACTGTGAGTGTTTGTTTAACTGCTGATCGTGCAATTCAAGTCTTGGCCTCTCACATAAATGTCATATCGATCTGTTTTTATTAGTTAAGTGAAACTTCCCATTTATTTTATAGAAGCACAATTAGTTTTGTTGGTTTCCACCGATGGACAGAAGGATTCTGATAGAAACGCAATAGAGTTTCTATTTTGAATTCGGAAAAGTAACTTTTCAGAGAAGTCAATATTGAGCAAATGAATTACTCAATTACAAATTGATCAGCCTTCAGGCAGTTATTTATCAGTCAATGTTTTTATTTATTTATTATTTTGGTACATTTTCAGAGAATTGAGAATTGTGACACCTAACTTTAGAAATTGAATTGAATTGAGTTCCTAGCGAGAAAATATTTATGATTAAAAATAAAGCATGTAAATAGAGTTTCTGAAATGAATGATTTATCCTTGAGACTGAGCTTTAAGTGCACGACCACATCATACTATTAAGGTTTACTACAACACTCAGTCCATAATACAGGTATTTTTGGCACTTCAACTGAAGATAATAACATATCTATATAAATGAAACATTTTAGGCGAAAGATATAAAACAACAAACAAGCAAGTATTTTTACCGTATACTGTATTTTAATGTATCGCTAAAATTGTAATGATCAAATGTCCTTTATTACAGTTATCAATATAGTTTTTTGTACCATTTGATTGTATTATTTTAGAGTTAGATAAGAGCGCATCTGTTGAAACAGTGGAATTAAACTGTCCTTTGTGCTAACAATGTAGTATTAAGTTTGATATCACTGTCAAACTTCAATTACATATTCGTAATATAAAAATCAAAGTATACATCGTCAGAGGGTACAGGGAACAATATATAAATGAGTTGAACATTGGACAAACACGGATCATTGGGAATACAGAGATGGGACCAGGTGCAATATATATATATATATATATATATATATATATATATATTTATATATATATATATATATATATATATATATATATATATATATATATATATATATATATATATATATATATATATATATATATATATATATATTGACTAGTCTGCTCAGACCGATCTGATGAACAAACGACACGGATAAAGGTAGAGTCAAATTTTCGGGACGACCTATAACTGAAATAACACACACACACACACACACACACACACACACACACACACACACACACACACACACACACACACGGAATACAAATGAAAAGCTACATGTTATATGGCAATCAAAATCAAACAAGTATAAGTATAAAACTAAACTACCAACGTTATAGAGAATTATGTATGAAATAAAAAGATAAAATAAACAAAACTATGAAATCAGAAAGGAACTTTTAAAATGGATCAGTCTGAGCAGACTGGTTACTCAAAAGTCGTCAAAATTTACATGGCATCGAACGTGAAACATCATGTGTATTCTGATTGTGCGTGTGTGCGGGTGCGGATGCGTGTTTGCGTTCGAGTGTTAACCTGAGATTCTGACCCAATCGTACTTCGTCGATATACTGACAGTGTCAGCATCAGTGCGCTAGGATTTCAGGCTAGTGCGAGTGTGTGTATGTGTTTTCATGTTACTGTAATATTTTAGTCAGGAAGAAAGGACAGGTCGTCCAGAAATTTTGACTCTATTTTTGTCCGAATCGTTAGTCATTTTAGTGCTATATATAATTGTTTTCATGGTTTATATCTCTTCACTTAGATCTGACACCTTTGGATATATAGGGGTGTTGGTTTTAGTAATATATATCAAAGGGTGTGCCCTGTATATTGAACTTTATAAGCTGTAACCAAACGAAGAGTGTATTATACACGATTTGCAAAGATATCTAATCCTAAAAAGAATGGTTTATTCCCGTGGTGGCCAAGAGACCAGAATACAGCGTTCCATATATCAATATTGGCAGTTTTATAGTAAGATAAGTATGATGGGTCGATATAAGTGTCTCTAGCTGTTATACACGAATGGCAATAGTGTTGCCTTAAAAACATTTCTGTGAATTGTAGATGTTTGGATCATTCTGCATCTGTGACATAAATGCTTTGAAAATAATTTATTGAAAGTTATTTGCATTATCAGAGAGAGAGAGAGAGAGAGAGAGAGAGAGAGAGAGAGAGAGAGAGAGAGAGAGAGAGAGAGAGAGAGAGAGAGAGAGAGAGAGAGAGAGAGAGAGAGGTATTCGTTTATCTTTAGTTTATAAGCGAACTTCTTTATCATTGTTCATGCGTTTTATTGAAGCTGATAGAAGGATTTAGATATTACTTTCAAGACGTTGCCATCTATTTTTATTTTGCCGTTTACCTTGCTCAACAGTTATAGTTCCCTATCTATTTTCACTTAAGAATATATCGTCTGCTCTGTGATAAAACTTATAACTTTAAAACGTGAAACACATAGTACAGAAATGCTCTCTAAAATAACACTTTAGGTGAAACTTAATGTCATCTATTTCATTGCACATGTTTATATACATAAAATGTATTTCATACACACATTATATATATATATATATATATATATATATATATATATATATATATATATATATATATATATATATATATATATATATATATATATATATATATGGAAGTCCACACAAGTATGAATATAAAAAAGGAAGAAGTAGAAAATGCACTTTGCAAGGGTAAAACCGGTAGGAACTTAAGAGATGTATTTTATTGTATTTTCTATCCTTTGTATTGTGGAATGCCTTCCATAAAGACTAAAGTGCATTTTTCTACTTCTTCCTATATATATATATATATATATATATATATATATATATATATATATATATATATATATATATATATATATATATATATATATATATGACACAACAGCTTATTGGAATAACTCTACAAACATCTATTCCGTATTAGGCAGGTAGACATAATTATAGATTTTGGGGTTTTCAAATTTATTTATTCTACGTTTATCTTTTACTTATTTGTTACTTTTATATATCTCACGTATCTATTTACTTATTTTGGATTTGATTTTTGGTATAAACAGAGGCAACAACCTTTGGCCACCACGGAATAAACAGACAAAATGACTCAAACCGTCAATATACCTTAGCTAAAGATCGATGTATGAAATTCAGTACATCGGTCCACCAGCTTAGATGGACTAGTTAAAAAATTGTTGTTTTTAAATTAAGAAATTTCGAAATTTAAAAACGAAATGAAAATAATTTTTTCAATATTTCGGTGTAAAGATCTGTGTTCAGGGTCACAGTGATTGGGTTCTGAGTTTTTTTTCAACTTTTTAAATTCCAAAATTTGGAATGTTATGGAGATTCCTGTTTGTTTTTTCAAAATTCATTAGGAAGTAGGATCGTGAAATCTACCTAAGGAATGACGTAAGCTCTGTAGATGTATGTCTGTACGACAAATGTCGTTAGTACAAGAAATGTAACATGTTTCATGAAAATTAACATGTTTTCAAATCTTTTGGCGCGTCTTCAAACATGAATGAAATTTCTGAATTCTTTCTTTGATAAAATTTCTAAATACTGTAGTTCGACAGAAGCAACTGCCTTTAGATCTATCTGACTGCTTGGCTAGGAACTGTATCAGTACTGGATGACATCTCAAAAAGTTCAAGTCGGCATTTGGCTTGTTGATTTTTTTCTGTTCGATCTTAACTTTTCTCAGTGATTAGGAAAGACTTATAATTCTCAAGGCTTTTAAATGTTTCATAATTCATTACGCACGATGCACTGGCCTGGAGTTCTTCAAATCAAAATCAGAAACCTTAGTTGAAAAAGCGAATTATTTTCCAGGATTTAAGTCTGTAGTAAACAGACCTGGCTGTCAAAATTATCTAATGAATACGAAGACATTTACAATCAGTTGAAAAAAAAGAAATATTGAGGTGTTATGATTTAAACGAGAAAGACAGGAATTGCAGGTGGTATGGTATCGAGAGATCAATTAGATAAACATTTCGAAATCAGAAACATATACTTTGTTGAACTGAAAGGTTATGATATATGCACAAATTAACTTTAGAATTCACATACAATGTCAATATACAATACATTATGTCTTAGCTTTGAAAATAAAAAAGCCACAACATTTTTCATCAAACTTATGGATCTCAAAGATTCAAGATTCGAACACTTCGTGCTTGCAAGACTTGGTGAACATTTCATGAAATAAACCTACCGACCGGAAACAGACATAACTTCCGATTCCCATTTTTACAAATTCAACTACTAATTTCACTACTATGTTGATGTCTATTACAAGATGCAATTTGAATGCTTCTTAAATCAACAAAATGCTAATTAAACAGTCGAAATAAATTCCTTTGTCAATTCCATGATTTCTGTCTATTAACGTGTTCAATATTTATTGTTTTTATCCCCTGGACCAACTCTGAATAAACTAATTCCCATTTGTGGACCACAAACTCATCGTCACTGATCAGCAACAGGTACTCGTACTCTCCATGCCACTTGAACCCATCCATGGATGTTCCTGAATGTCCTCAAGGGAACTCGTGAATGTCCTCAAGGGAACTAAATCATGATTCATACCAAAACTCCTTTACTCATCTGAATGTACATTCCTCTCCCTTTTGCTGGGCAGTTCAAAGATTAATACAGTATACATTTTACTTATGGGAATTTGATATTTTCATCGGGTACAAGCTCAGCACACTGACTGGTAGGTACATCCTAATACAGATGTCAATCCTAAAATGTTATAGAATGCTTACAACAAAATGGTCAATTTAGTATTCTCAGCCACTTGGTAAATTCAGAATTTAGAACATGGCGCTAAGAAGTGATACGATGACACATTAGTGATTTTGGAATACCAGCATTGCATATTTATTAATTAGAGTAATTAATCTGGCTATCATTTTGATGGGTAATGATTTCTCAATGTACAGAAATATAAGTTTTGTCACATAATATATAACAGGTTCAGCTGAATTGGTATAAGATTGCTAATTTTAATAGACATCGTTATCATATTGTTTAACTGTTCTGAAAATAAGTTTACATCTGTGTTATAGATGACCATAGATCTGTTATTATCATTTGGTAGCTTTTTGTTTGTTTGTTTGTTGTTTAACGTCCCACTCAAGAATATTTCACTCATATGGAGACGTCACCAAATGCTGGTAAAGGGCTTCAAATTTTGGCCTTTGTTCAGCACTTACGGCCATTGAGCAGTGAGGGTTCTTTAACGTGCCGACACCTACTGTGACACGGGACCTCGGTTTTGACTGTCTCATCTGCAGGACAGGAAACCAACCTGTCGCCGGCTGGACTCGAACTCACGACCTCATGATCAAGAGTCGAGCGCGCTACCGACTGAGCCAGGCCGGCTCCATTTGGTAGCAAGTAGTGGTTTATATTTGCTTCCTATCAATCTTGAAATTTTGGTCGGATTCTTGTACCTAAATCCCCGGCTTTTTTTGGTTTTCTAGTTAACTGTTTAGTTCATCATTCTGTAATTCATGGACATATTGTCGTTTGCAACATCTTCACTTCGACTTTGCTTCTAAGCACCTTTGGAATTTCTGCCGGGTTCTTGTATCCCAATCCCCGACTTTGTCTGGTTTTCTAATGAACTATGCTTGTCGTTTTGTAGTTTATGGACTGTCATGTCGCCACTTCGATTTTGTTTCCTAGCACCCATTTGAATTTCTGTCCGGTTTTTGCACCCCAATTCCCGGCTTTTTGGATTTTCAAATGGACTTTGCTTGTCGTCTTGTAGTTTACGGACATGTTCGTCTGCCACATCGATTTTGTTTCCTAGCAAACTTGCATTTTGGTCAGGTTCTTGTACTCTAATTCCTGCCTTTTTCTGGTTTTCTTGTCTTGTTTTGAATTGCTTCTGGAAAGCTCTTTGAAATACAAAACTATCAATGAATAGTCATCCTCTGTAAGTATAATTACATCAATCTAAACAATCAGTTCTTTGCCAATTCAAAGTCAGACCGTTACTGATAATATTGGTAAAACATTTTGGTGTAATGTTTGGTGGTCTTACTACTTGACCAGAATACTCTCACCGCAAGAAGTAGCAGTGCTAGAAATCAATTGTAAATACATCTAGTAAAAATGGTGTTGGGGAATTCCATTACGTTTAGGAATTTTCCAAGGGAAATTGCATGGAACAATGATAGGAATTTGTTTAATTGAGACGAAAAAATAGATAAAGTGATTTTATAAAGAATACACGGAAATTATCCTGTAAATTGACCATTACAAGTCTGATAAACCATACTCCTAAATATAATGATGGTGGTCTACCAAGGGAACTTGGTAAACCACACTTCTTCATCAAATAAACATTAAAAATTAGATTCTGACGCTTGAAAACTAATGAATGTAGTCATGCAAAATTAGACATCATTTTTATTTTATATGGTGTATTCTTTAATTTTTTTTTTAAATTATTGAAGTTATGTTTTTTTTATTTTTTATAATGCATCAGATGAGGAATAATAAAACATGTTACCACTAACATACGAAACATTTGAATTACTTGATAAACAGAATGTTTAAAAATAAGTATCGCTGATGTACTTCCGGTCGGAACTAAAGACACCTGTGATCGCACCTGCTGGTTCAGTACTCGTATTTTAGAAGTTCACATTACTTTTTAAACTCGATCAAATTTGTTTTCAGAAACGATTACATTGAAATAATAATCAAATTTATATCTCTAGTTTAAATCTAAAAGAAATTTGTTGAGTCAATATTTGAGATACGGGAATATTCTTTAACCTATTTATTTGGTTTCAATTGCAATTAAGAATCCTCCAGATTGGCGAAATCTAGACGCCATATCTTTGGCAAAAGTTTTCGGTAAATCCCAGAGCTAACATATTTAATTTATCGATCAAATCTTGAAGAAACATATACTTACATATGTACTTGTATTTGGCCCTTATTTATTTTCATGTATTTTGTTTTGAATCTCAAAATTAATATTCTGAAAAGTAAAAACCTTATGATAAGAAATTTGCATTTTGAAGTTATATTCAATGGCTGTGCGATTTCTTTCTTCTTTGATCTTTCCGTCTCTAAGTCAAGTTTTTGTTTTGTTTCCAGATTCATTTTCGCCAATCTTTTTATGTAGAAATGAAATGCAATATGTTACAAGTATATTTATTAATGTTTGATGAACAAAACAGACCGTCAAAAGTTACAAAGCTTATCACTGTTAAGACTCGATGAAAGTTAGATAAATGCTAGATGAAAGATACGTAAAAAGTTATCAAATCCAATGTCAAATTCGTCTCTTCGCCCGGAAATTCAAAACGTACATGTTTGCAAATTTGAAATTCTGCTAGATGATAGATATGAAAAACAAAATGAATTCAATGTTAAATTCGTCTCTACGTCCGGAAATTCAAAACGTGTATATTTGCAAAAATTGAAAGTGGAAGCTCTGTAGATAGCATTTATTTGGTAAAAATTGCTTCCAATGTCAAGTACCAGTGTCAATACAGATTTCAAACGGTTGCCATGGTAACAAAATAAATCGTATAATATTTACAAAAATATACATGTATATGTAAACATCTTGTATACGCGCGTTTTATTACTTTCATATTTGAATTAATTTTATTTTATTTCGTTCGAACGAAATATTTCCCCGAGGAAAACTGTAGGCTAACTTAATCGTTTAAATAAAGATAGTTATTAATTTAATAGTTTGAGAATTCTATTTAGATGAAGCTAAAGACGAGAGCATTTAATTACGACAAATTTTGATAATGACAAATGTTTTTATATTATTGAAGTGACATTTTACATTTTCGTTAGTAAACATAAAACACTTTTTCGGTGACAGTGGTAGAGATTATTAGCGCAAAACACTGTGACTTCTTTCCCCGATGTTAGAAGCATTTTGTTTATGTATTGTTTTGATAACTCGGTGTAATAAGAGATGTATAAACACGATCTGTTTGTATAGGTCATATGTACAGTCTGCTTCAGTGTCAAAAAGCAAATTTGTATTTTACTGTTTATAACTTGAGGGCGTCCATCAAAGCATGCGCTTGTTGATTTAAGACTGAGAAAAAATTAAACTGACTTAAACTCGCGTAAGACAGCAAAGGTTCATCCACAGCAAAATTTCCCCATGCTCAGCTAAAACCCTTAACAGGGGATACAGCAAACCTCCAGAGGAGAAGCTCTGCTACATAGCAACCCTCAATAGGGTAAGCTCTGTTGGACATGTTGTAATACATTACTGGGTCAAATACTGCATTATAACACAAGCCGGGGGACTGGAGCTAAATCTGTAGCAAACCGTCTGCTAGCTGGGATGGTTTCGTAAGAAATATACTACCGGCTGCGACAGAGATGCTATATATATACTTGGTGATAAGGACTCGGGGAAATGTAGAGAACGTTCAAAACGTATTCGCAGGGACAAAGTTATTTGGTTACTAAATTCAATAAACTCTCAAATATACAAATGCCAAGGACTTAAATGCACTAATTACTAACTACTACATATATATGCACTGATTTAATCTGTGGTTCTTATTTCCTGATGTTGCAGGGGTAAAAAAAAACCACCTCATTAATTCATTTTATCTTGTTCTTTGCTTTATATAATGCGATATTTGTAATTTTTTGGATACCCTTGAAAACAACCTCTCGAGAAAGCAGTGAATGGTCTCGGTGGCATGACGATTCAAGTGTCTATCTACGAGATATACATGTCGACAGCTATCTGAGAATTTAATTGTATGTATTTAATAGGTATCTTCAACGGCATCGCAGTAAAAACAAAATTAGTCTTACCAAAACATTTTCTTTATTTAAATACATGTCACTATTGTCAATGTAAAAATAACAAATAGGGGGAATTGAATTTCGTTTTTGTTCTATCATTTTTAAATCTGACACTGGGAACTAGATGAAATGTATCTGATATGACATACTAGTCGAAACAGTAGATGTAAGATAGTTGATAAATATACATAGTTAATCATTTAATACGACACCTGTGTACACCTGGACAAAACAAGTCATCTTACGACAGCTTAATTTGCATAATTATCCCTTTATCCAATGTATTTGATATGAGTTCAAATTTCTGAATTACATTACTCTGCGCCACTCGTAACATGCACCTCAGAAAATTTACAGGAACATGTAATTGACCATGTCGTCTGTTAGGCATCGTTTTGCAGCTGCAACAGAAAATGCACAATGTATAAAAATACGAAAATATTTTAAATCAAATATTTAAATTATTAACAAAAGATAGTGTTATTAAAGTGTCATTTCATCTGGGTTCTTTCAGTCAAATCTGACTGACAGGTAAATTTGGCAAGAAAATATATGGTTTTTTTTATTTTGATCTCATCCCGTTTGGGTTTGTTCTTCATATTGAAACCGTTGTTATAACCAAATTGTTGTGTTCTAATGAACAAGGAGATTTGAATATCATTGCTACTTTTTCATGCTTTTTCAAGCTTTTTCAACGTTGTCCAATGCTGTCTAATGTTTCACTCAGAATCTTTCGCTTATCGTGCCCTACCCGAATTTAGGCGATTTCGTCGTTTCTAGTTTGTTACTATGGTACACAATTTTAAACGCTAAACATGTTCTTCTCTTTGTCATATTGCTAGTGAAGTGAAACTATGGAAGCTTATCTAAGAAGCGTGTTTCCGACAACATGTTACGAGTGTGCATGCATAGTACGATAGTGGTCGAAAAAGTGGTAAGCCCTGTATCAGTGATGTGGCACAACATTTGACCATATCAACATTATACAGTTTTACGGAGATAGATTGGACATGTTTACAAACACAACAATTCTAACTTCAATCATAACAAGGGTAATAGGCTAGTTTTGACACAAAATGTGCGATTTAAATTTTTAATTGTGTTTTGCTACATTTTTTCAGTTATAAGGTGGCGACCAGCTGTTATTGGATTTAGAGGAAAGCCCGGTTACAAAGTACCTGGGAAGAGACCACCGGCCTTCGCAAGAACCCGGTAAACTTTCTCACAAAAATCAGCTGAGATTCCAGCGGGACTCGAACTTTCGCTGACCCCAAGAAAGAGACATAATGGTTTAAAGCGGGCTGCTCTAACCATATGAACACGGACGACCCCAAAAATATCGGAAGCTACAGAGCAAAGAAGCAGATGAATTCAAAAGAAGGAAAACATTTTACCTTTACACTGAATCTCTTGAGAAAAGTACCGTATTGTCTTGCTTTGTTTTTTTTTTCTGGGACCTGGATGTGCATTTTTTTCTGGTTAGACCTAAAAAAGTAAAGGTTATTCAATATATGTATGCTCAGTTTTTATGCATTGTTTCCCGGAAGATTCTGGTCCATAAGTCTTGTTAACGGCAATTATTACCTGACATTTACATACATATTGTATTACACTAACCTTCCAACATTGTCTGGTGGTCAGCACTTTATAATATCTCAGGTTCATACAAATATGTTGTGACAAGAAAACTTGATATGTTTGAACAATTTTGCGATGTCTGGATATGTAAAGAAACATTGTGTTCCGTCTCGCTGAATTCTATGTCCTATGTACTTGGTAACCTCATATATATCGCCATGTCGGAAACGTGGGTTTTCTCTGGGTAATCCGGGGTTTTCTCCCACAGAAAAGACCCCCGCACATCAACATTACAGCCAACGTGTTTGTCAGTCGATGTGAAATGAACAAAGTTATAAACTAGTATTTTAAATCTAAGGTCTTAGATTTCCAGAATCACAATTGTTCCATTATGAGATAAGGTTGGCAGTTGTGAAACAATAGTCATTTGTTTTCCACTGTTTAATATATTCATCGTTTTAATTAGTATGCAGACAAACACAGTATTTAGAGGTGCCAGAGTTGAGATGCTCTACGTTTACTACCGTATACATAAAATGCCTTTACCAAGATATATATTTTTATTTCTTGTTATTCAGTTGACTAATTTTTAAAATATTTCCTAGAGAAGACTTTGTATCTGCATGTGTGTGCTGTAACAAATGATGCCATGTTGGCCGTAATACCAGAAAATGACATACCATAAAATATTCATTTAAATATATAAATGACATACCATAAAATATTCATTATATATATATATATATATATATATATATATATATATATATATATATATATATATATATATATATATATATATATATACAGTCTGTGTTTGCGTATAAAATAGTATATAACAGCTCTGTGTTTGTAGTGTGCGTTCGTGTGCGCGCGCGCGTTTGTGTGTATGTGTGTTTTTTTATTTATATATGAAGGGGAGCAACAGTAAACTCATGGTTTCGATATACTCAATATACTCAAAGATCTGTTATGGATCCGCCATCTTATCTTAGTTGTGATGTCTAGGTGTGTGACACGAGTACTAATTTGACCGCTGATATTTTTGTGTTGACGCCACGAGACTGGGCTTTTATAAATTTGTCCATATAAATCGTATTACGAATGATTTTTCAAGCGGGGGTTATTTCCATTGTGTGTCCTGGATAAATATTATCTTATAACATTACAAATGTCATTGGTCTCCGGTCGACCGGATTAACGATAATCTTCACAATACGTTTGACAAATTCTTCGGAAAAAAAATGTTTTCTTAAAATTACAAGCATTTTAGGTATATTCATTCAAAACAAATGTACGGAAATGCCAAACATTTTATCATTACGCCATTTCCTCTCGTAAGTTTGTGTTGGAAAGAATAACATTTTAAAATACATTTTTGTTATACATATTTCCACAATAACTTTTAACGTTATCTTTTTGTCGATCAAGATTTGATTCTGTTGACGTATGGAAATACAAGCAAATAAAAACATTAATTGTCCGTTATTATTGGGCAATCATTCGATTTCACAATATCTTAGCATTGGTGCTATTGATAAGATGACGGCCAATGGTGGGTGGAAACAATAAGCATGTTCGAATAAGTATATCTAATGCCTGCTTGATATTATATTGCATATCGTATTGTATTATGTATCATGCATATAAACCCGATGGTCTTTTGCCAATTAACAATTAAAAGTACAATTACAAAATATTCTTGAAAAAATGTTTTTGAAGTCTTATTGACGGAAATGAACATTTGTATTGGCCTCTTTTGTAAAACTATAACTTTGGTATTGTTAATAATATTTTGGACAATCTAAGTCCCCGAAGGTATACATAAGCCCGGTATCTGGGCCGGACACCATAAAACTAAAGAATTTACTGAAATCTGAGAATATTATCAACTTGGCCTGCTCAGCCAATTGGATTTCAGGATTAGTCAAAGTTGAGTATAGTTTTAATACTTAAGTAACTTTCAAGATTTATGCCAGGCCTGGTATTTCGGTCAGTAGTGTTTCGCTCAGATTTCAGACCATTACAATTATAAAGTTCACAATTCTCAAACATTTTACAGTGGGTACTGGTAGACGGATGTGGTAATACATTTAGATTTATCATTTGACCTGGATTATACAACGGTTTCTTTCGGAAATATACATCTATATCAAATTCGATCTCAACTGTTGATGAAGTCTTATTGACAGAAACGTTCGTCTTGGGCGTTTGTTTTAGCTTCTTTCGTAAAACTCACTTTGGTATTGTTGATATTATGTAATAACTGAAGTTTCTGGGTATATACACCATGACATGGAGCATTCCTCTCGAAGGCATCTTCGTTTGAATCCAAGCAAATTTACATTTAAAAATTGAAAAGTAGGCGGTGTGATTTTGTTCTTCAGAAAATCGTTCATCATTACGTCATGGTATATCAGAACTGATGAGAAAATGTCAATGAATAAAAATAGTGGATAAATGAATTCACAGTAGGTGTGAGAGGCTATAAAAGTCCGTAAGATAAACAAAATATTTGGCACTTCTTCCACAGACGAAGTATCGTAGAATTAGTTTAACACTGCAAAAATAAGAAAAAAAATAATTGAAGGTATCGTACAGGCGCCGAGACTTTCGATTTGGAAAAGGGAATTTTAACCTCTGTGTATGTAAAGTTACTATCAGTATTATTTTTCTGTATGATAAATGCGCCGCTTTGAATTTAAATAGCAAACCAGTCCATCCAGACGAATGATTACAGCATCATTACTATTTGATATGCATTTTTTTTTACCTATGACAACATGAACAAAACAACTTGAAAATGTAAACAGCAATGCTTCTTTGTTTTCTGTTCTGGCATAAATAGATAAATATTGGACAAACATGGATTACCGGAAAATCAGAGGTGGGATCGGTTGCCATGGAAAGAAAGCATCTGCTGTCTGTTCGTATTAAACAAGTCTTGATTTGGGCATCGCAAGTTTAAGAAGACTTACAATTTATTTTACGAAAACGCTTGCAAGACCTCTAAACTTCACTGAATACGATAACATATAAAATATTTTCTCTTTCGAAAATGCATTACATTTTGTTATTTCTATCGGAAATGATGTAAAATCAAAAATGCATTGTACTGCGAAAAGAGAATCTGTTCACATTTATTATTATTACTTTAATCAAATTAATACATTTGTTGCGTGATTTTCATTAAATACAAAATCTTCCCAAAACTTTAAAAAAAAATTAGCAATTATTCCTTTGCCATTAAAGTGAAAGTTACGTATATACTTTAAACTGGCGTCCAAACTACGGTAATTAAGGTACTATAAAGAAGACCCACTGCATTGACATATGTCCGTAATAAAAGTCGTTACTTGTGACGCTTCACTGGAGATGTATCCATATAAAAGTGAAAGGTCATAACAGGGCGTAGAACAACAGTATAAACAAACTGTTGTCTCTAACTGCAGTATAGATTTCCTTTGTTTTCATATCCAAATCATATACATGTTGTAGATGTTTGTGTACCTGTGTACTTGTTAAGGGCTATTACCTGTGGGTTTTTTTTAATTATTTCTCTTTTTTTACTACTTAGATTGATATACATTAACAAAACAAGATATACACAGGAATAAAAAATCTTAAATTCCTATAAATTTTGTGAAAATGGCTTGAGAAATCAAGGTTTTGCATTTTTTCAATTGCATTTGATTAACTAAAGTTTACTATTTGTATATGAATACCACAATTGACATGACCTTATTTTCACAAAATGCATAGGAATATAAAATTTGTTATGCCTGTGTATGACTCTTATTTGTTATTGTACATCAAGTACAAGTAGTAAAAGTAAGGAAAAACAGAAATATCGTTTGGGGTAAACACAACTAATCCCCCTTTAAAGTTGAGACGTCATCCATTGTGTTTTAACGTTCGCCAACTTTGGACAATTCCTATAAAGAACATTAAATGGTCTTACATCAAGCTACACAATTTGGATCTTTAGCCAAATTATATGTATTAACCATTTCAGTGTGAAGAAGATGATTATCGTTGACTAATTATCATTGAATGAAAAAATGTATCCAATGATTGATCTTTTTTGAAAATATTTGGTATTTAGGGGAATCAATTAAGCTGACTGTTTATTTTAAGATTTCAACATGTACATGTATATTCAAAATATAATTTGAATATAAAAATTGTTTAACTAATTGATGTTACTTGAAGTAAAACTAACTGGAAAGTCGCGACTGACATTTGAAAAAAAGAGTTACGTCCTATAATGTTAATCTAAACTGTTGCATTATTAAGTGATATACCATTTTAATTTTTAATAATTGTTTTAATCAAAATGTTTCGTTGTCTAGAACACGTGACTAACTATCTCTGACTTATATTGCGTTTATTAATATCACAGGAATTTAATGCTTCATTTTCCAGAACACGTGAATATCTCTGACTAATATTGCGTTTATGAATATTACAGGAATTTTAGGTGAAGAATGTAGACACCTGAGACATATGTAAGAAATTTATGAATCCTTTTGTTGGCAAAAATCTTACATATCCAGGGAAATGCATTGAATTAATGGGATATCAAAGTTACAATCTCTAAGATGTGTCTAAGATATCTGAATCAGAAGAATTCAACTTATCTTTCAGAAAGGATTACTAGTAATTCGTTAAAAAGGCAATAGTTGTGATTACCTAAACAATTATTTTGATTTTTTCTACTTGATGTACAATAATAATACAACGGCATACAGAATCTATAAATTGTGAAAATAAGGTCAGGTCCAATGTGGTATTCATATACAAATACATGAAATACATTTGACTTAATCAATTGCAATTAAAAACTTCCAAACCGTTTTTTTTTTCAAGTTATGTTCACAAAATATATAGGACTTTAAGAGTTCATATGCTTCTCTCTCTCTCTCTGATCATCATTGGTATTATTATCCGTCTATACAGGACTTTAAGTACAACTTGTTAATATATAATTACGTACAATGAGCTGTATGTAAATTACCTGTCATTAGAATTAATTAATAAAAATCACTGGGTGCAGGTAACTATATGTACACGAGATAGAACAAACTTTTCTCTTAAGACTTAAACCCTGTTGTCATCCTGTTACCAAGAGCAGTAAACAGTTAAAATTCACTCCAACTCAAAGACTAATTAGCATTCACAACACCATCGTGTGTATGTATGTCGTTAAATGTAATCAACTTCAGTTGATTTGTTTTGGTAAAAGAAATTAAAATATCGAATTTGTTTAATTATGAGCCAGTAACAGTTCACTTAAACTGAAGAGCAATTACTGAGATATTTTTTTTATTTTCCATCAAACATTTTATATCACTGATATATGGGGGTAATTTAGCCTTATTTGCGACACACAAAAAACATGGACCCAATCTGATTCGCTAGAGAGTATCAAGCCACATAGCATTAAGCTTTTCGGTCAAACTGTAGTTTACACACGTATAGTTCTACCAAGATAAATTGATACATGCTTACAAATTCGACGAGTCTAAATTAAATCATATCAGGGGTGACACAATTTCTAGCACAGAAAATAGAACCATACGGTGAATGGTATCGGTGCAAGACAAAATATTTGACTTTTACACCCCTTTTAAATAGTCAGTGATGGTTTTGGTTTTTGACTGACCCGAATTTGGCACTTAGAAGACTCTTTCCTACAAATATAACCTAAACACTCAGTTGAATTTTTATCTTATTGAGTAAGGACTCAAATATACCTAGAACCTTAACACTACAACCCCGCCATACACACAGGATAATTTTTATCTTACTGAATGCGAAGAGGACTCATTTTAGAATCAACAAAGAATGTCCCTCCAACAACATTTATGTACATGTATAGTGTATGAGTGTGGTGCAATATCATTTTCTCCGCAAACATGCGATCATCTTGTTAAACATGGCCCCACCACAGCATCACATCCGTTTAATAATGAAGTGTTTACTTATCTACAACTGCATAAATCGACTCCGACTTGTCACGTAACTGACTGTTTAATGCATGCCAAAGTAAAAATGTACTTGTAGTTAATTCCTCCGTCCTTCAGTTAAATTATTTGATAAACAGATTTTAAAATATCAAACATTAAAATGTCACAATATATAATTTATTTATCAACAAAATGATATAATACTTAAGTTTTCAAATGCTGAAAAAGAGATAACGAAGAATTTACCTATATATACAAATACATTAAATAATTGGAAACTTCCGACTAATTACAAAAATGCATCTCCACTTTTTGAGAACATTTTCGACAGTCTACGCGGCAACACCACACAAACACACAGTCACAATCTTCTTTGAGTTCTTTCACAACTGTATAGTAGCCACGCCCACAGCACATCAAGGTGCACCCGTCTAATCCATAACTGTCTTTGTTACATTGTCTCCCTTTTGTGCCAAGGGAACCAGACTTCAAGTCATAGTTACAAAAATCTGGTGATTCGTCCATATATACAAGATCCTTCTTGGTAGGTTTTTTCATGTTTTTGCTCACTCTTTTTAATTTATTTTTCTTTTCATTAAATTTAACGAGACTTGCGCCATCGAATTTTTCTTTTAACATGCGTCCAATTTCCCGGAAGCTGCGCATCTTTAGCCAACAAAGTTTTATTGAGCACGATCCGGAAACACCGTGACATTTACACACAAGATCCATCTGTGCTTTAATTGCCTGTAATTGTAAGTTAACAGTCATATATTTACAAAGATAAAATCTTGGCAAATTGGTTTTGGACATAAAATGGCGTTGTACTTATGACTTCATTTTGTTGTGTATAATAATAAGATAGTTTTAAGTGCAAAATAATGTGTTGAACAAGATAAGAGTAATTTTTTAAATAATTACTTTTTAAATTTGCAAAATTAGGCAATTAATACAAAATAATGTTTTTATGTGTATCTTTTCTGTATTGAAAACATAGTGATATGAACATAAAACTATTTACTGGCAGAAGCAAGTCATTTATTCAAGGATAAAATGTAAACGAGTTTTTTCCGTTTTTAAAAGATGGCCTTCACAATAAACCAGAAAATTTTAGCCTTAGGCTCAGATGAGTTTCAGATAAACAAAACATGGTTAATATCATTTAACCATTGTATCGATGATGATCTCGACAAAGATACAATCACATAACTTTAGGTGGACAACCTACCTTTCGACCGGCTTCATTGTTCCACACGTTCATAATAGCAGAAGCCGAACTGTCTTGTTCCTTGGCATCAACAAACTGTCTTGAGAACTTGATGCCGTAACGAGTATTTTCTGAACAGCCGCCCCATTCATACTGATCATTTGTTTCTCTCCTCCGAACCCTTTCGTCACAACCGCAATGCTCCAAGTCTCCTTTTGCGCATGCTCGGGTTATACTGAATGTAACCCCGGCGGATGATATTGCGTAAATATATGCTTTTTCGCGGATATCTAAAAAAAGAAAGAAAATGTTAATAATAAGTTTGCTTAGTTACTTGTATGTCAAAACAGTTCTAAATTATTCTTTATAAACAAAGATACCCATTTGCCGTGCAACATACGAAGACACAGAACAGAGGAAAAAACATGATATTTTGAAAATCTAGATATGGAATCTGGTGTCATGGAGAATTTAATATCACCTGCCACAAATATCAACATTTTACAAAACTCAAGTGTACATATCTGTTTTCTGTACTGTATGAACATATTTATACAACATTTCATGTAGATTGATAGGCATTCAATGTGTGTACTAAAATGAACATACACACAACAACAACAACAATAATACTGACACAAATCCTACTCTAAATAAAAGTTTATTATCTGGACTCTTGGAAACTTGGAAGTCAGCTTGGTCACTTGCCTATATTAAAATGTAAAATTAGAAGACAAGACATCATTCCGGAGATGTCTGTATTATCAACGTCCAACAACCAGTAGCACTACTTTACCCTGTCTATAGTATAGGAATCCAACGACAAAAGCAAGAGCAGCCTCTTATATCACTGTACATTGGCATGAATTGACACAAAAAGTATTACTAGTATCAACAACACATGCATGAAGAAGTTGAATACCGAACTGCGATCTTCACTGTCAGACACCTATGTTATGTAGATACGCGTTCAGTTGATAACTAATGTTAGTTACTGATAGTGCATCTAGCTTTTGTAAGAAACGTCATGTCGTGACTTGATATCAAGCCAGACTAAGAGAACCTTCCCAAGCAACAAAAACGTTTATTTTATATAGTTTACTACAGCAGTAGTAGTCGTGGTAGTATTTCATGATGTATTGGGGGTCCGTGGTCGAGTGGTTAAAGCATCACGCTTTGAACCACGTAATCTTTCACTTCTGGTCACCGAGTTCTAGTCCCGCTGGAACCTAAGCTAATTTTTGTGAGAAAGTTCGCCAGTTTACTTGCAGAAGGGCGATGGTCTTTTCAATGGTACGACGTGGCGTAAAACAACATATAAAACTCAAATTCAAATTCGTGAAATATTACTGAGTGGTTATTTACTGTATATATAGTAGTGATTATATTTATAGAAATAATAGCGGCAGTAATGGTAGTAGTGGTGATGGTTGGTTGTAATTGTAACAGAAGCAGCAGTCGTAGTGGTTATTTACTGTATATTTAGTAATGATTAAATATAAACTCCATAAGCGGGTGACTGAGGGATATTACTACTTAAATGTGGAAAATTTAAATGAGTATAATTTATTTGTTTAATAGTGTTTCACGCCACACTCAACTATTTCAGGTATAGGGTGGCGACCGGTAGTTTAATGGTGGAGGAGAGACCACAGCTACAATTTACACCGGAAGAGACCACCCACCTTCCGGAAGTAGAATACAAAATTAGTATATCATATGTTGTTATCATAACTTGTATTGATGAATGGAAGGTTTGAAAAGGCATTTTACTATAGCACTGTGTCACTTGATTAATAAAACATTATGAATATTACCCCCCCCCCCCCCCGACTTGTTCGAAGCTATCTTCACGAGAAATCTGGATTCAATGCCATCATCTATATGGACTGATAGCTGTGATACTGTGGTATAGATTTCCGGCACCTGGTCACGCTCAAGATGTCTTTATAAAAACAGTAATGTCTCTTACTTCGGCCAAGCGTTCGGCATAAGAATTATGAAGGTAAAGTTTTTTCGGATGAAACTTAAAACCAAGGTACTGTATTATCACAGACGTGGTATGTTAAAGGACCCTGGCTGCATTGACTTCATTCCTTAGCAAAGGTCAAATTTGAGGCACTTCCCATAATCTATGCGGAACTTAAAACAGCAGTAAAACGAAAACAACAAACAAAACAATGACAAGAGAATACGTACTTTTGTGTAAAATTCCCCCAAATACATCGGTAGAATTGTAAGTTGAGCAATTCCAACGTCGATAGGCAAATTGGTATTTACATTCAGATATACCCATAGATGCCCCCTTGCTGATGACGTGTAACATTTTGTCCTCCTCACTACACAATGCCCTCTGCTCGGGGGCTAAAAATTTCATTTTTGTACATTGTGTCTTAGCATCCTCTTTTGTGGGTAGATCTCTCATTGTTGGCTGCGCTGAACTAAGAATTCCAAGATACCTGTGGAAAGAAAGCATTAAACGTGTTACAAGAGTTGGCGTTCAGCAACATATCTTGTAAAATTTGAAAAAAAATCATTTTTTATACGGGAAACCCAAGACGTTGCAAACAAACTGGCATACACACGGATCAAAACATTATCCCGACCCACCCTGAGTTTCAATATCGCAGGCAAATCAAATACCGACTGTAAAAATGTGAAGATAGCAGACGTAATATAAACAATATCAAGACAACAACAACATTAACAGTAATGACCAAATCTAACAACATTTTGGGGTTTTTATTGATGTTTTTCGCCACACTCAACAATTGCACGGTTATATGGCGGTGGTCTGGAGAGAACCTGGTTTCAATATACCCGGGAGAGTCGTCCGGCCTTCCGCAAAATCTGGCAACTGACGGATCGGAATGCAGTATTACAAAGGGAGGTAAAAAGTTGGATTGACGTTAGTCATTCTATCTTTCATGTATGAAGATTTATTTTCATTTCTATAGTCGATACTGAGCAGAGTAACAGAACAGGAAAAAAGGTGTGTAAGTTAGATATATTTTGTTTACTCAAAGAAAGAGGAGAACCAGAGGAAGAGAAATGCGTAACAATTACTGAAGAGGGCGAAGATATATATATATCTGTGTGTGTAGTTCGACCTCCCCTCTACGACAGATGTCTATTAGCTGATTTATATCTCTAGTCATGCACAAAGAAGAAATGTTCCGATAAATTCTCCAGGAAAATGTTTATATAAAAATGAATGAATCTTGGATATTCGCCGAAAAGAATAACATTGTTGGTTGTTATGATAGTGTAAAATTATATTATTTTTGTCGTGTTTATTTACGTTCGTATATTTAGTAAGTGTAAACAAATGTAAATATAAGACAGTTGCGTTTAGTTGTAGTTAAACAGTATGTGTGGTATACTTACAATTCAACTATTGTAAACAAAGTGTACACGCACCTGTCTCATATTTCATAATATTGTAGTCTTGCTTTGTATTTACTATTTGTAGTTCTACGCACATTAACACTTTGGTCTCTTGCGTGTGGTTCCGGGGAACTTACTGAGCAATAACTTTGCCAGTTGAACTTCCGGTTACAGACCCAAGAATTTTAAAAATAGCTGGACGTTAAAGAAGAAGGACTGATAGCTTTGACTTGATTTGAATGTTGTTAAATACGCCACACTCAACAGTTTCTTTTTCAGTTCTATGGTGGCAACCAATTTCAATGCTGGAGGAGAGAAACCGGTTATAGTTTACACTGGAAGAGACCAAGAGGCTTTCCCAACATAAACTTTCTCACAAACAAGCTTTGGTTTCAGTGGGCCTCTAACCTACACTAACCGTAAGTGAAACAATTCATGGTTTAAAGTGCGGTGCCTTAAAGATTCAATTTGGTGTCAATGTTACTATAATATGGCATTTAAGAATGCATTGAAAGATGACATAGTTCTAAATGTTTGATATTTCCTATACACTAGATGACACTTCTACATAACAAAAAAAAAGACTTGTCAAAAGTTTAACAATGTCAAAGCAAAGAAAAACAAAGATGGCAACACTTTATATTGGTCCAAATTCCACTCTGGGTCATTTGTTGTTGCCTAAATACTCGTATCTATCCAAACAATGACTGGAGATATATACGTGTCGTTTGTGTCCATTTATCAATTCATAGTTTGTTTAATTGTGAAATTTATTTACAAAAAGAACAACGTAAACGGAGGCAGTGTCGAAACAAAAAATATGTCAAACCCGAGATACGCAGGTATTGCCTTGTCACACTGAGTGAAAAATTTACATGTTATATATCCCTTTGACCTCCATGAGGCGGAATGATCTCGGAGCAAATATATATCTCCTGTTTATCGAATTAAATCATCCTCACTTTCTTTAGTGTGGAGTGGATTTTCATTTGTTCTGTGCAAAATGTAAACAAAGCGTCGATTTCTATATAATTTGTCAAACACAGACAGTGTGAATTATTGTTGGTTTAGTACACTTTTAGCATACTGACCCGAGTTTTCAGACATACATGATATTTATCTCGTTTTTTGACTCCAAAAATCAAACCAGGTAGCGAATTTCAATTAATCTGTTCAAAGAAATTTGTGTTGGTATAACTTGAGAGGAGAGGAATGTTCTGGGGTCTTAAAATTAAAACAATATTGACATAGAAATTGATATTTTCTCTGACAACAATTCCCTTGATTCCTCCAAATCACAAAATATTTTCTTATAAAAGCCGAGAATATTTATTCACTTCAAAAAGATATCCGTTGTCGTTTACAATTGCTGTCGCCTCATTTTGGTATGTACCTGTATAATCATGTAAAACACCTGGCACCCGAAGCAAAGACATGTACATGGGACGACGGGCGAAATCTACATCAACAACGGAAGGTGACGCGGCGTGATAATAAATCACACATGTGGATCTGATTTTACTTACCCTATATAATATATTAAATGAAGTTTGTCGGAAATTTGAAAAAAATAAAATATTCAGTTTCAACCGGCTATGGTCAACAGGGCTGCCGCACGAAATGTATTACCGTGTGAAAGAAAGATATAGTCAGAAAAAGCGGATCCGTGCCCCATTTCAAATTAATCATTCAATAAAATGATTCAGTATGAATATTTTTGCACATCATGTGAACATTTTACAATTAAAATTATTTGTTCAAAGCGACAATGACAATCAACATTTCAGGATGAAGTATAAGTTTAAGTAAGGTAAGTCATCCGTGACGATTTTAAAGTCCAGTAACTCTGGTAAATGTTGCAGAATGTTAGTAATAATCAATTCTATCAGTATTCTGAACATGGTTAAAATTTGAGAAAAGAAATTTATCTGATGGAAAACAAATTGCTGCAAACCATGATAAAAGGTCGATCTTCTATCTCAGGGTAGGTAGGGGGTTTGTTACCCTGTTTTCCAACCACAAGTTAAACTAACAAGACTAAGACTGTATCTTAAATCTTCACTATAATATTAAAACATAAGGGAACAATACATGACCAAAAAATGAAACAAGTGTAGATAGACTGACAGACAGACAGATAGATAAAATCATCCAGACAAGAATTATCATTTATTTCATATTGTGATGATTAGGTTTTTACGTTGATAAAACACATTGGGTGATTTCATACTATTATTCCTGTTCAACATCAATGTATCAATAACTGTTTGTCACGCCAGACGCACGCTGAAATATTATCTATTGAATAATCGTGTTATAAAATCTAACCAAGACAACTGGAATGTATAAAATGTATAAACTATATGAGCATTTAAATTGACGTTAAATTGACTATTTTGTAGATTTCACCCTAAACTCCTTCCCCAGACATAAAGAAACTTTGATTCGTTTTTTGAAGGCCATTCGCCGTCACAAAGGCCATCTTAAGTACCTTATAACTAAAATCGTATATGATAAAACCACTTGAAATTTTAGAAGTGGTTATCAGTCAAAAGAGAACATAAGCGGTCTGTGTGGTAATACTGACATATTAGTTTATTTCGACTTGAAATATTTTCTTTAATTTAACCGTCTACATAAATCAAATCATTCAAAATTTAAAAAAAAAAAAAGAAAAAACAAAAAAGGGATCGGTCTCAAAACTTTACAATGTTCGTGTACCAAGAGAACAAAATATCGAAATTGACAAATTCGTCTCAGGAATATACATGTTCATGTGTTAATATATCAAATAATACAAGAATGTAATGGAAGAATTTCAATATTGATCATTGAGAGCATAAAGTCTAAATGTCAAATTCTCTCTCTCTCTCTCTCTCTCTCTCTCTCTCTCTCTCTCTCTCTCTCTCTCTCTCTCTCTCTGTATAATTATAAAATTTGAAGAGAAAGTCGCTCATTCTATTTCGGGTAAAAAACATAAGGTTATCTAATGAGAATAAATATTTTTATCTAATTAAATTCTGTATTTACTTAAGCGTCCTCTGATCACTGATATAAATTCATTATCTATATATTACTATCTGCAATGCACTTGACTCGCTCGATTAGCCATAATTCCGAATTTAAATCCAGACGCCTTGTTTCACCATTTGTAGTGGATATATATTGATATGGATCTGATAATGAAGATGTAAGCATCATCATTATTTAGTACTTTGTAACATGAAACAATAAATCAAGATTCCTCCTTAACAAACAATTTCACTTCAGGGGCTCCGAACAATTCAAAACATTCAGACTTTTGGCGAAATATTTAAAAATCTAATCTTTGTGTTTAGCCTGTTAAGTATTGATGCTGTAAAAAGGTACCGTAATTAAATAATGAGTGCGTAAAGATATAACATACATGCAGATATATTATCAACTTTCTCCCGTTCAGTTTTTTCGAAATAGTTTGTACTCAGATCACGTGACTTCAACTGAAAGTCGGGTAGGGTCGTTTCCCGGAACATATCAGAGAACCTTGGAATTATTCAGTTTTTTTGGTTAAAGAAAAACAAAACGAAAAAAATATATCAGATTTTGCATTGATCCCGACAAAACTTTTAACACTAAGAATTTAATACAAATGTAGCATGGTTGAAAGTTGTTTGTACTGGCCTTGTCATTTCTTTAGTAAAAAGAAATCAAAAGCAGATCAATGAAACACTGCATCAATGCCGAAAGATTGCAAATTGTGTCCGTTCTTCATGAAGCTAAAAATATGGGCGTCATTTTTTTTATCAAGATCAAATATTTTATTTAAAATATACATTGATTTCCATATCCGGAATGTTGTTATTCTTCATATTTGAAGGTCGATCCTGATATTGGTAAAATCTAACCACATTGTTTATAAAAACAGCATTTCACTGGAAGTCAGACAAGTAGCGGAAATGAAATTCCTCTAATACCGTTTCCATTCTTGTGTCTTCGCTGACCTCCAATAGGCCAGTGGAAACAACTTACACCATCCAGACCCGACAGGTTCATTGAAATGACTTTAGCATAAGACACTATAAAAACTGAAAATGATTGCAAATTGATAAAATCTCCCCATAAAACTGTGTATCGTGTGTAAGGTTCGATATGGCGCTCTACGGACGATGTGCTAGCCAAATTTTCCATACGGTTCGCATGCAAAGTGTATCTGTAGTGAGAATATAAGTCTCAGGCAAAAAATCCCATCTATTTTATCAAAGAACAACAGACAACTTCGGGCTAGGGCCAAAGAAAATATTCGAGTTTAATTTAAGAACAATTTGAACAAAAATGCTATTTCGGTTTGGTTTACATTTTAATTGTGTGCGTGTGATACTGTTTCACTTCTTATTCAAACTTAACAAATTGTTGGGGGATCATATTCCCTACGTATATTGCCACACAGAAAGTGTCACTGCAAAAATTTCCAGTGCCGGAATTTTGAAAAAAAAACAAAACAAAACAAAACACCCAGCCAACGCACTCACCATATTCTTATTTCACTTAAAATTTTCCGTGTCATTGTAACAACAATTTTAGGTATAAATTATGGTTGTTCTTATGCAAAAAATGTCTAATTTCCCCCCAAATTTAAGCCAGTATATTTTCAGTTCTTCGTGGAACATCCTTCCGTAACACGGTTTTGAATTTCTGACGGACACTAAATCATGCTAAGATATGCTGCCTTAGTTTTATTTCTTTTGCTGAAACCATTTGAAGAATGCTACCATGGCGAAAATTCGCGGCAAATACGCTTGGAATGATAATATTATCTTTTTATATCCATGTCATCAATGTTTTGCCCATAATCCCCAAAAATCTCACAACAAATGTGATTATATTTGTAATAGTAAGTGCAAAAACCCAAAACGGGTTTATAGTACAATTCTTCCTAGGCTGAAATCCCATCAAGATTTTAAATCACCTTCAAGTTTTGGTTAAATCGGACATACTGCTGTGTTGTAAATTTTGAATTTACTGGATGCCGGTAACTACGAAATGTACACCCATCCAGTAATTCAAAATATACAGCATGACAATACTACAGTTTCGGCCTAAAATATTCCATATCAAGTGTATTTTACATTGGTTCAGATTTTCCCCCCACCAAACATAAATAGTGGATACCTTTAACTCATCTCTGTAGTATTCAAAATCTAGTTTAAATGCGTAAATATTTCACCTCCAATATGTTGAAATTTGACAGCATGAGACTTATTGCCTCCATTCAGAGTTCTATCTCAGATGTATTGTGGTCCACACCTCAACCGTCTACACTATTTTGTGTCAATATAATACAGAATATTCAAATTACGTCATATCGGTAATTTTTCCATCAAGGGTATATGTTTTCAGTTGTTCAAAGGAAAGCCATCGTAAACACCGACCTGATTGAAATGTTTGATTCCTTTGTATGTTTGTTTTGTAAATTGGAGGGGAAAATGTAACTAAACAGCGAAATTTGCCATGAAATGAAATGATACGTTTATTTCCTTTTACTGTAAGTATTTTCTTTTTATATGTGATGTTTCAACCTTTTTGCTCACAATTTCGTGAATTACGCTTGAAGCAAGACTTAAATAGACCTTTTCCCTAGTCGTGCCATTCCGTTAATTTTTGTTTTGTTTTTTGTTTTTGTTTTTGTTTGTTTTGTTTTTTTTGTAATGATTTGTTCTCAAATCTCGTGTCGTCAACAGAAATGTGTCCTATATAACTTCTGGATTTCTAATGTATACATTGACAACATTCAATTTGTTGAGGAAAAATTAAGCTAAACGTTCTTTCTTGTGAAGATGACAAATTGTATGCCTTTCCTCTAGGCTCCTCCTCAGATCTCGCACCAAGCACTGTACGTAACACGTATTCCTGATTACCTATACGATAAACTTCTTAATCGGAAGTAATGTATTTTTCATTGAAGCTTCGTATTATCATGACAAACTGACGTACCGGACATCTCGTAAAAAGGTCTAAATTCAAAAACGGGACTGTTAAATAGTTTGAATCTTCCATAGGCTATTAAAGGTTCAACCAAACAACTCTAGAATACAGGATAAATAATTTGATGATATATTTATAGATATTAGTTAAGTGTAAACATCAGACTGCTCAGCGATATATAATATCTTGACAGTCTACATTATCATCAGGACAAACGGTGAAGTCTGATTCCAGTTCCGGCTATAGGGTTGAAGGTCACGGAAATTAACCTCATTTATTATTATTAATGATCTTGGAATACGATCCAGACTCCATTAGTGATAGATAGATAGCCTACGTGTGTTGACGACTATGGAATTAATTACACGTATATTATACTGATATATACAAAATTAAAGTACGGTAGATCGTAATTGTCAAAGAGAAAATACTTAGGTAAAACTACACGGTTATGATGTACGGTAGATCATTCGTGTCTTCTAAAGTGTCAATGTATGTATCACCAATTATTGTTAAAAACTTTATAGTTATATTTTACTGTTATTACTGTTATTTTATGAATAAATAGAGATTTAAATAAAGTAAAAGAAAAAATCACATAACACTATATTTTGAAACAAAAATCAAAGCAGAATATGAGTATTTTATTAAAAACAATTGCAAATGTCTTAAAATAGATTCAATAAAACACCTCAACATTTTCAAATAACAGTTGCACTCAAAATTTAAAAGGATACATCATAAACATGATTTCTGTAAACCGTATTTAAATCTAAAATGGTACCTTACACTGGTTTATACCATCAAAACCTTGGTTTTAAATAATAATATGAAATATTGATGATGATGATGATGATGATGATGATATAAATACACAAGTCTTATTCAACATTGTATTTTTAGAATGGCAACATAGTACACTAGTCTATGACTTTAAGAACAGTTAAGTCAGATAGTCAGATATAAGCCAATCAATATATTTGTTCCCGTCAATTAGTCATACATGAAAACTTTCCAACAGCTGAAAAAACTCTCTTTCTTAACACGAGTCTCTAAATTTTGGTTTGTGTAAATGACCTTAGAAATACCATTGAATTTTACAAATCGAAATCATATTGAATGACTTTGATAGTATTTATCAAGTCACGTGAAGTTAGACTTCAAACGGATAAAATGAATCCCCGCTCACTTATAATATTTCGCATCGAGGTGTTCAAATTCAATATTTGTACAGGAAAATGATATGCTTTATACACAGAAAACACACTGTTAATTCAATTATGTATCACAAATTTAACATTTAAAAAAATCTCTATCTGGTAACGCAACGCCAATATTCCCCGGGGATTTTAATTCATTAAAATGTGAATACACGTGATTCTTTTTTTCAATTTTTTAATGGGCAACGCAAACACTAATTCTGTTGTTGTAACACGTACATTGTGACGACTAAAGAAAATATTTCACTATATCCAATTTCTTTTAAGAATTATCTTATATACACAGTCAAACAGTGCTTAGGTCATAGAATATTTCACACTAAAATTTTGTTTTATATAATTTACAAAACTTTGCGTGATTAAGTGTTGCTTTTAAAATGGAGATCGCTGACTTAGGTGCGGGGTACACGTAGACATGTCTTTGATTTATTTAGGAAAATGTTTACTGTTACGGATATCTTGGTATACGGTATCCGTTTTCAAGTCGGTCAATTTAGTTCATGTCATTTTATATTTTATCCAACACTGTTTTTAACTGCTTCGTAGTATCGAGAATTTTCAAGTATTGATGGGACCGGCATGACCAAAGTTGGTACGGATACTGTAAGGTGCCAAACTGTCGTTGGAACATAACTTATTCAGTCTTGCTCTACAACACATGACATTACATCTAAGTACCAATAACCCTAAACGTCATTGCTGTTGTTGTTATTTGTAGTTAAATAATTACGGCCACTTTTCCCAATGCATCGAGTGTTTGTGTCTAGTGTTCCGGAAATTTTATTACATTCCAAAGTTTGCCATTTTTTATATGAAACTACAAAGTGATAATTCCTTCATCAGCAAAACTGCATATCAACATATCAGTATGATGCAAAGCCAGTCATAAACATTTAAAACGAAGAAACGGATCTGGTCGATTAAATTTTTCAGTTTTTTTTTTCATTTCCAATTTCGGTAAATTGAAAATGAGTAGATCTACATGTAGTCGTGTACTCATTTTCATTTGACCAAACTTGGAAATGAATAAACGACGATTGAATTTTCAATAAAACTACAAGGCTCAATTTACATGTGAAAATTACGATTTCAGGGTTAACAAATGTACATTTAGTATATTTAACTTTTTTTTTAGTTACTTGAATAATGAGTAGGCCTATAATACTCAAATTCACATACAAACAAGTTCTATAGGCAAAGTGCAATAATTGAACATTGCCAGAAATTCCATTAATATGATTATGTAGTCAGTAGTCGGAAATGTACACAGGCTCAATTCTCAAGAAAACACACAAGACGGTGAAATAACATGTCATTCTTTTCCAAAAAAAAAAAAAATGTTTGATTGCCTAAATGGCGTTTTACGTCATGTTCAACACTTTGTCAGTCACCGGTATATGGCGACGGCCTTGGAGGAGAGAACACGGTTACGATGTACCCGGGAAGAGAACATTTTTTCGCAAATAAATTAGCATCGACTTTCTCACAAAATCAGTTATGGTTTCATCAGAGCTGGAACCCTCGCTAACTAGCGATGAGAGTCCTCATAGTATAGAGCGCAATGCCCAAACCATTCGACCAAGGTTGGGGCAGAAATGAATGTGTATGTATCTGCTACGTTGGGTTACTGTGGACATCATTTTTTCAGCATTAGAAGGGAGAAAAAATACCGATTAAAAGTAATTGAAAGAAACCAGATATAATCGGTGCATGCACCAACTGAAGAGAAAATTGCAAATATTTTCATTAATGAATCTACTGCCGCAGACAGATAATTATCGATGAGTTTTATATTACCGACGGACAATGTTTCTTTAACCTGTTTGGTATCACTCATCACAGCAGTTCTTGAATTTCATAATCACTTTGGATCGCGGAAGGATATATGGTCACTGCGCACCATTTACATTTGCCATCAGCAGAGAAAACATCACCGATTGCCCGTAACCAAAGTTTATCTACAAGTGTTAAAACTCAAATATATATGTTAACGCATGCTCAGATGAAATCTAGTATTCTTATTTGTAGCCAACATTCCAAAAACAAAAAAATACATCCGTCGAAAAGAACCGTTTTCCATCTTACTGACTAAGGATTTGGGGCATTTTAGATCATTTACACATTTTAACTAATTAAAACCATTCATAATATCAAGGTCAGTGATATGGAGTGTCTAATTTGTATAATGAATTTCAAATACATGTGTCTGAAAATATGGCTGAAAAAAAAAAAATAATATTAATATCTAAAATATCTAAAAAAAAAATGGTCTATCTGATCTAAAAAAGTATCCCTTTCCCTATACTTATACTGATAGCAAGTTATAAATATTCTGATATTCATATATCTATCTAAAACCATTATGCAAATACTAAGACTGGTTATTCAAAGGTGAAAAGTGTTTTAAACTGAAAAAAAAAAGAAACAAGAGAATATTTCAAAAAGTTTCTGTTTCTTTTTTGTCCTTTGTAACTACCCATCTCTTTAGCAATGTCCCCATTTATTCTATAACCTTGCAATTCTCTGATGAAATTTTGTCACTGAAGGAACAAAGGTTGCAATTCAATGCTTGGATACCTAAGATAAAGCATGTGTTTGTGCGTTCTAAGGTCCCTGTCTATGATAGTTTTATTACATCATGCTAAATGACGTATATAATGAGAGGTAATCAAAAGTTACAGATAGCTAGGATAGTTTCATGTGCCATTTGTATAATGACATTCCGTAGATAAGTACAGCCAGAGATAAAACTTAAAGTGCATACCGCTATCGGTTTTCTTCTTTATTTACGCGACATTTTTGTCGTTTACATTGGTTTTCGTCAAACGTGACACATTGTCTGGTCTCTTTTCAGGTACATTTCCTAGTGTTTGAGGACCAACATACATATCATTCTTATATATAAACCCGATGAAACTCGAGTCTGGTATCGGGTCAGTTCCGCAGGACATTTTGTGTTTGGCCATACAATTCCGTGGCTCCTATTCCATTGCCTTCAGGACTTCTTAACGATTAGTATCTATACGTTTTAAATCTAAAAAGACTGTTTTTTCTGAAAAATTATGAACCCGTTCAATTATCTATTTCCAAATATGGCATACCTACTGTCAACAATAGTAGTGTCATTACAACAATGAACATTGCTCTCAAAGCCATATGGGATGTTATAGCTTTAACTGGTGTCATTTTCTGGATTTATCATTTTAGTTTTAATATTTGCATTTTTTGTAAATTCATTTCCCCCCTCAAATAGTGTCTAGAAGAGGAAAACCGAGTCTTTTTAATGTCGCAAACGGGTTGTTTACATCTCAACAAGAAGAGGTTAACGTAATTTAAGAAACCGATATCGGATTACGGATCGCTAGTGATACTCTCATAGAGCATATCTTGAACCTTAAAGACAAACACCAGGATAGTCACAAGATTGATTGCTTGGTAGTTATTTACAGCCAAAAATATCTGTTCTGTTTCAACTTGTCTATTAAGCAACACTTAGTCAATATATTCCAACATCTTTATCCGGAAAATTCAAATTCCTTTCGTATTTATGTTCTAATATCGCGGTTTCCTGGTCAGTAATTATACTAGCTGTATTCCCTGGTTTATAAATGTGAATCGGAGTTCGTGCATTATTTTATTTTAACCATTTTATCTTTTTTCTAGGGAAAAATCGCAGTATCTTGTAAAAAAAATCCGTCTCTCCAAATCGTAAAAATGAACGCTGCATATTGGCATAGGATATTTTTGTAATCTAACTTAAAACGACAACAACAATAATAATAACAATTAAGAGACCTCCCTCCAAAAATAACCTCATAAAAAAGAGGACATTTAAAACCGACAGTTACACATGTTTCATTATCTAAAAATACAAAAATGTGTTAACTACAATGTTTGTCAATGTAATTCTGTGGGTTCCATTGGTTGTTTGTTCTAATTTTATGTAATATTTCACCAAGATTTGTTTTCATTGATATGGAGAGTTTAAGATGAAGAACCACAAATTTTGACAAGTGCTATAGACTGATATTGCCAACAATAAGGTTTTCTTCGTGTCACGCCCACTGTCATTGACACTCGGTTTAACGTCTCATTCGGAAGATAAGTGATTTTCACTTTTATTGTCGAGTGTTTGACGAAGGATTAGTCAAATTATTTTAAATTATCTTATATAACCTGGATTGGAAGCCGATCCCATGGTTCTACCGGCCTAACTATCTAAAGGTTTGAATCCTATGACGAAAGAGGAAGTTAATAAAATACTATAAAATACAAAACGGATGAGGGCATTCCACTTTCTGTAAAACTTGGTGTATGTGGATAATGGTTATATTTTTGTTCAAATCTCCAACTAGCATTTTCATACTTTCCAGTAAATCACCTGATCTTAGAAAAATCGATAAACCCAAGTCTAAACTTCAGTCGACTGTTGACAGTAGTTCAAGACGATTTTTATTATTAACATAGAGACATAATTCGTTTTATTGATTTATTCAAAGTTGTGGCATATTTTTTAACACGGTCATTGAGTTAACCTATTTAAAATAATTTAAATCATGATACCGTCGTTTATATGATGTTTCCGAAAATAATTGATTTATGTAGATTTCAAATTATCATGTCTAGTACATGTGATGGGTCCATTGTAAGTCCTACCACATGAAACATATTACAGATGTACTAATATCACTTTATACAATCAATCTATGTAAGTCAAACTTGCATTAAAGACCACCCCTGTGTAAAGGGCACCTGTCTGTAAAAGCCATTCAAACTTAATCTCTTTATAAAGGCTACCTGTTTATAACAGCTACTTTTGCGTGTTCCCTTGGGTGACCTTTATAAAAATGTTTTACTGTATATATGTCCCCATAGTTTTTTTTCTCAAACATATGATGAATAAAACCTTGTTAATTTTTGCACATTTGTGTGGAAGTCTAAGGAATTTCTTCCTAAAGTGGTTAGGGATTTGTAAATTTCTTTTTATAAAATCTACCATGATTTTTATATGACAAGTGAAAATTGTTGCTAGAAAGTAAAAAATGTTGCTGCCCAGAAATATTGATTCAAAGACACTTAAAACAAAAATCAGATGCAAATAAATAATTTTTTTTTCATTTAAACATGTAAAGTTGACAAAAATGTGAAATTGACTTGAAAAAAAGATTATTTAACATAGAGATCTATGGGGAAAGCTGATATATTTATAAGACCCTCATGTTGTAAATTTTTAATTTACTGGGTGGTTGTAAATACAAAATTTACAATATGACAACACCATACTGTAGAATTTATTTCCATGATCAAATGACAGCAGAAAAAAAGTATTCTGTTGTAGTTACCAATAGTTGGGCAGTTGGGATTTTTATATCTAATATATATTCTTGAAAGGTTTGCAAGCAGATCATAAAATATACCATATGCATTTTATAGAATTTTGATCCTGAAAATGTAATATTAACATTCTGAACAAGGATATGGATTTCCCCAAAGACAATAATAATGTAGACAGAACCCAAAGTTACCAAATTTGCTCAGTACTGAAGCTTAACTATTTTTTGGTGATTTTAAGGTAACAACATACAAAATTTACGCTGCAGCTGGACATATTTTTTATCACAGGAGGCGGAAACTATGTCTATAAAATAAAATCTAGTGTATACATGTGTCTGTATCATTTTTGTTATACTAGATTTTATTTTATTGACATAGTTTCGACCTTCTGTGATTTGTATATTGAAGGCGTCGCCATGACTGTAAATAATGAGGAAACATATTGCTCATTCAAAGAAAACTTCAGAAATATATAAAAAAAAATTGTTTCAGTAAATACTCGAATTTTAGGTATCGTACTCCGGCAAAGTCTTCTTTCATTTTTTACGGGATAATCATGGGTGTAGCCAAATTGTTTTATGTGAATAATGAACAATAAAAATCTGATTGCAAACTACTTTACAGTCAAAATGAAAAATAAAAGTTGTGTATTGAGTAAATTTGATGACTTAAGACTCGGATCTATATATGTATTATAACTCAGAAGTTACATTACGCTTAAGTGGCCATGATGGAATTCTTTAAATTTAACAAACAAAACTACATGGTATATATGTGTCATTAGAAGTATTTATTTAGGCAATTTTCTAACATTTTGAGAAATACGTGTAAATCTGCACCAAGTGCAGACCAGTCTCAACAAAAACTTGACGTACTTGTGGTTGTAAATTATCTCGTCAAGTAAAGCATTAAACGTTATGATTTTATGGTATATTATTTGAAAGGCAGAGTTAACTCCGTGGCAAAGTACACGCAGACTCCAAACAAGCACCAGACTGCGCGATATGACATTTATAGTTCCAAAAGTTTGGTTCTTTTCCAGTTTTCCTAACAAGTGAGTGGAGATGAAGCGATAAAAAATGACACCGGGTCCGAGATAAAACGGAATAATCATAAATAATCCAATAAAACGGATTCTGTAATAACTGTAGTATTGTATCAACGAAATGCGGCCTCCTCGGGCATAAAATTCATCTCCGTGCGTCACGTTATCTAAATCAAATGTTCCTAAGCGGTCGTAAAAACCAGTCCGGGGAAAATAAACTTTTAAAACACCTTTGAGTAATATTACAAGCCTACCACATTCTATACGTGCAATAGTACGATTGGACACAGTGCATCGCTACATATGGCGTAGAAAATGTCTAATTTCAGTGAAATGATATATTTTAAAATACATGTAATTCGATCGTTTGTTGCTGTCATATTTCTAAAATTCTGTGGAATGTCCCACCCGTCCCCATACCATGAACGAGACTATAAACTTAGTTTTTACCACGTGACTAATAATGCCGCTTACATCATTCTTGATAAAAAAAATAAAGCTCTGCATTCCAAAATCCATTCAAATGTATACATACAGCCATGTATTATGTTTGTCTATAAATAAATAAAACTAAGCAATTCAGTTTTAAACTTTGTAAACATAGGTACAGTCAAGAATAGGAGACAGTGCGCAGACGAAAAATAGGCACGTGCAGGTATTTTCCTCTCGCGGTCTTTTCATTGACACTGCAAAAGTTTTTAAAATTCCATTTAGGTTAAATGTTATCAGACTAGGATTAAAATTACATTTATTTATCAGCGTTTTATTACCGTGATTAGGCCACTATTGAAAATTTCACGCAAATTAGTCGACATGGGCAAGCACGAGGGTAAAACTGTTTATCAATCAATTATGCAGGCAAATTCCTATTATTAGCGTGGGACTAGGCTTTCCACTTAAAAATCTTTTGTGTGTGAGGAAAGAAAAGTATCATTCCTGATTAACTCGCTTAAACGGCTGATGTCGGCGATATCCGTATCGTCGTAAAACCACGGTCCTAGGGAGGTGCATAGCGATTCCGGACCGTCGTTTTCGATGATGCATTCGCATAAGCGGCAGCGCTTTCTTCAATATATGGCGTATATATATTTAACATGAACAATGTATTTTTAAAAGCTGTTTAATGCCACACTCAACAAAAAGTGCCGAAACACCAGAGGCCGAACTGACAAACGGTCGACACGTATGCAAACATCCGAAGAGAGAGTACCGTTAAAACGTACCCAGGAAGAAACCATCGACCTCCCGCAAGTAAACATTAACTGCCAAACTTTCTCACAAAATCAGATTAGATTCCATCGGGTTCGAAGCTGCGCTACCAGAATTGAAAGACTTCATGGTGCGCGTCGCTCTAACCATTTCACCGTGGAGATCCCTATAACATTGTAGCAACAAGACTATCTGTTGAAAAACATAATTCTAAAAAAAGTCACCTGACATCATATGAGCAGATAAAGAACAATAGAAACTTTTGTGTCAGTGGCAAATGTGACACGCGTTTTAAATGCATATTATTCGTGTATATTTATACTACTTGTTTTATATATGTGGGAGTGCGACATGGTGACAGATAAGCCCCCCTCCCCCTATATCCAGTGCACGGGGTTGAGTGTGTGTTACAATTCGGGGTCACTCAACTACAATATAGTGCCCACATTGTGTACGCATTTGAGAATACAGACGGGGGACATTCGTGCGTTTTTGTTTTTGTTGTTTATGCCTTTTTGTCCTCCTGTGTGACTTGTAGATTAATTAGCATTTAAGTATTTAAAATTTACCGTGTCGAGTGCGATAACAAATGTCAACGTTCGAAATTTGTCATTTTGGGGGAAATGGTCTCCGGGCAAACAATCCATGTCAGAATTCATAACAATGTAATCCAAAGCGACGGCAAGTCAAGAAAAAAAAAAAGCTAATGATATAGAGGGATAAAATTTCATTCATAGAAGAATTCCCTTCGGTTTGTGTTCTTTTTCTTTTCTTTCTTTTTTGTTAAAGATGAGTTTTATGTAAACATTACTTTGTCGTTCTTTTGAAATATAATTATAATTCAGAATGAGAGCTGAGACAGACTAACATCGGAGTTACTGATAAGTTTAATTCACAAAAAACGCGCGGTGTTGTTATAGAATTATTTCATTTGTGTTTAATTCAATGTTGTTTTGTACGATATTTTTAAAAGACACATTTATATCTTGACGAAATTTATTAAGAGCAAAAAAAAAAATCAATTACAAACACATATAGAACATCTCGGTTTTGTACCGAGCGGAAATCGTTTGACAAAATGTTTCTATCATTTTACCTGTATAAATGACAGATCAGAGCGATTTATGACGGATTAGATTTCATATAAAATCGCTAATTACGGGGTTACATCACGCAGTTTACTTTTATATCTGTAATTTAATTCATAATAAATCCTTTCTAACATGAGTGTTTCTTCTGTACCCATTTAGTAACCCAAATATGTGTCAGGGATATTAGAATACCTATTTATTCCAAATCCTAGTTTCCAGGCCGGTAACAAAGTTTAGGTAACGGAATGCTTGAACCTTCTTTCATCAAAGATTCTAACCACAGAAGCAAATAGATTTTATCTACCTTCTCGATAAACAGCTAAGAGAAAACAATTGTCGGTAGCTTTTACAAGTCCAGTTTTATCAACAGGTGAAATTGACAATACCTAGGTGCCAAATGTCACTTTGGCGTGAGAGCAATCCTTTTTACGTTGTCAGAGTTTAGACCAATACAATGAGCCTTTAATTTAATTCCAGAAAATTAAACATGGGATCCATTACTGACCAAGCACCTGTCAAAGACTGAAAACGGTAAAGAAAACACGTTTTCGTAAAAGTCAGCTGACACCTCGAAACTGACATTGTTAAATAAGGATTTGAAAGGGGCGACGTTGTTTACATATGACTTAGGACTAGAGTGTCACTCCTTTTAGAGAATAAAAGACTGGGTCCCCTTATAATTAAATTACGGTAGATGTGAAAAGATTGATAGAATTACCGTAATATCATTTTGTAAAGATCGAGATCCACTGATCATAAGGGTTCTAAAAAAACTTACAAACCCTTTGATGTTTGTCGGGAAAACTTTTCGAAATTAATCCTCATTTTAAAAAACCGCAGAATGCAATTTTGAGAAAAATAAGTTAAGTCTCTCTTTAACACCATAACTAAGCTATTAACAAATCTTGTCCATATTTTGTAATGACCGTGAGAAAGCAAGGCAGAAAAGGGGGGGGGTCAAATGATTCGAAAATTATATAGTAATTGTTGTCCGATCATTAAGGTGATTACTGATAACCAATTTGTATTGTGAGAGCGATAGTATATGTCGTGGACCGATCGATAAATCGTCTCTACCTCGCCCACACATACTTGTCATTTCAATGAGCAATTAGTGCAATGTTACCTGCGAAATTAAGAGAGAGAACGTAATCAAACATTGCCTTAAATTTGATGGCAATATGTGTACTCTAAAACAAATCTGATAAATATCTATTATTACTTCTATAAAACTAAAGTAATATTAAACTTTTGATTTGTCACGGTCATTTCAAAAATTGTTAAGTAAATGTGTTTTCACTTTTAGTATAACACATGAAAAAAAAAATGAAAAAAAGCCGATCATAAGAAAAAAAAAATGTAGAACCAACTTGAAGAATGAATTTAAATATTGTGGTCCATGCTAAATTTGACAGTTTATATGAATTTATATATGAATAAATCATTGTTATAATCTATGCAATTGATCTAATTCTGAATTTAAATAGAGCAATATTTATCCAATATTGAATTTGATTCCGGAAATAATTTTGTTGATTCTGTATTTTTAAATTCATAAAACTATGTATTTTCATAATGACCTTTTCTCTAATCTTTAGTGTTTATTTTCCCGAAATTACTAATTCAATGACTTTTCATGTAATCCTTATAAATTCATTTTATCTAAGTATGATATTAATTAGCCATAAGGATTCTATTAATTGGCTATTAACAGACTATATCTTTAATCTTTACTTTAAAGAATTTATTAATTTCGAAAATCTCATCTCTTTTATCTGCAGCCATCTTGTCTAATTACTATAAGTCAGATGTGATTTCTAAGATTAAAATATAGAATCTTTTACTTGATGTGGTAATTCACGAACGTGAATCTAACATTTGATAAAACAAATCATGAGTTTTTAAAATAATGTAATTAAGTTTTTATTTATCAATAACAGATAAAAATATTTTACTTGTATAAAAAATAAATTAATAACTAAACATACAGAACTCGCAGTTGGAATCAGCTGTCTTACTTATTTGTTTTCTTAGGAAAATTTTTTGAATAGTATTTACGAGTTTACACTTATGCTATTTAAAGGTTAGCAAAGGAAACCCAGAACATCTTGATATGTAGGTATTTCTCCGTACATCTACCCCTACACCGAATCACCTTGATATGTAGGTATTTCCCCATACATCTACCTCTACATAGAATCACCTTGGAATGTAGGTATTTTTTTCTCGCACATCTACCTTTACATCGCGTCATCTTGGTATGTAGGCAAATCGCCGTACATCTACCTCTACATCGCGTCCCCTTGGTATGTAGGTATTTCCTCGTACATCTACCTCTACACCGCGTCACATTGATATGCAGGTATTTACCCATACATTTACCTCTAAATTCCGTCACCTTGATATGTTGGTATTTACCCGTATATCTACCCCTACACTGCGTCACCTTGATATGTAGGTATCTTCCCGTGCATCTACATCTACATCGCGTCACCTTGGCATGTAGGTTTTACAATGCGTCACCTTGATATGTACGCATACATACATCTACCTCTACACCGCGTCACCTTGATATGCAGGTATTTACCCCATACTTCTATCTCTAAATCTAATATCTAAATGGATATTAGGGTATCTGATAGATATGTTCATTAATTCCCTCCCCCCCCCCCCTGGACATCTACTTTTGTTCTGTTTTATAAATTGATACTGATATCACATGCATACATTTTCCCTAACATAAAATTCTCTAATAGGGACCTACGCAAAGATATGTAGGCTAATCATTCCTAAGAATTTAGAGGGTCTCAAAAATGGATATGATTACAGCAATAGATAAAACAGAAATATACTGAATAAAAAAATTTTGACCACGAATTTATGAAAAATCTCGATTACGAAGTAGCTTAAAATTTGAAAATTTCATTTACATGTATAGTTAAGTTTAAATTAAATACAAGTCAATTATTCATACTATTGTACAGAAAGGAAAATTGTACCGAAAATCCCGGTAAATGGGCGTTGCAATTTCTCTTTCACTCCCAAATCATATACATGTACATGATCGTTAATATGTATCGCCATCAAAATAGTTTCCATTTCTAAAGGCGGGGTTTCTCGGTTTACATCAATAACTGAAATATTTTATCGTTTCGTACAGATAGAATATTTCCGTGTTTTACAATTAATCATGGAGCCATGTAATCAGAATTATCCATCGTTTGACAACACGTGTTGTGTCTGAATAATGACGAAACGGAATACATTGAAGATGAATTTTTCATATCTATTTATTTAATTGCTTCAGTGATTAGCCGTGTAATATTACCAGACTATGATTATCGCAGTCATTTTAGATAACTTCAATGACGTGTAAATATAAACAAAATAAATTCACGCGGCGAGTTATCGCAATTTTGAAAAAAAAAAATTGCCAAATCTTTCCAGATATTTCAACTTTGTTGAAGGTAGCAAACGTTGCTATAGCTTCAGACAATGTATAGTAAATAATAAGTACGGAATACATTTATTTTCTCTATGAAAGTGATTGCTAGTACACACGTTGGTAGGCTACCTCCCTAGTGACATCGCCGTCTACTGGGGAAAGGGGCAAGAAGTAAGAGCACTGCGCGAGTGCGAGTGCGAGTCCCGTTGGAACCAAAGCTGATTTTCCGATACTCTTTGCCAACTTACTTGCGGAACGCGGGTGGTCTTGTCACGGATATATCAAAACCGGGTTCTACTTTCCACCATTAAAACCGGCTGCCACCATACTACTGAAAACTGTTATACGTGACAGACAACACCACTACAAAACGGAAATGTGGGGAAATGCAAGAACTCTTAATTCAATTCAGAAAAAGAAGAAAAAATGAAATTGAATTTTTTTTTAGGGAACTCTTATCATTACTTGTTCAAATAATTTTGATATCATTATTCCTGGTAAATCAAAAAGTGAGACTGACATGATATAATCAAATGAGAAATCGGCGAGAACTCAAACAGCAGGAGAGATTGCTCCAGTTTTATTCTCAGGGTTATATATTCTTTCAATTTCTCATTTTGTTTTTTTATAGGTATTCAATTGAGATACAGCTCTTTACATTGAAATCTTCGGATGAGCCAGTTAAAACCGAGGTCCCGTGTCACAGTAGTTGTCAACACTTCACTGCTCAATGGCTGTAAGTGCCGAGTATAGGCCAAAATTTGAGGCATTTGGTGACGTTTCCATGAGATTGAACGATTCTTCAGTGGGACGTTAAACAACAATACAACAACAAGAACAACCTAACATTGAAAAAATGGAAGGGGTAGGGCCCAGAAATAAAAATAAAATCCGTATTCACACAGATGTATGCCAGCAATCCATTGAAGAGGTTGCCTGTTTGTTGAAACACATATCTATCTATAGATATCTATCTATCGATTTCTGCCTATCGAAATCTATCTATCGATATCCATCTATCTATCGATATCTATCTATCTACCCAATATACCCATCTGTGTTTGTCGTATTATTGCCACTTTAAATCAATTTACCAATCTAAATTTTATAATTACATTCCCAAATCACCTCAAACACCACATCAAAAATTTCATTAACAAAAGTGATTTATATAAGAGAAGTGAACAGGTACGTACAAGAAACATGACGTCATTTAGACATTTTTACTATCACCAGCTTGCTTATTTCACACTTAAACACGAGCAACTTTCTCCCAATCATTGTTTATCTTTAATTTTCTTCTTTCTAAGCTGCCAAAATGCCACGAGGGTACGAATAAAAACCTTCTCCAATTCTTGTCTCCTGTTACCTATATATCTCACTACTCGTGAAATCAACACTAAATCAAACGGCAAAAGTTGGATAAAAAGAACTGTTAAAAAACACAGGTACAAACAATTACCGCAGTCAACCGTTCAAATGAAATGAAAATAACCCCATGATTAATTTCATTTCGTTTTGGTTTTTTGGACAGACCAATGAAAGTACTGAAAATAGAGACTGTGACATAATATTGTTCTAACTCCCTGATTAAGACCAGATGTAAGTAACGGATATTTCTTACACAAACGGTGTAGTTACAGCTGAGAATGAAAATAGCAATCAATTATGTTGTAATTTATACAGATCCGATGTTCTCTCTCTCTCTCTCTCTCTCTCTCTCTCTCTCTCTCTCTCTCTCTCTCTCTCTCTCTCTCTCTCTCTCTCTGTGCTCGCGTGCGACAAACGGAATATGTAACCATATTTGTTTATTTTAACATTTTTGTTTAAAAGAAAGTACTTTTGACCATTTTCACATTTTTAACCTGAATATTATCCTAAAGTTCAAATGTATTTGATAAAAACGGAACTGAAATCAATGCACGTTGATTCGTTTGTATAATTAAACTTTTATCCAGAAATTCATGAAATAAAAATTACCAATTATGGCACAAAATAAAAAAAACATTATTAAAGGTTATCGGGTAATTTAGATCTAAATGTTAGCAAGAAAGTAAAAGTTGATGTTTAAAAAAAACGAAAAACAAAACCAAAAAAGAAAGAGAGAAAGAAAGAAGTAAAAAGAAAAGAAAAATATGCTTACCACCATGATGCATGTACATTCTGTAAAATAGCGACAAACACAACAAGGTTACACAGTATCTCCTTATATGAGCTCAATACCATCTTCATCGTAAGTAATTTTTACAATATTCCAACTTCTCCCGAATTTGTCATTTCATTTCCCGTAGGAAATCTTAGGAATATTTCGTTAGAAGCACATTATTTTTCTGTAACTTGTATTTTTTTCAGGCAACAAAATTCACTTTTTCGTGTGTATAAACTCCAGTACGTGAAAATAATTTACATCACGAAAACGTTGTCACTTGCTGGAACATGAAATTGATTCCTTCGCATTACTCTGCCGGACAAATTATGACACCCTTTTTAACTTTTTTAAAATCACTGACAAATTTATTTTCACATTTTTGCCAATTAATTTGTAGCCCGTCTAACATCAAGTGCAATAAAACAAATCTTCTTTGTATTATTCTGTCGTGTAGATAAAAGATTAACTAGTTCTTTCAAATTATCAACACCTTTTTAAATGAGATCAAAGTTGGCCGCTGACAACGATCGGCGCTTCTTTAAAAGCTGTATCCTGTAGGCAAAGAACAAGGTATAAAACTTTTTTTCTTTCTTCTGAGCGATAAACGCTATCTCGCGTTTCATTCGTTCAATCACTCGTTCCTCTGTACGGCACAGTAGCTGTACTAAAGAAATCAAATCCAATTTCTCTTTTTGTGCGTTAACAGGGGAAATGCGATTGGCCGGATTAAGTTCGTCAACTGATCTAAAGTCAACACCGTAGATTACGGGACCGAGAGGTGTTTTGATTAAATTATCTGTGACGTACCCAGCAATTATTCACAGGAAATTAATATCGATGATTTGGCACACTTACTGGTCAGCGACGAGTTTATCCACCCAGCAATCCGTCCAGATACACGTGGGTGATTCTGCGGTATCGCATGTAATGTCCAAAATAAATAAGATTTCTCATAACAAAAAGTACTCAATTTCCTCGATGATGTGTCGCTCTCATATGGTAAATATAATTAAATTACAATCAATATTGTGACACCCGTCCATTAAATGACCAAAGATTATGATTTAGTAAAAACATCGTTTAATTATAGGTATAATATAAATTGTATTTGTTTCGAGCCCACAGTCGCGTCAAATGTTTAGATAACAATTTACTTGGCCAGTGACGATCTGTGAGAAATATCTTGTGTTTGTATAAAAGCGTCTAAATCCCGTAATGAAGTTAAAGAAATGTTACTCTTAAAGGGAAAACCGAAAAGCTTGACAGATGAGGAAAATAGATATATGACACAGATGGGTACACCTAACTATTATTATTTTTATAGATTAAGACTTTGATAACTCGACAGCGTAATTATATCACTTTAATTGCTATTTACGGACAAGCTCTCGTATTATGGTATTTAAATAAAATTTACACCATCAAAACAAGAGGTATTGATTTGACAAACTGGCCCACCGTGTAAGGTTGAAAAAAATATTTTGATGTATTTTAAAAGATCCAAACAAATTGAATTTAACTCCCAGCTCATCAATGGGATAATGGTTTTAAACTTTCTTAAAAGCAGAATAGAAAATTGATTACCATCTTTAAGATATATGTATATTCCTGTGAATAATAGCTGGGTGCAAAAACCGGCATATATTCCTCAGATTTCAAAGTGATATATAGCCTATATATAATACTCTTTAATATAATGATATACATTCATTGTTGTAATATTTCCTTTTATTTTGCTTAAGGACATAATCTAATTAAATCATAAATACAAATGTACTTTTTAAAAATCTTTACCATATCTGAAGATTTTGTTACTGATACTTTTTTTATTTCCTGCACTTCTTTGTATTTTTCTGCTTTTATGATAAGGGAAAAAATGTTTAAGGTAGTAGATAGTTTATTACCCAGAGTGCATGCTTATATTTGTTGTACAAGATGGAATTAAATATACAATATAATAAAGTGACACAAGTGGCGGACTGTAGAAAAAGATAAATAAAATTTACTTTAACATTGAAAAAAAAAATCAATATGTGGAAGAGAGACATAATTACAATACATAAAGGTCTCTCTTTTTTAAGGCATAAAATAAAAACTTAACAAAAGTCCTAAAAGTTCTGAATCATTTTGTGTTGACAGTAACTGTTAACACACGATTATTGGACCAGAAAGACAGATTTCCGGGACGGTAGTATAATTAAAATATAGAGTTTGTATAGTCTAATTAAATTACACAGTTATAGTATAGTCTAATAGTTAGTATGTTTACTCATTAGAATTCTATATGCATTTGGTCTTATAATATATTCAGATAGAATATTTGTATGATTATTGAGGTAGATATCACGATAGACACTTGCACGTACATTTGTAATCTGTTTCTGTTTGTTTGTTTGTTTGTTGTTGTTTAACGTAGATATTTCACGATAGACACAAATGCCACGTACATTACGTGAGCAGTGATCTTTGTGCCGACACCTACTGTGACACGGGACCTTCCAGTAATCTGTTTCTAAATTGATGTAAACCATTTGGATCAATACTGGAGTCAAATTTGTATTTCTTTATTTTCAATAAATAAATTCATTTAATGAATAAGCAAATAGATAATAATAATAAAATCTGAAGGAAAATTGATTAGTTTAAACTGAATTTGCTGAACAGAATTGATTGTTACAAATTAATAAACAAAGTCATACGGATCTGGAAACAACTGCAAAAGGAAACAAGTACGTAAGGAAAATTGTCTTGTACCGGTTGATGTTCCTTATCGACTCTGTGATCATATATGTATTAAGTATCAAATTCAAACCAGAGTATTGGTATGAGAGGACCACGGGAAGGTCTGTGTATTTATATATGTAGTTCTAAAAACGTCAAGACGGTAATGTTTCTTAAGCGCGTCGTATGATGTAAACAACATGGCTAACGTACACATGCCAAATCTTTTACGTATATTTTAAAATTCATACCATCGCTGCGGCAAAAATAGGGAGCTGTATCCTGAATTACATGTAGGCCTATATTAAATCCCCAAAACCCGATGGAATTGTCTATCATAACCAAAGTCTACAGGCATCATAAATAATTTTATATATATATATATTATATATATATATATATATATATATATATATATATATATAATATATATATATATATATATTATATATATACGTGTGTGTGTGTTGTTACACTAAACGGACTAATTAATATTTTCATTAGATTTCAATTTTTCTGTTCACAACATGTAAGTCTGCAAAAATTTGTCAGCGACACATGTCAGATCAGTTGCAGCAAACGGGAGATTAATTTCACTTGACCTAATTACTGCGTCCTTTTTATAATGTTTAATAGTCTTTTTGTTTAATTTACCGTGTAATTTCTAAGATGATAAATTGCCTTTTCGTTTTTTCTTCTTTAAGAACCTTTGTTTTTTGCTTTTTATTTACTTGTTTTATTTTTTGAGTTAAAAGATAAAGTGCGGAAAGTACAAACTTCATATGGATATAAAGCAGGTAAAGATCAGATCTGATATCAAGAATAAATACTTGATGAAACAGAACTGACAAATTTTTACATGCAGGTGTTCAAAATAATGGGGAAAAAATCCCGAAAACCAACAAATTAAATCCGTAGGTTTCATCCCGTACTTATTTAGTACATAAGTTTCCGTGAACGGAAGAACACAATTTCCGTTATTTGAAATGTTTTCTCAAAGCCACAAATTTAAGACTTGGGCTAAACGTACTAGATTCAAGTAAATTTTATTTATAATGACCTTGCTTATCGTAACATTTAATGGACCTTGATCGATTAAGACAGCCTTGCAATTTGACCATTACATTCAAGACCATAAAATTCTTTGGGTTTGGGTTAAGTTATTCTAACGTTCGAAATTTAGACCTAAGTATTCTGTAAAGTCCATATTAAATCTGATTGACTTTTCACACCGTGTAAATTTATCGTGAAATTGACCCAGTACAACCATTCATATTAATCTACTTTTACACATTCCGAAACGCATTTCTGCAGATTTAACTTCTGGCCGAGTACCTGATCCATGCGGACTATCAAGTGAAAAATAATAATGATAATAATACGAAAAAAAAAACAATAATAAACAAATGAGATCGACCGAGCTAGAGAAAATACATCTTCCCAAAGTCAAGGTTTTCTGTATCACTTCTTTTCTCGCACTGGGACGAAGTGGATCAGAAAACCTTGACATGGGAAGATGGAGAAAATACGACTAAAAATGAAAACTTCTTTTAAAATAGTTGCAACAGCAGATTACTTATAAACTTAACGAAGGAACTCCGGAGAATAAATATATTAAATATCTGAATAATATCCAGGATACATTGACCATAAGTAAACGATTCGCCGTAATATTAGTGAAATCATATAGATATTTTATCGTGTCTTTTTAGAACACTTCAAGTTTGATGTATAACTATGTGTTACCAAAGCCGTTTGAGCTCATTTGTTAGATGATAAAAAAAAAAAAATAATAATCGCGTAATAACGCGAAACTAGCGCGTGATAACGCGTAATAACTCAAAACAAGCGCGTAATAACGTGAAACAGAACGCCTATAAGCGCGTAAATGTGCAAAGAAAGCACATATAAGTACCGGTCTGACTACATTGATAGATTTTAATCTTTAAAGTATAAAAAACCTAATTTCTGTGAAAACGCTGGGTAAAATCACAGAATTTTTGCCGGGACATAAAAAATTCTCTGATTTTACCCAGCGTTTCCACAGAAATTACCTTAAACCTGACCCCTTTTAAAGCCACCTTTTGATTTGCTTCCTTCACCTCTGTATAAAGAACGTACCATTTTTACGCGCATGGCGTCTTGTCACCCCCAAAAGTTACGCCCCTTCTTTGAAAATTCCTGGATCTACCCCTTTAACCCATTCTCAATATTTTGAACGATTGTGCCTACCCCGCCCCCACTTACGCCACTGTATATTAATGGTTTCAAAGTTTCAACCGACAGAAGATTTGGACAACAATCATCATTATTGACTGAAATATACATACAAGTGAAATTACCTTTACCGGTAGTCAATACATTCTTTATGTATTGTATGTTTGTATAAAAATATCTGTTTGAATCTTATGAAAACTCAATATTTCGACTTGTGAAATACCCAGTTCGAAGTAAATTCTAAATAAACTATCGTATTCCATGGCTTTATTCTACCAATGTGGTCAAACCGATACTTACATATGCTTTTTCGCGTTATTACGCGCTTGTTTCGCGTTATAACGCGTTCTGTCACGTTATTACGCGTTTGTTTCGCGTTATAACGCGATTATTTTTTTCATCATCTACCAAATGAGCTCAATCGGCTTTCGTATTGTGTAGATTGCAAGTATTGTAATGGATATACATTCAGCAGAAATTCGCGATAAGGAGCTACAATTACACCCCAAGGGCCGTATATTAGTTTGGTCTTGTTTCGCGTTACTTCCAGTAGAAGAAAGGGGAAATGACACCATTTGTACTTGGGTTCTTAAATGTGAGGAACTGCTGACTGCTGGATAGTGGTCATCATTTACTCGTTATGCACAGGACAGGGGATATAAGCCGTGTTTACAAAAAAAAAAAAAAAAGTTAATTGCGAATTTCGGTCTATTATTACTACTTACAGTTGATGTACAGTAACAATTAAGCTATACTTTAGGCATATAGAGTCTTACATTCCTGTATGTTGTGAAAATAGGGTCAGGCTCAGTGTGATTTGCAGATTGAACTGAGATTGAATCAATCAATTGCAAGTGAATAATTGCTAAACTGGGTTTCTCAAGCACTTTTCACAAAATATATAGGAATTTATTAATTTTATGTCTGTATATATATATATATATATATAATGTTTTGTTATTGTATATCAATTTAAGTAGTAAAATGGATTTAAAAAACAGCTAATGCCCCCTTGATGAACTGAAATTGCATACAAAGGCATGACGTTATATTTCCCCTTGTTGTAATTCGTGCGTATCAAATGCGCATGTGTCAAAGGTGAACGTGAGGGTCACATGTGCTTCGTTGACCAATGAATTTCAGTTATATAGGGAAGTTGTAACCCACATATTAGCAGATATTAGTAACTGGGGAAAATATAACAGACAAATTAAATAAACAAACGCGTTGTGAGTGTCTAGACAAAATATCAGGTTTGCGAAAAAATGGCAACCGTCGCGTAATACATACTCTAACTATGAGATATTTTCACACGCGTTTTCTTTTTAGGTTAGAATTCCATGGTCTATGTCGTAACACGCGGTGGTTAGTGCAGTGCATGGTGATAATTTATACCCGGGTATTAATTTCAAAGATTGATGATCTTAATATATACCGACTACCTATGACATTATCATCAATAAAACTCGTATTACTGTTGTTGACAGCTTGTACATGTCATTACAATGTATAAAGGATGAGCTTGTATTATAACATTCGCTAATCTTCGGGTCACGGTAACAGTGATCGGGGTCACTGGATCACGTGACGGGTAATTGATAATGCAGGATAGAATTTTATTCTTTATTCATTTTGACAAGGACGATGAATTTTGGGGAGTAAGAGGTAACAGTGATGCGGAGGATAAAGAATTTAAGGTCGGTTTAATTTGACCCATGTTTCTAGCGCAATCACATACCGATATTTCTTTACACTTTTAAAATTCTTCGTAAACGGAAGTAGCGACATGTATCGTTCGATTCACATAAGATGGCGGGGCGGAGTAACCTTTTGATTATCATACAGATGAATTTACTCACTTTTCGATTTTTAAAAGCTACACAGGAAAAACGTTTTATTCCTTACTGGATACTATCTTAATTATTGCGACAAGTATGACTGTAATTTTAAAGTCATGCTTTATTACCTAAAATTCAAACTCGCCCAGGTCAAGAAAGGGTTCACAAAACTCCACCCGCCAGGTTATATGGATTTCACTATATGAATGTTTTATATCAAAAAAATAATGGTGACAATGATGAAGTGTTGAATTCTTGATACTACGCCGTAGTGCTACTTCAGCAATCACAATGGTAGGCCTCAGTGTTTAAACACAACACTAGAATATTACATTTGAACGTTTGTATTGAAATATCACATCTGAAAGTACTGTATTGTTATACTTCAAGTCACCGTGGTTAGTGTTGGCTCTATGTTGTTACACTGTGATTCACAATGACTAGTGTTGGTGTTGTTATACTACAAGTCAATGTGGTTAGTGTGTAGTCCATGTCGTTACACCGTAAGTCACAATGACAAGTGTTAGTGTTGTTAAACTACAAGTCACTGTGGTCAGTGTGTAGTCCATGTCGTTACACACTGAGTCACGATGGCTAGTATTTGTGTTGTTATACTACAAGTCAATGTGGTTGGTGTGTAGTCCATGTCGTTACACCGTGAGTCACAATGACTAGTATTTGCGTTGTTATACTACAAATCACCGGGGTTAGTGTTGAGTCCTTGTTGTTACACTGTGAATGACAATGACTGGTATTTGTGTTGTTATATTACAAGTCACTGTGGTTAGTGTTGAGTCCATGTCGTTACACTTTGAATCACAGTGACAAGTGTTAGTGTTGTTATACTACAAGTCAATGTAGTAGTTGTGTAGTCCATGCCGTTACACCGTGAGTCACAATGACTAGTATTTGCGTTGTTATACTACAAATCACCGGGGTTAGTGTTGAGTCCTTGTTGTTACACTGTGAATCACAATGACTAGTATTTGTGTTGTTATATTACAAGTCACTGTGGTTAGTGTTGAGTCCATGTCGTTACACTTTGAATCACAGTGACAAGTGTTAGTGTTGTTATACTACAAGTTACAATGGTAAGTGATACAGTAAATCATAACTACTAGCATTAATATTGTTACACTGAAAAACACTTTGGTAAGATATTGGTGTTAGTATTGGAAATATTTCACTAACAGTCACAAAAGTAAATGTTAACGATGTTGTGGCTGTAGAAGTTATAACAGTTAGTGTCTGTGCTGTTAAACTATGATGCCACAATGTTCAGTGCCTAATTTGTATACGAAGAAGCTACAATGGTCAGTGTATTTGTTGTCATATCAAGAAGCCTAAACGGAAAGTATCTATGGTGTTAAACAAAGAAGCCACTATGGTCAGTGTCTATGTTGTCATATCAAGAAGCCACAATGGGCAGTATCTATGATTTCAAATCAAGAAGCCACAATGGTCAGTGTCTATGTTGTCATACCAAGAAGCTACAATGGTCAGTGTCTATCACTTTGTTCAATGTCTATGTTTCTCATATCAAGAACTCACTATGGTCAGTGATTATATTTTCATATAAAGAACTGACAGTGGTCAGTTTCTATGTTGTCATATCAAGAAGCCACAATGGTCAGGGTTTATATAGATAAACTAAGAAGCCACAAATGGTCAGTGTCTATGTTATTAAACCAAAAAGCCGAAATGTACAGTACTTATGGTGTTAAACTAAGAAGCCACTATGGTCAATGTCTATGTTGTCATATCAAGAAGCCACAATGGATAATATTTATGATGTCATATCAAGAAGCCACAATGGTCAGTGTCTATATTGTTAAACCAAGAAGCCAATATGGTCAGTGTCTGTGGTGTCATACCAAAAAACTACAATGGTCAGTGCCTATGTTGTCATATCAAGAAGCCACAATGGTCAGTTTCTATGTTTTCATATGTATATTTTGTTGAACCAAGAAGCCACAATGGTCAGTGCCTATGTTTTCATATCAATAATCCACAATGGTCAGTGTTTATGTTTTCATATCAAGAATCCACAATGGTTGTTGTTAAATCAAGAAGTCACAATGGACAGTGTCTTTGTTTTCATATCAAGAATACACAATGGTTGTTGTTAAATCATGAAGCCACAATGGTCAGTGTCTAAGTTTTCATATCAAGAATCCACAATGGTTGTTGTTAAATCATGAAGCCACAATGGTTGTTGTTAAATCATGAAGTCACAATGGTCAGTGTCTATGTTTTCATATCAAGAATCCACAATGGTTGTTGTAAAATCATGAAGCCACAATGGTCAGTGTCTATGTTTTCATATCAAGAATCCACAATGGTCAGTGTTTATGTTGTCATATCAAGAATCCACAATGGTCAGTGTTTATGTTGTCATATCAAGAATCCACAATGGTCAGTGTTTATGTTGTCATATCAAGAATCCACAATGGTTGTTGTTAAATAAAGAAGTCACAATGGTCAGTGTCTATGTTTTCATATCAAGAATCCACAATGGTTGTTGTTAAACCATGAAGTCACAATGGACAGTGTCTATGCTGTTGTCATATCAAGAAGCCACAATGGCCAATGTCTATGTTATTAAACCAAGAATCCACAATGGACAGTGTCTATGTTGGTAAATCTAGTGTTAGTGGCTAGTGTTACTGTTGTTAAACCTACACACAATAGCTAGTGTTAGTGTTGGTAAACCTAGACACGATAGCTAGTGTTACTGTTGTTAAACCTAGACACAATAGCTAGTGTTACTGTTGTTAAACCTAGACACAATAGCTAGTGTTACTGTTGTTAAACCTAGTCACAATGGCTAGTGTCAGTGTTGTTAAAGATAGTCACAATGGCTAGTGTTAGTGTTGTTAAAGTTAGCCACAATGGCTAGTGTTACTGTTGTTAAATCTAGACACAATAGCTAGTGTTACTGTTGTTAAACCTAGACACAATGGCTAGTGTCAGTGTTGTTGAAGATAGTCACAATAGCTAGTGTTTATGTTGTAAAAGTTAGCCACAATGGCTAGTGTTAGTGTTGTAAAAGTTAGCCACAATGGCTAGTGTTAGTGTTGTCAATGATAGGTTGTTAGTGTCGGTAAATTTAAAGTCATAATGTCAAGGGTTAATGGTTTTAAAAGATAAAAAATATTGTTGCATTGGCTATCAGAATTTTTTTTTTTTATCAAATCAAATATAACAATGATTGATAACTAGGTTATTTCATTCAAAGAGGACCGTTCAACCTAATACCTTTACACAAAAAAGTATCACTCACTTTACATATAAATCGCTGTACAGCAACGGCGCATGTCTAAGGAATTAGGACGGATTAATAAACAAATCTTTAAAACAAACTTCAATTTCAACTTCTTTACACTAGCTAATTACGGAATTAGAATACATTTCTTTGAACTTCATTTCACACACAAAAAAACCCCCAAAAAACCAAAAAAACAACAACAAAAATAAACATGAAAAAAAAACCAATCAATTTACAGTTAGTATAAGTTATTTATACTGATATTAATGACCTGTCGTATCTTCTGATAATTATGGGTTCAAAGTTAGCACGTGTTAATGGAACTATCTAGATTATAAATACATTAGTATATACAGCATTATGGAACTTCTTGCACTGGATACGGTAAAGATTTCCATGTAATGTTTTACGAAATGAGATCCATGTGATATAACAAGGAAGTTCATTAGTTATATATTCCAATGATATGTCGAAGAAAGTGCACGAAAATATTTGGATCTAGCGCTAGAGTTGAGCGCCTATGTTCTGACTGGTTCGTAAGGTGGTATCAATGATAATATATTTATAGATAAAGATGGCGTCCACTTCACAATTGGGTGACAGGCGGTGTTACCGAAATCATTTTCATCACAAAAGTGGTGTTTGAGGTGAACATCGGGATTCATGAACCCCAGTATTGAGTCAATAGGCTTCAGTGCTTCTACCAAGATAGATTAACACATGTTTACAAACTCATCGAACCTAAATTAAATCGTGATAGGACTGACAGGCTAGTTTTCGACATAAAAGACAAGAGTTACTGTAATGCATGTTATAGGAGCAAGGCAAAATGTTTCTTCTACACTCCCCTATTTTTGAAAATAGACAGTATTGTGTTGATTTGTTGCAGAACCCGGATGTGCCACTTTGTCGTGGACCTATACAACGGGACTACGTATTATGCATGAAATAGACCCTTTCATGATAACTGCGGTCCTACTAATCTCACCTGCGCAATGAACACGTCGGAGTGGTAACAAGAAGTTTCGTGCCCAACACAAATAAAGCCTAATGAAATTCAAATCGTACACAGGGAAAAATTAGTCTTTCATTGGGTACTTTTTGTCTTGAGTTTGAAATGTTTTGAGCACAAAACTTCTTGATACCACTCGGAAGTGTTTGTGCGCAGGTGAAATTGCTAGGAACGCAGTTATCGTGAAAGGGTCAATTGCTAGGAGCCACTCATTGACAAAATATATATAAAATTCTCCGCGATTCCAGTTGAAAACATGACAAAATATGGTATGGTTAACAAGGTTTAATATCAAAACACTTATTTTAGTACTTGATACACAATATATACACAAAAGTCTAAACGAATTGCCCTTGATATACAGTGTAAACCGTGATGTTTCCTCGCCAAGAAGGTGGTCCTAGGCGAGGTAGCATATACTTTAAAGAAAAGATAATATCTTCGGTTCATGGAATTTACTTCAAAATCTGAAGATTGATAATTTAAGTGAAATACTGCTAGAGAAGCAGAAGACGTGTTTTTAAGAGGAAATTATGCAGCAATTGAAACACACTTAAAAATCACGCTTATCCTTTTTGTGGTCAAACGTCTGAAGAATCCTTAAATAATTTCCCGAAGTACAACAGCGTCGATTCTGTAAACGATTTTATCTTCCCCGTCTGTTGAATTGTTTACTTGGCTTGCGTTCAATTCATTCACATTATCAGTAACCATAAGCTAATTAGATAATAAAGAAAGGCAATTGTAGAAAACTCTTATCATCGTTTTTACTGCGAATTTGTTAATTCTTTATCATTTACCTATATTATTTTATTTCAATCGTATATTATATTACAAGGAGTGTGTGACGCTAGCCGTCATGGTCCGTTGGCACCGATGAAACGTGACGAAAAACCAAACGTGGGATCAAATGAAAAAGAACAGTTTTATAGAAAAGGCAAAGTGCGTCTGTAATAGCACGCCAAAGCAGTTCATCTCCCACTCAATTTGATATCAAGTCTGGGTGAGTTTGAATCACCATGTTGTAATCCAGATATAGAACGCACCCACTCGCGTGCGCTCTCACAACTTTGGGTACAATATGGTGCATTTTGAAACAACTGCAAATTACTGTCAGATTAGGATTAGGATCATGAGTCGAGGTGGTTCTTTAAGGGTGGAGTCAATTCTTTCATCGTTTATTAGTTATGAAATAGGATTTCTATTCCCTTTTGATAACAATCAGTTGTATTGCTTGACTAAATTTTGATCTTAATACGTTTGTTTCCGCCACTAATATGGTAGCAATGTCATGTAATATAAAATTTGAATTTACCGAGTGGTTGTCAGCAATGTAAGTTCAAACTTGAAAACATGACAGTTGCAGATTTTCAGTTTACCGGGTGGGTGTATATACCAAATAGACAACATGTCACCCACCCGGTAAATTTAAAATCTACAACATGACAGCTCATTAGCAACTTCCTTTTTATATTGAGTGGATCAGATCTGTAAGAATGTACCCGAGAAAAGAGCAATGACCTTAAAGTACGTAAACAGACAAACTTTCCCACAAAATTAGTTCAGACGATTCTTTTACTGGGGCAGTAAATGAACTGCTCTACCAATTACGAAAACAATGTTTTTAAAATGTTTTGCCGCTACTTTTCAATAGAAGTTGTTTAGCAAATTACTTTCAAAAGAAATTGGAGAAAATTGATAGAGGACGGAAGTCAACATTAGCCCTGAACTTTGTCACATATATATATTTTTTTTAAATTTGTGCCTGAAACACTTCACATCTTGGTGACTTTCATACATATATCCATGCAAGTCCCGGTACATTCTGTCACTATGTCAACACTAGCAGCGACTCGGAGACTGGGGAGGTGGGGACGTGGAAATGTATATATGTGTATGTTTAAATCTAAAGTGGGTGCATCGGGTAAGATAGATGTAATCTCGGAGCGACTACAAATACCCGGTTGTTATTCCGTTGCAATATGATACAGTTTATGTCTGGGTGGGCCGGGTATGACAAGGACTCGATCAATGGGTTAGGAGATGAGACATGTAAACAATATAAAAATGATAATGGTCTGTTAAATGAAGACTGACAATTTGTGTTTCCATCGTGAGTTAGAAAAGCTCTTACAATGTATACGGTTTAGACGGCACCATTTAATGTATTGTATTAGTGAAAACTTGGGGCTTTTAAATTATAATGCGGATTTGATATATTTTGACAAAACCAATGCAAAATCTGCTTTATAACATTACGACTTAAGATAAGACTCACTTTCGGCAATCGCTAAATGATTTCAATTTAAAAAAGTTGATAACAATTTGCGTTCAAGTTTGGACAAAATCCATTGAATGAATTAGTTAATTAGAAATTGGCTAAAGGCAAAAAGTCCTCGGACGAGTTCATCGTTGTCAATCAAAATATGATTGAAATAATAGAAGACTCGCTTACGGCAAAACCAAATTCCTATACTTCTTTAGAGTACAACGTCATTTGAAGTTATCTTTTCTAAATAATGGGTGACTCATGCAGATATTTAAACCTTAAGCTTTAAACGAACCCCATTAATGAAAAAAATATTTGCAGAATCATCGGAAAAGTCACTTTAATGAATCGGAGCTTTATATGCGGATAGTTTGTATACACCAGACTCTATCGGGAAAAAAAGCCAGCGGATCTACGATTTACTCTCCTTATTAAGTTACACGGACAGTATGATGTGAAAAATGTTCCTTTAATAACATTTTGGCTTGTTTTTGGTAATTACGTTCGCCGAACACCGTTAAGCAGCTGTAGATAATACGAGTTAATAAAAATGTAAAGTTAACCCCCACAGCAAACCCCTCGGCACAATATATTTTTATTTTCCAAAAAAAACGGGGTTAACGCTGTATGCGAAGGATTTTATGACTATCACAATTGATATATAGAGAGTTATGTCTACGTTCGCCGAACATCGTTAAGCAGCTGTAGATAATACGAGTTAATAAAAATGTAAAGTAAAGACGTAAGGACGTAATAACCCCCACAGCAAACCCCTCGGCACAATAGTACACAGCACACTATAGTCCATTTTTTCTCATGAGTCCATTTCCAAAAAAAACGGGTTAACGCTGTAATGGTGTTCCGGTCACGAAGGATTTTAGAACGGTCCCCGAATCCTAGGTGCTGTGTCACTTCAAAAGTTATCCGAGGCTACGTAATTGACATTTTTCTGTGTTGATGAAAGAAAAACAAAACTAAAAATATATTTCATTGTAGATAACATAGCATTGTTTATTGATCTTAAAATTTATATCTATAAGCATACAAATATAATTACACTATCATAAAAATTATACCCCAGGTATAGCGGCTAATATCAAAAAGCTCGTACAGGTATTAAAATGACCAACATTCTCCCAGTCAATCATGATCTATCGGGCCTGTATTGTACGTGACTGCAATAAGATAATAAAAGGACGATTTTCTTTGAAAGTTTACAATGTAATAAATTAAAATGTGTAAATCCCCCAGACGTTCGCGCCTCTATCATATCTGGTTTCTGTTCTCTGACTACAATTTATCAGAGTTTGGAATAACTGGTTTTGTAAGCCGACTTTACCATCAAACATTCCAAAGTATTTATTGCCTTTGTTCATCAAATTTCATCTAAGTCCTGATCATTATTTACTGAAGTTCTTTATTCGCTTGAAAAATGCTATGATTTATAAATTGGAAATTCTATAGAAATCGGCCAAGGTCCGGCATTCCAAAGAATTCCCCGCAATAAATTGTGAAATACAACATAACGTTGACATACCACTACTAAAGTTAATTTCATAGGTTTCAAATAGCTTTATACATATTATATCAATAACCATACCCCATTCATTAATCAATATGTTGAAAATATATACATTGTATATGTACAGTATTTCTAAAATTCCAGGGTTTTTCGAATGAGACTTAAAACCGGGGTTCCGTGTCACGAAATGCGTGGCTCGAAAAACGACCCTCACTACAGTGGCGTCTATAGCACAGGTCAAGACTTGTAGCACTTCACCTATAGCTGGAGACATCTCCGTATAAGGGGAAATTCTTTACGGGATGTAAAACAGTAACAAAACAAATAAACTGAACCGGAAGAACCGTTACTTTCACTTCGCGTGTCCAATACTTGGAATTAAAGTCAAGTGCTTAAACTCCGAAACAACGGCGACGCCGTCTACGCTAGCTCTTCGACTTGCTTACACAAGATATAAGTACAAAGACCGTTACCCGCTGTGAGGAGTGTGGTCAAGTGCTGTCTTTTTAAAAGTCGGTGTCCGGTATTTTGTATCGCACCTGAGTCCTTCCATGTGCGAGTCAAACGCTCTACCACTAAACCATTGAGAAATGCATTTTGTCGATATGAAATCATTTATTGTTTTACTCCTCCACGGCACCTGATTCCACCTCTTGATTTCCAGAGATCCGTGTTTGTCCAATATTCACCAGATCTGTATACATGTAACTCTGTATCCAGAATATCCCGAAGATTTATACTTTGGTATGTACTTTTTTTACTACTAGTATTAATATTAGAAAATATAACACAATTTTTGCAAAATTTCCCTTAAAATCTTACAATTCAAAATTGAATAGGAATAATATATATATTTTTAAAGAAATCACTCTACAATCCATGACGTACATGTATTCAAACGTGAGACGACAAAAACATCAAATAAAATTTCTGTAAGCAAAGACAGACCTATATAAACCAATAAAATAACTGCTCAATGATTATGTAATCTACATTTTACTGAATTCCTGAAATTGACTGATTCTTGTAGATGCTGGTAACAGTTAGATATAAGCCTCATGTCAGTGTCCATTACGTACGATATAAAGTGAAAACAAGAAAATGTACGCAGGCTCGTTTACGGAGCGCAGACCTGCCAATTTCATCTAGCATCAATAGTGTCATGATGCTATTTATAGCTCTACAAAACGAAAGTAGAGCAATTCAAACAGATAGGTTGTATAATATGACATAAAATATGAGATTCGCTACATACTTCACGTGAGAGCATTCCACTTGTCAATTTTAAGTGCAATTTTCTGATTTTTCCTGCAATTTTTGCATACTAAGGAAAAGGGATGAAATTCTACTTTCACATACATGTATTTTGATAATTACTTCTTGACGAAGTAATGTAGGCCTACATGTGCACTATACCGGTGCATTAAACGAATAAACGAACACCTAAGTCTTTTGTGACAATAAAACTACTGATATTTTATAGTTCAGTAAGTACGAAAGATAAAATCCCGGGACATTCCACTGTTCAATTTCCTAATAGATCTAAATAAATAAATAAATAAATAGATAAAAGAAAAGAAAAAGAAAAATGATCTTGTTTGAAATTACTACTTTTTTTCACTTATTAACATTGTGAGTGACGTGTTTGGTATCGGTTTTTGAGTCGTCTGTACCGGTTGTGGCGGTGTTTTATTTGTGGCGGGGTCTTATTCCATATGAACTTGACCTCGTACTCGCGGCGAGTGTGACCGGTCAACAGAGGATGCTTACTCCTACACAGCACCTGATCCCACCTCTAGATTTCCAGAAGTAGTACCAAAAACATGATCGTGTAACCGACAAGATGAACCAAATTACTCAGAAAAGGGATACTATTCAAAAAGATATAGTTCCTATATTTACAGCAATTTTTACAAAGTATTTTCGCCTCAAACAATATTATATTTTATACCAAATCTAAAGATATATGCAAAAGGGCAAATAACTTATATTTTACAAAACTTGTCAACTCCAGACGTTGGCGGAGATTGGGAGAATGCAAGGACCGACAACTCTGTGTAAGAGATTGAAAACTTACAGCAGTAGATCATGACGCGCTTTATATTGTAGGCCAGTGAACTTTTCCTATGTTTTGTCCTCTTCCTTTCCAGATACAAAACACACGTCTCACATTCGCTCAAACAGTTGAAACAAGTTGCATTTGATGTTAATGGGCAGTTTGTAACAAAAATCAAACGTTGAACGTCACTTGACATTTCTTTAACGTACAAATACGCATACAAAAGACGTCATTTTCTAAGTAAGATGCTTCGAACTTTGAGCTTTGCCATTGACTGTGACGCATAAATATGACGTACCCGCAACACACCTCCTACAAATGAAATACGAAGCCACAATAACCTTAATATGAAAAGTTTACAAATATAATGTACTACCAGTGCCGACTGAATTGCGAAGAAAAAAAATACAATTACTTGTTTTAATAACGGACTTGTGATTTAAGCAAACCATGATCGTTCAATTTGCTATGCGAATATTCCGGCATAGCGAGGACCGACAAGTCTGTGTAAGAGATTGAAAAGTGTACAGGTTACGAAAGTATGTAAATCAGATCATTGGATAGTTTTGTGTTTGTTAGACTATTAAATACAAGTTTCAATTCAGTTTATTTCTCATGAACCAAATCAATGGTATAAAGAAAATACCATGTACAAGATACAAATTTACATGTCACTGTGTTACATGGCTAGGCCGTAGTACTAGTATTATAAGAAAAGTAGTATTATTAAATGTATAAGTATAGATGTGTACAGAATGGATAGAAGAGAGAGAGAGAAGAAAGAAAAAACCAGATTCTGATCATTACTACGACTGTGTTATATTCAATAAGTATTTCAAACACAATTGTAAGTTTGGTTCCGTCGGAGAACAAATTCTGTCATTAATACTATTGGTTAATGAACATATGTTTTCAATATTTTCACATTTTAATCTGAAAAAGTAATTAAAATTTTGAAACATTTACGTTGTGTAACTCTGGGCATTCGAAATCATAATGTTACACATCACCTAGTTTTTTTGTATTACAAATTTGACACAACCTGTTACTTCTATCAACAAAAGACCACCTTCCCGTTTCTGTTGATAGTTTATGATTCCCCATTCTAAATCGTCAAAGAGTGGAGCTGTTTTTATTATTCAAAATTTCTAAATAGTTTTAAAAAAAAAATATTCCTTAAATAAACGATAGCAAAGAGCTTTGGATGACGTATTAAAGACATAGTATCTACGAAAATGGTTATTTTTTTTAGTCGGCAATTTTGCGGAAATATCGAAGATATGACTGAATAATGATCTTCCACGTCGAAAAGTTTTTTGTATTATTAATGTAATTAACGGATAAATGCTGATTTGTTGTCGTCGTCTGTAAGAATCAAACTCATTAATTATGCACAGAAAAAACAAGATTCTGCACACGCAATGACCTAGATCGTATCGATATCAATCAATGGATGCTCAAACACACGTGTAAGATTTATTTACAATTCGAGATTTATACAAATTGTATCGTTTACATTAACGGTTTGCATGAAATTAACTTATTTTTATCATTTAATCCTGTTTGGCATGAATCTGTCTTTAAAAGGTAATTAAATTTTTTTTGCTTTTACGCCATGCTTTTAACTATCAACATTGGAAATGCGCATGCGCAAATACATCACCTAGTTTTCTTGAATATGGGCAAATTTGACAAACGAATTTTTTGTCGTACCGACAAAAAAAAAAAAAACCTTCCCGTTCTGAAATAGTTTATAAAACCCCATTCTAAATCGTTTTAATTCAACAATTTTTTTTTTATCTCAAAATATTAAATAGTTTTGACCCAAACAATGGAGATTGAAATATTTGAGGAAATCGTAGATACTATGTCTTTAAGTTCTGATAGCCAATGATGTAAATATTGGTCGTAGCTTTATAAAAGTATATACACAATTGGCTGATACATTCACATTCAACCAATATTGACTGTACCCACAGTCATTTAACAGATTATATATATATATATATATATATATATATATATATATATATATATATATATATATATATATATATATATATATATATATATATATATATATATATATCATATATAACAATTATAATTTAAGTTCCCTGCTAGTTTTTTGTAAAGAGCTTTATATAGTAGAGAAGACAATTTATATTCCTACTTTCCCTGTATTTTAACCCCAAAATTAACCTTTCTTAATTTAACGTACACTGACATTGGGTAAACACCATAAAGTAATATAGGTTTTACCATCTTTTCAAATAAATCATACTGTAGTTTGACTGATAAATTTAATTGTCGACCTTTTTAAAAAAAATATTGTACATAGCTGTATAAGCTATTTTAATGTTATATTTTTAGCATTAGAATAACTAATAAGACCCATTATGTGAAAGAAGTCAGTCTAATAATTGAAATCATATACTCTTTCAATATCTTTACATTAATCTTGAATGAAACCTCTGGATTTGTATGTGTCTAAGAGAATACCATAAATTTAGTTTTATCTATATTAATTTTAAGTTTCCAAATCTCACAATCTTCATTAAAACTGTTAAGTTGTAATTGCAAATCATTTACAGAGTCCGAAAATAAAATTGTCATCTGCATATAATAGAGTAAACAGTTTCAGATACACACCAATATAATTTTCTATATCATTTCTTATACAGGTAAAATGACATTTTTTGTAGTAAAAATGACTCTAAATCATTAATTTAGAGAGGAAAAAAGGGAATGGTGAGAGATTTCACCTTGTCTAAGACCTTCATTACATGGAAAATAATCAGTACGACTATTACCAACAATTACCCTAGATTTTATACCCCGATAATACCCTATTATACCCTGATAAAAAATAAATATCACATTAAACATATTCCCCGTTGATATTATTTATACACATCATATACTATAAGCCATCTCTCCACACTTTATCGCAGGCCTTTTCGAAATCTATTAAAACACAATATAACTTTTTCCTTTTTAATTCTAATTAAGCCTAACAAAGCATATAAAACAAACATATTGTCAGCAGCAGAATAACCTCCTCTGAGACCAGCCTGGTTATCACATATACACAGAGACATATATATGTCTCTGATATACAACACTCCTTAATTATCATAAAATAGTTTTCATTCAACCTCATCAATCACAAAATCAATTATACGTTTGGTTTAGGATAGACAGAAAGTTTGGAGACATAAAACAGAATCGAGGTCGATCTAAGTTTATGACCCGGATATGATCATTTTCATTTCGCTTATAGTAACTGGTAATTATACGAGTAATCACAATGAAATACGATCTCTAGAGGGAGTGTTTGTTATTATGAATTTAATTACACTCGTCCAGTTTGTTTTGTTTTTACTCGATTTTGAATAATGTCCTGTGTGTATGTGTCAATATAAATGGGTCTACAAATTTGTACAAGTATAGTACTTATCCCGAGAATTCAGACGCGTACACCGCTTTATATAACTTATGTAACAAAATGGAGGGTGTGGCTATTCCGTGCCGTGGGGGCACTTGCTGCTCTCGTGCGCACACCATATTCAAGTAAATAAATAATGATATAGATAAAGCCGTAATAAAGATAATAATAATACATAAAATTGAACGTACAACCAAATCAGGAAACTTAAGAATATGCAATGCGGACATAAATGAACTTTTCAAGCAAAAACTGTGTGTTGAGTAAAAATAAAAGTAAGAAGAAAATAATATTTAAATTGAATCAAAACGTATTCATGAGTATTGACGATGTAACCATCGTGAAATGGGATTAAAGAGTTAGCGGTCAAGTATAAAACGGGACAATACATATTTGTGGGCTACAAAAGTCAATTACGAATTTTGACTCCACAAAATACAAAACTGTGACAGATACCAGATTGAGAGTTACAAAGAAATCATTATGACTTTTTGGCATCATAACAAAGATCCACGAGGACACTGCAGTAGTAGTATTATTTTCTATTTTAATTAAGCGCCGATCTCTGTCGATACAAAAGTACTGAACACATCTGTGCCGATTGACAACCCCCCTCCCCGGTTTTAATTCGAAGAGAGATAACTCTAGTTTTAATTGCTGTCAATTCAATCACTGACAAGCATGCAAAGAAAGACAACTCCAATTCAACTCTTATCAGCTAATTGCTGGAAGTGAAGCAATATATAAAGCTCGCTGATCAATACATAGGCGTCGGAACGGGGGGGGGGGCTGGGGGCTAAGATATACGTAGGTGTTGAAAATTGGGGCTTAGCCCCCAGACGTTTCTGGCGTGTGTGTGTTTTAAGTTGGATTAGCCCCCCCACTTTCAATTTGCTTCCGACGCCAATGCAATATCATAACTTTTTGACTGGTATGACTGAGAAAAAATGAGATTTAATTATTTTTTTAATAAGTGGAATTTTCCCAGATGTAAAATTTGTGTTTATTAACATTTTCATTGTGTCATTGAATTAAAAGAAAATACATGTACATCACCTTGCTTAGAGTACAGTTAAAATATCACTCTTCAAAGCTAAATGCCCGTGTTCAGTAGCATAGTAAGAAAACAAACCGCATGTTAAAGTCTAGAATTTTAAAGGGGGAGTAACTTTGTTTACCAAAAATAATTTTTTCATTTTTTTTCTAAACTTACTTGATGTACAATAACAGATCAGAGCTCTATACACAGGCATAACAAATCTTATATTCCTATATATTTAGTGAAAATGAGGTTAGGTTCGGTATGCATATACAAATAGTAAAGTAAAATTACTCCATTGCAAGAGAAAAATTGCCGAAACAAGGCTGAAACACACTTAATTAGTACACCAAGATCAAATGTCGTAATATATGTTGTGGGATATTTTAAAAATGTAATTTGTAACCTGCTTTATGAGTAGTTATGGATTAATTCCGAATAAATTTCCAAAACAAGAGTCAAGACCTAAACACACTACAGTTACCGAAACAGAAACAGAGACAGAAACAATACCAAAACACGACACAAAGGCACATTGATGACCATAGCAAGATACAGAATGTTTAAATAATTATTTAAAATATATTTTGTAACATGACTTCTGTAAAATTATTTATTAAATACAACGAATAAATCCCTGAAACAAGACCGAAACACACAAGTTACCAAAACAGGTCGGTCTTGTTTCGGTCATTGTATCTAGTCTGTTTCAGTCTTGTTTGGAAAATTTATTAAGAATTAAGCCATAACTATACTTAAATTATACTACAAAATACATTTTAAATGTATATAATACAACATTTGTATCTTGCTTCAGTAATTGTGGTGTGTTTTGGTAATTGTAGTCTGTTTCGGTAAATCCTCCGACCCCCAAATATATACCGGTAGGAATTTAAGAATTGTTAGTCCTGTGTATAGAATTCAGGTCCCATGATGCATTATTCATATATATATATAAGCTATTTCGTGTGTTGTTTTACATCACATAAAAAAATTGTCATTTATATTGAGGTGCCACTAGCTGTAGGTGAAATGCCCAAGATTTTGACCTGTGCTATGGACTGACACCATTGCTATGGGTTCTTTAACCTGTGTAGCCTGCTGTGACATGGGATCCTGACTTTAAGTCACTACCATTTATTATTTTTTTTTTTTTTTTCAAAAATGTCTTTGGTATGACCCAGTGCTGGGAATCAAATCCAGTATCTTCTGCTTGTGAGTTGAGTGCTTACTACTAAACCACCAGAAGCCATAGAAATGTATAAGCTAGCATCCCTGGTATAAGTCAACTAAGCCACCAGAAGCCGTAGAAATGTATAAGTTAACATCCCTGGTAAAAGTCAACTAAGCCACAAGAAGCCATAGAAATGTTTAAGTTAACATCCCTGGTATAAGTCAACTAAGTCACCAGAAGCCATAGAAATGTATAAGCTAAGTCAACTAAGCCACCAGAAGCCATGGAAATGTTTAAGTTAACATCCCTGGTATAAGTCAACTAAGCCACCAGAAGCTGAAGAAATGTATAAGCTAATTCAACTAAGCCACCAGAAGCCATAGAAATGTTTAAGTTAACATCCCTGGTATAAGTCAACTAAGCCACCAGAAGCCATAGAAATGTATTGGTTAACATCTCTGGTATAAGTCAACTAAGCCACCAGAAGCTGAAGAAATGTATAAGCTAAGTCAACTAAGCCACCAGAAGCCGTAGAAATGTATAAGCTAAGTCAACTAAACCACCAGAAGTCGTGGAAATGTATAAGCAGCGATATATAAATACTGAACATCTCTGTTAGTAGTCAACTTACATTGTCAGTATAAGGGGAATGGACCGTAAAGGCTAAGGTAAGAGCATCATGTTTTAAACTATAGTAAACCCTGATATAGCAAACACTTGTGTATAAAGACCACCTTGTCACAAAGACAGTTTTTAGCTGTCCCCAATAGTACCATTTGTGTACAAATCAACCTCTATATAAAGACCATCTCCCTATAAGACCGGTTTTCTTGTCCCCCTAAGGAGACGGTTATATACAATGTACATGAACATGTATCTTACATCTAGAGGTGGTTATATACAAGTGTCACTGTACAACATACATGTATCTTACATCTAGAGGTGGTTATATACAAGTGTCACTGTACAACATACATGTATCTTACATCTAGAGGTTATTATATACAAGTGTTACTGTACAACATACATGTATCTTACATCTAGAGGTTACTGTACAACATACATGTATCTCACATCTAGAGGTTATTATATACAAGTGTCACTGTACAACATACATGTATCTCACATTTAGAGGTGGTTATATACAAGTGTCACTGTACAACATACATGTATCTTACATCTAGAGGTGGTTATATACAAGTGTCACTGTACAACATACATGTATCTCACATCTAGAGGTGGTTATATACAAGTGTCACTGTACAACATACATGTATCTCACATCTAGAGGTTATTATATACAAGTGTCACTGTACAACATACATGTATCTCACATCTAGAGGTGGTTATATACAAGTGTCACTGTACAACATACATGTATCTTACATCTAGAGGTTATTATATACAAGTGTCACTGTACAACATACATGTATCTTACATCTAGAGGTGGTTATATACAAGTGTCACTGTACAACATACATGTATCTCACATCTAGAGGTTATTATATACAAGTGTTACTGTACAACATACATGTATCTTACATCTAGAGGTGGTTATATACAAGTGTTACTGTACAACATACATGTATCTTACATCTAGAGGTGGTTATATACAAGTGTTACTGTACAACATACATGTATCTTACATCTAGAGGTTATTATATACAAGTGTCACTGTACAACATACATGTATCTCACATTTAGAGGTGGTTATATACAAGTGTCACTGTACAACATACATGTATCTTACATCTAGAGGTGGTTATATACAAGTGTCACTGTACAACATACATGTATCTCACATCTAGAGGTTATTATATACAAGTGTTACTGTACAACATACATGTATCTTACATCTAGAGGTGGTTATATACAAGTGTCACTGTACAACATACATGTATCTCACTCTAGTCACCACATGACATTTCATTGGAACCTTAATGTACGTCAATCATGTGGATATATTTGCCAGTTATATACTTGCTGTATTGTTCTAGTAAACAGTTAATCTTGTATATAAAAACTCCCTTAGGGACACAACAAAACCATTCTTTATAGGACGGGAGGTTGAGGGTTGATTTGTACACAAATGGTACTATTGGGGAGATTAAAAAAAAGTCTTTATATCCAGGTGGTCACTAAAGCTGGTTTTACTGTATTGTGTTATGCCACACTCAACAATTTTTAGTTAATATTTGGCAGTGGCCAGTTTTTAATGGTGGATGAGCGAGCTCACCTACAATGTACCTGGGAAGAGACCCCTGGCCTTCTGCAAATAAACTGGTAAATATTCTGACGAAATCAGCAGGGCTCAAACCACGCTGTCTAGAAGTGAGAGCCATCATGGTTAAAATAGTGTTGCTTTAATCACTTGTCCATGGAGGCCCCTTATATACACTTCTACGTCAATCAATAACAACATTTTTCATACACATACATTTTATTAATTTCAGTTAATTTATAATGGAAAACAAAAATTGAATTCTACAGTACTATATCATGCCAACTTAGAAATCTTTTTAACTCTGCGATGAGCTCCAAGTTCAATACTGCTTGGGAAATCAAAATAATTCATATTGTAGTAGATTGGTGTTCCCATATATGTACCCGTCTTCCAATCTGGAACATCCGCCATGAGTTCTTTCTCCATTTCACGATTCTGTCGCATAATTGTCAGTTTCCTGTCCAAAGAAAGAGGTCAAAATTACATTATGTATGCACAATCTGCATTTTAAAATAACTCAATCTTTATCTATTTGTATAGTAACAGGTATGAAGGAGTAGCATTCCCAGCATCTCCTGAACACATACCATAAATACATGTTTTGGGAATGCTTCAAAGTAAAAGAATTACTCACAAGATTTCAAAACTCAATTCTTTTACAAAATGTTGATTTAAAGTACACACCAAAGACTTTTATCTTTGGTTTCTATGAAAATAAAAAAACTGATTTTGCTGACAACCAAATAATTATATGGATAAAATACTATATATTCAAATGCAACTTGAAAAATAATACTCTTAATATATGTGGACTACACCAATTTTTAAGACATTACTACCAATTAGAAAAATACATATACATTAGCAAAGGAGACATTAACCTATTTATGAGGATCTGGAGCAAATGGATACCCTACCTTGACAACAATAACATTTACCAGTAATATCATTTTATAACATTGTACTTCAAAACAACTGTTATATTTCTGCGTAGAAACTGCATTCATTTTGTCTTAGATACACTTCTATTAAGTTTTCCACTTTTTAAAATTTCATGTATTTAATAAATACAATAAGTGTATATAGGAGAAAGTTTGCACCTATTATTACAAACATACTATTATAAAATACATTTGTTTATCTAGTGCAAATCAATACCATATACACCTGACTAATTATTTAAACTTATCTTACTCTATCCATCTTTCTTTTTTCTCCTTTTTTCTCTCTTTCTCTCCTTATATAAAAGTCCTCAGTATACATGTTTTATATTAGCGCCATAAGAATAAAGTTATGTATATACATGTTTATTTATGTGTGTATGTGTATTTTTATATGTGCATATGGCGTTTATATGGGTATAATATATATGCGCATGTACGCGTATATTTGTATATGTGTGTGTATGTACTTCTGTAGATTTATTTCAGATATGTTACACACATTTACCTAATATGTAGCAATAATTTTGTGCATGCACGATCACTATGATATAACATGTAATTAATGTAATATGTTGATTCCAGAGTTCTTCAACTAAAGGAATCCTTATTGTATTGAGGACAATAAAAAAAAAAAATTAATAAAAATAAAATAAATAAATAAATACATGTATTTACTGAGGCTAAGTAATATATCTCAAATAACATCTGTGTAAAGGCAATCGGAATGCTTTACAAGGACTGTCATTATTCCAACAATTTCACCTACCGACAGGATTTTGCAGAGAAAAAACTTGCATAATGTTATTTGCTGTCGAAATTACCAGTACAGAACTGACAGTGACAGTAAAAATTCAGAAAATTGAAAAATCCCTTAACAACCATATACCCTTGAAAATAGTTTCAGCTTTTTATATTCAAATAATGTGTTTTAAATGGAAATGATAAATTTTGATTACATATGTAGATGAAATGCTAGAAATTTGACCTGTGCTATGGACTGATGCCAATGCAGTGACACTGGTGTTTAGTGTGGACTGATGCCAATGCAGTGACACTGGTGTTTAGTGTGGACTGATGCCAATGCAGTGACACTGGTGTTTAGTGTGGACTGGTGCCAATGCAGTGACACTGGTGCTTAGTGTGGACTGGTGCCAATGCAGTGACACTGGTGCTTAGTGTGGACTGGCGCCAATGCAGTGACACTGGTGTTTAGTGTGGACTGGCGCCAATGCAGTGACACTGGTGCTTAGTGTGGACTGACGCCAATGCAGTGACACTGGTGTTTAGTGTGGACTGCTGCCAATGCAGTGACACTGCTGTTTAGTGTGGACTGACGCCAATGCAGTGATACTGGTGTTTAGTGTGGACTGATGCCAATCCAGTGACACTGCTGTTTAGTTTAAGTCTCACATAAAAGACCTGTGGTCTTCATATACCTATGTTTAAAGTCTAAGAAATGACCAGGTACTGAGGATCGAACCTGGAACCTTCAAAAGTTGAACCCTCCTACCATTAGACCTATTATGATTTACATTAGCCATAGAATATGTAAATCTTAAGAAGTAAATGTAGAGAGGGAATCATAGGCCTAGTAAATAATGTCAAAGTTACAATGAATCTCTACAGAAATAAGAGAAATCTTCACTTTGAAATAAAGTTTTTCTTTACAAGGTATGACAAAGGTTTACAATGTGTAACACTTACAATCGGTCTTCTTCTGCCTTTAAGAATGGCAACATAGCTGTCTTAGCATCATGGTCTTCCAGTGAGTGCCATCTAAACAAAAGAAAAACAAACTTCATACACATGTATAAAGTATAGTCAAACTTGTATTAAAGGCCACCTCTGTATAAAGGGCACCTGTCTATAAAGCCGTGCTTAAAAAATTGTTGGTTTGCTGTGATGCGACTCAGATTTTTTACTATGTTTTTGAAAACTGTAAACCATATATATACATATACAATATAAGTAATGGGAAAATATTGAGAGACTGATGAACAAAAAACAATGAGTGAGTAGGTCTTGTTACAGCAAATCAACAATTTTCTATGGATGGCCCTTTGTAAACTTTATTATAATACCATAAATAAACCCCTTTATAAAGGCCACCTGTCTATAATGGCTACTTTTGTCTGTTTCCTTGACTGCTTAAGTGGCCTTTATAGACAAGTTTGACTGTATTTACAACTAAAACTATAGGCTCACTTGAGCTTCTCATCCTATTCCAAAGTAACACACTGGGATATGGTGAAATTGTCATTAGTGAACTGTACATGTTAGTATTATTGTCTTGGGTGTTTCCGTGCTCTTCCTGGATTTTGTTTTTTACATGGGGATGGGGAATGGACTTTTTAAATTGGAACTTTTAATATTTCATTAAAATATGGAAATTGGTAATCTAGATATACACAAAACTCTTCAAATTCTTTGTCATATGACTTAAATTGGGCAATATCATTAGGTCTACAAATAAGGGAAAATGCATTGTTTTAGAATTTGGAATGGGAACTTATTTCTGCACAGAATGATGGGGTGGGAAATCTCAAGACTTGTAATGAAAGCTTTCAGAAAAATGGACTAAATTAATTATTCGGGATTTACACCAATCTGCTAATAGTGATAGATATTGGCAAAATACAAATTTCTCCTGCCTGTAATGCTGTATGCAGACCAGAGATTTGAAATTAAGTACTAAGAAGTCCCCAAGATCTGAGATGGTCTTGTACAAGTAGACTTGAGAACTGAGATTAAGTTGAAGTCTTTTAAATTAGACCTGGGATTAGAGACCAGGTAGTACAACCCCAATCTCATTAAAAACTTATCTCTAATCGCTTCTGTTTCTGGTACATCGCAAATAGGGTCAAAAGCAATCTGCTATAGGGTCAGATCACTCACATTCGGAGGACCTCATACATGTAGGTGTTCAGAAAAAGGGAGCAGTGAGAGATTGGTCTTTAATCAGATTGGGAAACCCTATACAGAAATTTAAGACTCTGTAAAAATTTCCGTTTTAAAGTAGATTTAAATCTGAGATTTTGATTGTTCGTGTTATAACATGAACACAGTTACTGTATAAGATATACATGTACATGTAAGAAAACACTTACTTAACAACAATACCAATGTATGTGCATACTAACCTTTCCATTCTCTTTTGTCTGTGATGTACATATAACAGAAATCCAGTTACACCTGTTGCAATACCAAAAACAAGGAAACCTAAAAAAGATAAATAAAAAAAGTCTAGTGAAATGAATCTGATAACTGGTCAAAATGACCAGTATAGGGGCTCAAATTTTTTTTTCAGCTGCTTGGGTCCGGACTTTTTTGTTAAATTTTGCCTGGGTCCAGTCCTCTAACATATGGGTCCAATTGCAATAAATCCAAGTCATCTTTAATCAATACATACAACTATTATCAAAGGTGGGAAAACAAAATTATATACCCCAAAAAACTGCCACAAAATCATATAAGAAGACAACGATTGAACTTTACAAAGAGAATAAAGTTTACAAAGAAACTGACAGAATAGTTATTCACCAATTCAGAATTAGGTCCTCGGACCCACAAAGCAGGAAAATGACAGGGTTCGAAAGTTAAATATGTAGGTCCCGGACCTCGGACTTAAGGAATTTTCAGTCCCTGGACCAGTAATTTTCCATTTCTTTTCAATTGTGTATAAATACAGACCAGTAAAAATTGGTACTAGGACGGGTCAATTAAGCAATCAACAAGCAATTATAGGATTGATTAAAAGGTGTATACGTCCAAGTCAAAATCTTAAGTGTCCTGCAGGACTCGGGGTTGAAACTTTGAATCATATGTGTGTGTTGAGCATTGTGCTTTATAAATGGCTCAATCATAGGTTGGGAGATTTTCTTTATTGTGATTGACAGTGGGCAGAGTTCATCTTGCCGATGTGTGCCTCTGTTGGCATTGAGTGATAATATATACTGTGGGATTTGGGGGGCATTGGCTTAATGTTATTGAATTTAGCATAAAATACTTACTTTCAACTGATTTCAAAATGATTTACTTTTTTCAGACCTTTGAATACACAAAATCTTAACTTTATTAGAAGCTGGGATGATGTTTCGTTTCTGGAAATGACGTAATTTGTAGAGCACACACAATTACAACATGTGCACAATTACAACAAGCGGCTGTACTGCTCAATTAATGGCCTTAAGTGCCGAGCAAAGGACAAAATTTGTAGCCATTCACCGGCATTTGGTGACGTCTCCATATGAGTAAACAATTCTTGAGTGGGACGTTAAACAACTATAAACAAACAATATTAATATAAAAAATTAAAAGAATTCAAAATTTTTCAATATAGATCTAAATACCGACCTGTTTTCTTTTTTTTCTTTCTATCTAACCATAGAACAAAATAAAAAATTAAAATAAATGATAAATAGATCTACAAGTAGATTCTACATTTTTTTTTTAAAGTATAGATCTGCAAACACAACTTACAAGTAAACATTGTTTTTCTTTAAATTTAACATTGGAGAATTTTTTTTATAGTAATTATAGCGAGCGCAGCTCGAGCGGAGCAAAGCGCCGCTCGCAAAGCGAGCTTTTATGGTAATGCGTATGTGTAAGTACAAATAGGTTAAATTTACACATACTATGAGCAAAAAACTTTCGTCTAACAGTCTCGGGTCAAGTTCGCGATGAATATTGCATTTTTATCGAGAAGGTCAAAAACAAAATTTGTGATCATATATCACACCATGAAAATTTTTTTAAAAATAGTACGAAGGCAAATAACTCCTTATTAATCGCACACAGGATTTTTAAAAACTGGTTAACAGCGTCTCCTAGCAGACGTCATTTTTACCTACCATAAATGAAGAGTTCCGACCAAGGGCGTTAATGGCTTTCCTAACCCGACACGCTCAGTTACGCTGGATGGTAGGACTCGCGCCAGACATCGGATATTTCTTAACTTGTTAATTTCAAAATAAGTTTTAAAAAATGAACTGACAGTTTATTTTTGAGAATATTGAGATGTACTCATGTTGCAGTTATCTTGTTTACGAGAGTCCTACTATTGCAAGTCCCATGAGGTAATTTCTGGGTTTCTCTCACGGAGATAGAAATACTCTCTCGTATCATACCATGTATGATTTTAAATTTTACCATCGGTTATTCACGTAGAATTATTTTGGAATCAATTTCACTAATAAAAATATGATGGAATTAACAGTACCATAGTAACTATGAACGCTTCAAATGAAAGACTGTATCAATTTACTGACGTAAAAGTTAACAGTCAATTTCGACAAATATGACAGATTAGCTGCTTTCTAAGGGGAAGAAACTCGGTCATCCTGCAGGAACATTTTTGAAAATTGTGTACAAATTTACAGTAGAAAATAAATTAGCCGATACAAACTTCCTATATAGGTTTTTAACACTTCCATAGCCATACAGAAATTATTACACGAAGATAAAAGAACAAGTGAATAATTATCTGAAATTAAAATTTAATTTAAAGCTCCCTTCTCCCCTCAAAAAAAAAAAAGGAAACATGCACTTTATTTACTTTATAATAAAATATAGCTACTCTACATACATATCATTTTGCTGTGATATTTTTATTTTACTTCCAGTAGCCTATATTTTGGTCTTCATGAATTCACTGGAATCACTGGTTAAACATCGAACTAAGCCTTTTGACTTCTTTCACGTATCATAATATTTGACTACTAATCTTATGCCGGTACACAACTTACTTACTTCTCTATATTGAATTTCTATGTGCCCAATTTAACTGTAGATCTACATTGTTATATTTTGATTTCAATGATACATATTTAAAGAAAAAATAATCATTAAATCTGAAGAGGAACTGATGAATATTTTAGTTGACTTTAGTACACCCAACCTTATAATAACAAATTTACAGAACAATGAAATTTTAGGTTTAAACATGTTATTGGTTGAAAAAAAACCAACAAAAACAAAAAAAGAACAAGAACATATAAGTCTGATAAACCTTCCTTGCTTGCTTTAGCTTGATGAATAATTAATTTCCACTCGTCCGTGAGAGACACGGAGAGAGATGTTTAGTGTGTGTGTCCTTGCTTGAGTTGTTTGTTTTCTCCAATGACTTTTTAAATTGACACTACACTTGTCATCAGATTGTCAATTACAGATTGATCATTTCTTCACCATGAACCGATAAAAAATTGTTTTAATTTAACATATGCACTTTAATGGTCATTCATAATTGTGATACATTTGAGAGTCTTGTTGAATGTTCGCATTTTGATACTATTTTTTAGTATACAGATGTATTTACCAGGGCTCACCCTGCCATTATTCAATAATTCATTAAGCCATGGATTCATTTTTCTCATGATTGGTTAAACATGAAATTGGCTAATTTTCTGCCTAATTTTTGTTCCTGTTTGGTGCATATTTTGAGCGATCAGAGACAAATAGGTTTGACTACTGATAAATAAAGTCTAGGCTCTCTATATTGCTGGTTTGAAAGCATAAGTAAGACCTAGGACAGTTTTCACTGTACCAGCGCTAGCAGGATTTATGAAAGTTATCCCATTGGCCAATCAAATCAACCACCAGAATTTGACAAAAATTCGCAAAATGTATATATAAATCAGTAATTTGCACTTGCTATCAGCCTGTTGTCTCATTGTCTTAATGCAAGAATCGCGAAGAAAGAAGTGTCAAATAAGGTGTAGAATTTTGGTTTATTTCTCTATCACAGGCAACATAGAAACTTTATAAAAGTTTGACAAAGCGTCAAGAAAAACCGGAAAATGCGGGATCTGTAGTACAATGCCACTCATTACATATATGTCTCTTATTGTCAATACCGTATTCTACCCGATAAGCGCCTACGAAAAAAAATGTGGGCGCTTATTGGAACTAATCAATAGTCAAACTGAAGAAAAGCATTTAATTTTTTACAAGGATCGGTGGTAAAATTGTTGTAGTTAATAAAGTGGACACCTATTGACATTCTTGTTTTGTATGGGGCTAGAGATAGCTATTACGTTTTTGTGGTCCACATTGCCTTGTCAAGTGGCTAGGAAAGGTACGTTATCATGTGTAAAAAGGGGAAGGATGCTTATAGTTATAAGCCTATAAATAGGGACATGGATGCTTATTGGATTGAATGTGGTATCGGTGGAGCAGCATATCATTATTAACATTTGTAAGATGTATCGATACATGAGTATTTCACCAAGAAGTTTTACTTTTAAAAATTTTCCAAACAAAGACCCAGCTGCGCTCGCTTTCAAGGCTTTGCCTTAATTCATATTAATGAATACAAGTGCATGATTTTTTTTACATGTACCGGAACAAACAACATGTACCGAAAAAACCATTTTATTGTACCGAAACATCGTTTTTGCATGTACCGAAAGTACGTTTTCAAAATATGTACCGAAACGACCATGTAGGCCTACCGAGTACCGAAACGTCCTGATACCCGTGTGCTCGCATAGCTCGATGGCGATGCTGTAATGTTCTGATGACAGATTTGTTTCATACATGATACACTTACCATTTCTTATTCCTCCTCTCGGCTTTCCTAACCAACTAACTTTTTCATAGCCACCCGGAGGTGGCATATCCTGAATCGGGGGGACCCTTGCATCCATTTTGCCTTCCGAACGTTTTCCTTCGAGCAATCAAGGTCGTCTCCGAGATCGACAGTATAAGTATAAATGCAATCTCGTGCCCGACTTTCAATCGCCTACGACGTCTCTGATAAAAAAATCGTATAATTTATGCATATTGTTATTATTCATTTGAGTTGTGAAACAGAAATTTCGAAAATACACTATTTTCCGAAAAAATAAAACCAGAGATTAAAGGGCAGTCACATATACAAAGAAGCAAGCAAATATCTAGTCAACACCATAAGAATATATATTTTCACGCGTGTCGCGTTACTTTACGAGATTTCACTTCTAGAAGAAGATCGAGATTAGCTTGGTAGCACTTACTACTAATAATAATAATATCGCTGTGGTGGTTCTTTCTACTTCTTACTGACTAACTGACTTCCCGAATTATAAATATTGAATTGTTACTGATTATAAGAAGTAGGCTATGCTAAATGTTGAGCCTTGAGGAGACTTCCATTTGGCATGATTTGCATCCTCCACTTAAAACTTAAATATTACTCAAAACATTTAAATTAAATGATGAATACATTTATTAATTTCTGGATATATTTCCTTGATGTAATTCAAAGAAATTCTCAAACAGATTTATACTCTTTTATTTTTTCCACATTTTATATTATAATATTTAAGGTAATATGACCTAAGGCTAAGGCAATGCCTTGAAAGTGAGTGCAGCTCCTTCTTTTACAAATGCGGGAAAAAGCATTAATTGGGAGTCTTTTCACTCTCACAAGAGCAGCACCTTACAGTGCCATTTCTGTGTGATTCTGCTCCGACAAAAAGACATCAAAAGTCAATTGAGACGTTGAATGTTTAGAATATAGGCCTAAGCACTTCCGCTATAATATGACCATAAAAAGTCTGAAGAACATTTGAATTGAATAGAGTAATTGTCATGGTGAACATCAGGTTGACATTGGTCCATCGTTGGCCATCTTGGCTAGCAAATAATTTATTTTAGGCCCTTCAGTGTACAGCTTCTGACACAGTCCTGTCACTTTTCTTTGCCACATGTATTTACGCATGTTATCTATCAGTTTGCTTTGCAAATGGTCTTTGATCATTTGAGCTACGCTCTCTCATATTTCAGTAGGGGATGCAAAAGGAGGTCTTTCTGTTAGATTTTGCCCCTTGCTCTAAATCATACTTTTTATTAGTAGGCCATCTGGATAACTCTCTACTTCTACGCCATTCTGGAGTGAAAAACATTAACCTGACTGTACAAAGCACTGTCTTACTTTATTAGATTGAGACAGAGAGGTACAAGGACTAAAATGCCGAAATGCTGTGTTGCTGCTGGTTGCAGAAACCACAATATGATGGCGAAAAAGTTGTCTTTCTACAGATTTCCACAAGATTTGGTTAGATTTAACTTGTGGATAGAAGCCTTGAGGAAAAATTACCCCGATGGGAATCAATGGCAGCCAACAAAGAACTCAAGGATCTGCAGTGAACATTTTATAACTGGTATGACTATGTATATCAAAACAACAATGATTTTACAAATGCTTATATATTTATATGTATAAACTATAATATCCTTGTTTGTGATTACTACTCTTTTTCACTAAATGAAATGCTGAGTTACTTGTTCGATAGTGATTGATGAGTCATCTAGATGTAACAACTTTGATGAGGATTTCTTTCTCACCTATTTCATATGAACTTGACCGTGGACTGTTTGGACTCACAGGGTGTTGACCAGTCAACGAAATGCTTACTCCTCCATGGCAATAGATTCCACTTTTGAATTTGCAGAGGTCCATGTTTGTCCAATATCAGCAGATTTGTATACATTGTATGTATCCTGGACATCCTGAAGACTTACACTTTGAGATTTGAGATTTGTATACAATGTAGTAAAAATGTACCAATACCAATAGATATTGGAAACTCAAAGTCCATTAGAATACGACATATCAGATATAATAACAGTCGCGACATAAAGAACAATGTGAATCACAAACAGAATGGAACCAGGGGCCCGTTTTATGCAAGGTCTTAAGTCCTAAATACTAACTTTTAGTCCTAACTACCATGGAAACACATCACTAATTGGTTGGTCCCATGACAATTAGGACTAAGACTTAAAGTATTTAGGGCTTAAGACTGCTTGTAAAACGAGCCCCAGGAGTCAGTTCCCCCTGTTATCATGTTAAACCTGTCGCAAATGTTTCAAGTATTAGAGATTCACAGGGACACATACAGATTAAAGTTCCTACCAACAATCAATACTCAATTAAACTATCCAAAATTGAGAAAAAGACATCACAGGTCACAGTGAAGTGACATTTTTAGATCTCTTTGCTATTGCTATAAACCAATGTCCATTGTCATCAATCCATCAACTTTTCCATAAAATTCATCAGCCCCTAAAAATGTACTCTGACTTCTCTACAAGACTTGTACAAATGTGTCTTTAGGAGTAAATGGGGTAAACTACTTTCCAAGAACCAATGGACAGATTTCAACCAAATTTGACACTGAACTTGTTTCTGATATGGGGCTTCAACTTTGCAATTAAAGAAGGGGCTAGGATTGAAAGGGGCTCCAAAGGGGTCAAAGCATGGTGCATCTTTAAAAATCTTCTGATAAACCAATGATCAGTTTACTTTCAAATTTGGTTTATAAAAACATTGTTATGAAGTCAATATCTGCAAAGTTTAGTTTACAAATGACAATTTTAATCTGTTCATAAACAAACCTTTAGTGAGTGCCTAAAATGACATTTGGTATGGTTTTATAGTAAAACCTGCTGTGTATAACGACCGCCTGGTCATAAACACCCCAATATTACCATCTGTATACAAATCAACCTCTATATAAAGTCCACCTCCATGTAAAGACTGGTTTTGTTGTGTCTGTAAGAGAGTCTTTATGTATACAGTGTACAAGTTTCACTGTATATAAATCCATTGAAATGGAGAGGGGTAACTCAAAACTGATTGAATTGCTGCAAACATTTTCTGAAAGAAGTATAGATCATATACATGTACATCTATATATAAGAAAAGTGCTATGAATTTTATAAAGATCATTGTAACAAAGAATCAAGGTACATGTAATCAGTTCAAGGTCACAGGTGCCTTCAAGGTCACAGGCACCTAAAGAAACAGAAAATATAAGTTTTTCATCAAATTTGAGATATTTTTGACTTCTTCTAAAGAATCAGTGGTTGAAATGTATAAATGTTATGATCTGCCCTCTCAGGTATTCCCATGACCTTTTGACCTTGTGACATTTAAGATAATGCCATTTGACTTATTTTTTAATAACATGAACTTTGGCTATAATTTTTGATAATAGAGAGTATAGGTTTTAATTTTTATATTTTACATTATTACATGTACAGGAATAAGTATTATGATTAGCCTATTCAGATGGTACTATTAGACTTGGAGCCACCAGTATCCCATCCACCAGGATGAAAGTTGTACATGTAATGGGTTATAAGTGACTTAAGGTCTAATACTTTTTTTCACAGATTTCTATTTAAAAAATTGATTTTATTTTTATCCCAAAACACCAAATTTGATAAATAATGGTTGTTAAATGTGTCAATTCTTGTCATTTAAGATATCTACCATACAACCATGACTTTCTTTGCAAAACGTTGCAATAAATAAAGGATTAATTTAGGTTTTCAGTTTTCAGTGATTTTTTGTAAATCTTCTATGGTTTTTACCCCAAAACTCCTAAATGCAGACAGCCCCTATGACCAGAATGTTAACATGTCTCATTTTGTTGCATTTTTGATAAGCTTTCAGAAAAACCTCACTTCAAAAATTCCTCCTAGAAGAGAAATATTATCAGCCAGGGGACTAAATGATATTTGATTTCATGTCATAGATAATGTCCAATAAAAAAAAAACAAACTTGGTTACAACTTTTGAAATATGAAGAGTAGATCATTGATATTTTAAATGTGCAAAATTTCTTTTCAAATGGCGCCATGACTCTTGAGCCAGATAATGTCATTAATGATTTGAACTTCTAAAAATCTGTTATAATTAGTTCATGTACATGTATGTATTTGAAATACAAATATAAAATATATATAAATATATATACAGTGAATTTCCCATGTATATAATATAATTATACAGTGAAACCTCCATGTATATATATATATATATATATATATATATATATATATATATATATATACAGTGAAACCTCCATGTACATATACAGTGAAACCTCCATGTACATGTATATATACAGCAAAATCCCCATGCATATATACATTAAAACCCTATGTATATATTCAGTGAAACCACCATGTATATATATAGTGACCCCTATGTATATATACAGCAAATCCCCCATGTATATAAACAGTGAAACCCTATGCATATATACAGTAAAAACCCCATGTATATAAACAGCGTAAACCCCATGTATATACAATGAAACCCTATGTATATAAACAGCGTAAACCCCATGTATATATACAGTAAAACCCCCATGTATATATACAGTGAAACCACCATTTATATATACAGTGAAACCTTTCTTGAGTCACCACACTGTCTGCTATTAAAATGTGGTCTCTGAAGACTGGTGGTTTTATTCAAAGTATTTATTAGCCAAGTGGTTTTCTGAATATGGTCTCTCAAGACAGGTTCCATATATATATATATATATATATACATGGTGGTTTCACTGTATATATACATAGGGTTTAACTGTATATATACATGGGGATTTTGCTATATGTTTGCAATTTGTTTGTTACATGTATAAGAAGTAGGCAGGGTAAGGCTACCCCAATTTAATTCTTTGTTTTTAATTCATATTTAGTTTTGATAATCAAATGCACCAATAAGATGTAAGGAACCTAAATTTATTAACTTTTATTCATTTTATCATTGTAGGTAAACCCAATGATGACCCAAATCATACAGATTATGTCCCTTCAATCTTTGCTTTTGATACTGCTAATACAGATCCAGGGACCGATGCACAGCAGGAAGAGATTGACAACGGTGCAACTAAACGGAAAACGCAGTTTGATGCTCCAGTAGGGCCAAAATTAGTGAAAACTGTGACATGTTCATTACCCTTACCTGTATCTGACGAAAACTGGACTGAAGATCTGAGGTAAAGTATAGCCACCATAGACTTTGTAAAATCCACATCCCACCTGTGGGCAGCCCATGCATTGGGCTGAGGGGAACCTTCATGGGCACTTGCACTGCTCAGATTAAAGTTATCTCATTCACCCCTAAAGACATATTTGGCTAAGTCATTGATTTACAGAAGAGTCCATTGTTTTTCAGGGGTGATGAGTTTTACATGACCACATTGTTGTAGGAGGGAAGACATGCCATTACATACAAACAGCATACACTATATATAGCAACCCCAGCTCGTATCGATAACGCACTGGAATTAATCAAATTTTTATGTTCATGGTTTTAAAGTCTCAACTTCAGGCATAATTTATTTCAGAATATTTATATATTATATACCATCTGAAAGAGAAATAAATGTACTTTCCAATGATATGTATCTCGTTGCTTTTCGTTAATGTAAATGTGATGATTTTGCGAGTTAAAAATAAAAATCGGCACATTTTCATCGATACCGCTTTGGCTGCAGTTACGGACGAGCAGTCTAATCAAACTCATTTGTGAGTGCCTAAATGTTAATGAATATTCATGAAATTTTATATCCAATCAAAGAATGAATTTTTCTATGTCACGGAAGTTGAACATTTTTAAAAAAAAAATGTTTTTGTAGAAGTTGCAAAGTAAATCTTTGACGGTGGTGTCGATAATGGTCATTAGATATTGCACTTTTGTTCACCCATATCTAAAAAGATCGTGTTACAACTTAAATTTTGACATATTAATCAACATTCTATGACATGATTTACTACCTCGCATCGAGCGTCAAACTTTTTTAGTGCACCGGTGCAGTTGAAGACGACCCATGCTTCACTTGGCGCCATCTTGGATTTAACCTCCGGGTGAAAGGTTAACAAAGTGACAGTCGGAATCCGCTACATTTAAAACGAGTTATCCACATCTATCATGTTTTAATTCCAATATATAATCAATTAAAAATGTTTTGGCTTCTGAAAAAATGATAATAAAGTCTTTTAATGAGCTTTTTGGACATCCGACATCGATCGGCGTCTATCGCTAATTTGCATATGACCGAAAGAAATAGGTCACTTAATGCACATATTTGAGATAATTATGAGTTTTGATGATGTCTATGAACTAAAAATAAATCCTGAGCATAAAATTACGGTTGCCTTTGGTAAATGTTAAATTCATATATTGAATTTATGACCGATATTGAAGGCCAAAACGCTGGGTGAACTGTGACTAAACTAGACCTAAATTATGAAACTTTCTAATTTCACAATAACCAGTAGCACTTGGTCATATGTGACATGATACAATCGATGAAATTTTACATCTAAATCATTAATAATTACTGCAGTAGACTCTGTATGTATTTTAATTGAGAAAACGAAATATAGTTTAATACTGATTCTACACTTGAATAATTTTTCAGAACCCTAGCTAGATCTACTTTATTTATATCTCCAGAGATTTTTTTCACAAATCATAAATGTTAGATTTGCACTGTTGAGAATTCGAATTTCTAGTAAGCCTATTTTTAAGACAGTATATCCCTGCCAACTGGCCTACCAACATCAGCATTATATAAAACTAAGTCAACAAATTTTCTCATGCAGGTCTGATCAACCTCAATTAACTTTTCATGATTCTAAGGAAAAAAAAACAAAAAACAAAAAAAAAAACAAAAATTATTCTGTACTTGTTTGGACTTGTTTGCATATTGAATGGATAAATTTGTGTATAATCAAAATTATAATATATATTGCTCATTTGAAGAAATCCTCATAAATATTTGAGCATGTACTCGAACAGTATTCACGACATGAATGGATTTACTAATTTTTTTACAGGTATATTGAGTTTTATGAAAAAATTTAAATGTGAGTGATGAAAAATAATAATATTTTACCTAATCACTCAAAAGAAGCACAACCTCCTGGAATTAAAGGATTTGCCTGTATTTTATACATTTTGTCATACCAGTATTAAAAAGTAATGAAAATAAATAAAAACACAAACTACCTGTACAAGGAAGTTTGTCATACATATGTATACATAATTATGTACATTTTTCCATAATCAAATTTATATAAAATACACAAGTTAATGTAGCCTATAAGGTTAGATAGAAATGAAATTAATCTGTTGCTCTGAAGTTTAACTTCTATAACTTCTGACAATAGCACTTGTTGTTTATAAATGATATTTTTTTTTTTTTGCTTTTCTTGTTCATTTTTTTTCACTAAGAAAGAATGTTCATAACAATTTTTTGACTGTAGAAATAGATTCAGCATGAAAAAATCATGTTAGATACAGAAGTTTAGAAAGATAACTCATAGTAATATGAAATTAAAGAAAAACAAACTGAAAATATTTTCATCCACGGTTTCGCAGCATACAATTTTTTGCATTTTTTGTTCATTTTTACAAAAAAATAGTGGGTATTACATTTTTTTGACTGCAGAAATGGATTCAGCATAAAATAATCATGCTGGGTGCAAAATTTTAGAAAGATATCTCAAGTAATAGGGAAATTACATGAAAAAAAATGAAAATGTGTTCGTTGCCGATTCCGCGACACGCCAGCCTCCTTATGTAGTAATCTAGTACAACAAAATTCCAGTAAATGGCCGGATTTTCCAAACTTAAAATTGGCATAACTTTTGACACACTTAAGATATCTAGATAATTTAAACTGTTTTGGAAATGGTTTAATTAGCTCTACAAGATCATTACAATGTTAAACAAGGTAGATCACTTTAAAATTTTGAGCTGGGGTTGCTACTATATACTACAAATTTGCATGATTTTCACCTTTTTTCCACATAAATTTTCATTAGATTCTCTGTAGACACCAGATATCAGAAAACAAGAGCGATGAGAGATCGGTTTTCAGTTACAGTCCGATTGAATTTAAATTCTATTTGTCTGTATACATGTAAGAAACATTCAATGTGAGTAACTCAGTGTATTTTCTGCACCGAAGATAAGAGGCAACAGACAAATTCTGAATCTGGTTTTGTTCTGTGTTTTTGTGGCTCTGGAGTGGCTCTTGCTGCTTATTGCATCATCACGCAGTTGTCTCAAAATGTACTGTGTACATGTAGATCTGTGCTGTACTTTTTGTTGTTTAGTTTTTATTTTTTATTCAACAACATAGCTTTGTATGGGCTCCACTACTGTACATGTTTACCTGGCAATTTTCACTCATCTTTAATTTTTGCCATTTTTGCCCTTAGGTAAGAGGGCGAGTTTATATGTAATGTGAGACTAAATTTTCAAGCTAAATTATTGATGCATGGACTTACCGGTACCGGTACATGCCATCTATAAAACTATGGTTATTTAGGGCAAATTTAACATGTTTAAGACAGGGTCAATATGTTTCCTCTGTGGTCAAACGTAGAAAATTAGCAGGGGCGAAAATTTCCAAGTTTATAGTATTGCAATAACAGATATAGATTAATCAGTAACAAGTTTACTCCAATTTTCTGATGCATGCTTGGTAATTGGTGAATTAACCAATTTTCCGCTTTTGTCACTCCCAGGTTACCTAAGAAAAAGACACACTATTACTGTGTGGTCCCAGGGTGTATATCTCAAATGCCAGTCAGAAGAAATGGTTCTGTGGAAGAGACACCCTTAAAATTTTATCCCTTCCCATCTTGGACAAAGAAACGTAAAGATTGCCAGGTGTGGCTGGATTTTGTCAATTGTAAAGATTTTCATCCAGGTCGAAAACACAGAATTTGCTCCAGGCATTTTGTCGACGGGCAACCAACAGCAGCTAATCCATATCCCACCCAGTTTCCGCATGAAACTGAAGAACTTTGGGAAAGTAGGTAAGTTGACTGCAGCCTTTCTCCTAATTTTATTTCCTTTTTAGCTCACCTGATCTGGCCCTGTAGTCCAGGTAAGCTATTTCCATCACTTTCTGTCAATTGTTATTGATGATCCTACATTTTTCACTTTTCTGTCTTCTTCTCCAAAAGCCCTAAAATAAATTTTTACGAAACTCTTCAGGAAGGAGGAACACAAGGTCCTTTACCAAGTTTGTGGTTTTATATTTTATTATTTGTTTTTTTGCCAGACCAGCTCAGGGGTGGATTCATTGTTGGGCAAAATATTTCTCAGGGGATACCCCTTTTTTTAAAACTTCTCCTCAAGAACTGCCGCATGAATTGACAAACTAATAGGGAACTTTCAAGTTAGCCCGGATTACCGTTATGATCTTGCATTTATTCGCGCCTGCACGATTTTGTTCCTCATATGTTCTTTTGGTTTTCATATTTACCTTTGCATCGTATGTATGGTAAATGGAAATATTTTTACTTTTTAGCGCATTAAATTTATTTTGTATAAAGAAACCCAAGATACTTTTTAAAACATAACACAGTGGGTTATTTAGTTGAATGACAAATTACTGAAATGTATCAGGCAGAGAAAAATGTGCGGACAGACTGGGAATCGAACCCAGGACCTTCTGAACACTAGCAGGGCACTTTTACCAATTGTGCTATGGGGGCTATCTCTATATTATTGAAACTGGAAATAACATTGAGGAACATATATATATATATATATTTTCTAGAATCACGCAACTGGCGATAATAAAATCAGGATTATAACAGTAATCCTAGTTAATTCGAAGTTCCCTATTGCATCTGAATGATATACATGGATATATAATTCAAAATTAATTCAAAATTTGCAATTTTCTTTAAATGTTGTATGATTATCTTTTCTGTGTTTTACTAATAAGCCAGTGAACGTTTAGAAGAGAAGTTTTAATAAATTAAGAAATAAATAATTTTTTATTTGAGTGTTTGAGCACTACATGTAATTACCTGTAGATTTACTGTATATATTTACATGTGATCACATATGGTTGTACAAAAAAAATAGACTAATATACAGGTAACTTAATGGTTTTACAGCGGAAAATTAATAAAAATGAAGTAACTATTTTTATGCCCCGGCCTGAAAGGTCCACCAGAGGCATCTAGTGTTTAGATCATCTGCCTGTCTGTTTGTCTGTCCGTCCGTCTGTCTGTCTGTCCATAATTCCATCCTGCTTACATATGAAATGCAACATTTCAAGTTTAGATTGTGATACAGTAACCAAACTTGTACTGTAAGTTCATCTAAGGGTTGCTCACACTTCACTGACATCACATGCCCCTCGGGGATGGGTGGGTTAAAATGTAGGGCATTGCAAAAATTTGTTGGGACTTGGGCATTTGTGTTTCACATAATAAATAATAGATACAATTATATGTATCAATAACCAATTTTTTTATTGGAGAGATGAAATGTGAAAGTGTTGACTTAGAATATTGAAAGTCCAAATGCTTAAAAAGATGTTAATATAATAATTGTAACTTGAGAGAGATATGCACAGTACCTGCATAAATTTTTTTTAGATTCTATATATTTTGTGAAAATTGTTTGAGAAACTTAGTTTTGGCACTTTTGCAATTGCAATTGATTAATTCTACCTTACTATTTGTATATGAATACCACATAAATAAAGGTTATTAAACATACAAATATATATAATATATGGTTGACTATGGTTTTAAATCATATTAGGACAGGCAAGACTTGACAAAATGCTATTCTTCGGGTTTCTTTTACAATGTGCCATCAAACACAACACTGGTATTCATCTAAATTCAGTTAATTTGATCTTTTTGGGGGAAAAATCAAAAGTCTTTCATATACATTTGTACATGTTGGCTTAATTTTTCCATTTTTGATATATGGCAGATTTCATGAGTGCTAGGGTAACATGGACAAACTGTCCCACTGAAATACAATGTAAGGTTGTCCATGCTAATGTTATGCACATGTTATATGAAATAAATAAGAAGTCCATTGCTAATGTTACACATTTGCTAGTGTTACTATTCTTGGATGGAAAATTTCAATAATTATTCTCAAAATCACTGCTTACGATCATTGTTCCTTCAGCCATGAAATCAACATTTTTAGCAATCCCGATTTGCAAAGAGCATACTGCATTCTGGGTAAATGTATGCTGATGTAGTAAAAACATTTATAAAAAATAGTTTATTTCCATTGCTAGTGTTACGGGTTTGAAGACAGAAAATAATTCTGTGACATTAGCAATTGAAAAAACAGTGTGATTTCAGATTTGCAAACTCATAATGCTCATGTCACAATAATATATCTTAGCCCCTACGTAAGACAAAAAATAGGACATGCTAACTGCTAATGTTATTCATGATAAACAGGACAGTAATTGGCCATTGCGACTGCATTGATAAAAAAAGTTTATATACACAATGTATGTTTGTATGTATGTATGTATGTATGTATGTATGTATGTATGTATGTATGTATGTATATATATATATATATATATATATATATATATATATATATATATATTTGTAAAATAAAAGAAATAAAAACATGTATGGCACTCTTTTTAAATTTGTTTTGGATATATTATCCTAAGTGTGTTTTACATTATATTTATTTTTCAACAGCATCTGATAAAGGACATCAGAATTGAAGGGAGTTTATTCCATCCTCTTCTGGGCTTAATTGTGACATGAACAGTGAAACACAGGGAAATATCAGAGATAATTTTATTTGAATATTTATCACTTAGATGTAGTATTTCACAAAATATCATGAATATGCATAAGAAATTGAATAAAAGTTCATGTTATTAATTTGATTAATATTCGTATTTCCGTCCATTTAACAGTGGCACTCTGCCAAATCTGCCAAATACATAACACATATAAATGGCTACAGAAGTCGCAGAAGTTGTGATCTGCAACATAAGTTATTGTATAGTCTGTCGATCCAGTACAATTCTGAAATTGTTTAAAAGCCTTGATCTGATTGGTTGACAAATGAGAGTACTCTTTACTTGCATTGGCTGAGGCTTCATAAATAATAAAATATGCTTGAGAATTCGGTCACATGAAACCATGGGTAGGAAAGAGCATAGCAATTCCGGACCATGGTTTTACGACGATGGGCAAACACCAAAGTAGTTCACAAAATCTTTTTTATTCAAATAGATTTTCTTCTGTTGTCAAATGTATTCATGTGTGTATTATCTTGTTCTACTTGCAGCCCACCTTCAGAATGTGAAAATGATGCAGATACAAAGGAGAACATTGTTGACAAACAGGAAAATGAATCAGATGCCACTTTAGATCCAATTCATGAAGATATGGATCTAGACTTAATTCTAGAATGTACTACCGTGGATGAAGAAGACTTAATTCTAGAATGTACTACCGTGGATGAAGAATGTATTACTGTGGATGAAAATAAAACTGATACAGAGGAAGAGCAGGTAGAAGATGAAACCTACATGTATGAACCCTCGGATTTAGCTATTGCGTTGTTTGGCTTTGCAAATGATCATAATTATATTGGTACCGTAGAGACTGAGAAGATGCTACATCTGGAAAACAATTTCATTGTTGCAAAAGAAGAAGTGATTGAACCTGAAGATTATATGAAATTAAAAATAGATACCAGTCAAATGCTTGTACCAAAGAATTTTGTTTTTAATACCAGTTCATCCCTGATACAGTTTTTGGAATTCTACCAAGGTAGAAATATTGCATTAAAACTAGTCATAACAATCCAAGAAGATTTTCGTCCAACACTACATGTACATCGGAGGGAAATTAATCAGGATCACTATGTATGGAAAGATATTCCTAAGGAATATAGGACCATTCATGACATCTCGGTACTTTTGCTGAAAGTGATGTGCTTTTTTGTTTGTATCGGAAATCCAGATCCAGAATTCCAAGATTTATTATCGTTGGATTCTGAGTCACCTTCTTCAATAGAAAATGTGGCTTACAGAGATGGCTATTACAATGAAGCGACTGGGATTTACATAGAAAATTCAACGGTCAGGTCCATCAAGTGTTCCTTACTTGTGAATTCAAATAGATGCAAACCCTGCTGCGTACTGCGGAAAAAGTTGCTTAGTCGTAAAATCAGAAAAGAAAAACGCGATTTCAATATGAAACACAAGAATTTAGCACACTATCAAACCAAACATAAGGATATGTCTAGGGAAATGCTGATTGCCAAAATTGGTCACCAGAAAGATCAAATAAAAACACTCCAGTCTGATATTGGAATTTTAGAGCGCCATTATAAAAAATTATACGCTTCCATTAAAACTACTAGCTTGGATAAAAAAGATGCTGAGTTGAGTGAATTGATGGCAAGCTTGGAGTGGAAGGTAATGAAGGTTTTCCCGGAAGATTGTTCCAAACAGCGGATGTTTTGGGAGCAGCAATGCAAGGCTGAGTGTAGCAAGAAGACTGGTATAAAGTGGAATCCAAGCATATTGAAGTGGTGTTTGAATATTATGTCAATATCTAAAGAGGCATTTGAATTTATAAGAGAGTCTGGAGTTTTCAGGTTACCAAGTGCAAGAACTTTGTTTCAGCACAAATGTGATCCAAAAAAGGCAGAGGAACTTTCCAACCTATCCGATTAATGATCAATTTCCAAATCATGGTAAATAAGACTGAAAATATGTGTAGGACTATAATACATGTACATCATCCATGTCATTTTGAACATGATTTTGAATGAGAGAACTTATACAGCCAAACTTTTGCATTTAAGGCCACCTCTGTATAAAGGGCACCTGTCTATAAGGGCTTTTCAAACAATATCGTTGTAAATCTTTTAATAACATTTAAACCTCTTTGTAAGGCCATGCCAAATTAATTAATTGTTCTTTGGAATTTGGGGAAGGGTGGGATATGGTGCGAGCGAGCGACTTAATTGATTTAAATTTTTTCTCAAAACTTAAGTTTTCAGAGGCGAGAGATATTTTATGGGATGAGCGGACAAAATTTTGTTTATTTTAATATTTTTTTCTAATTTAAGTCCTATTAACTCAAGCAAGCAACCAATATTTCTTGACATATTCCACTTTTTACAAATTAAACTGATAGAAAAATCAAGTTTGTGTGAAAAGCTTTATTGAAAATTTCCAAAAATCATAATTTATTAAAAGATTTATCCATCTTTTGACAACCTTTGATAATAAGCTTAGCTACAATGCAAAATACATGTACATGTAGTATCTTCATTTTAATAAAGCACATAATTAAATGGCAAAAATTATTAATGAAACCCCTACATCAGTACAAATATAAATGTACTCTATAGAGACAACTGCAGGGCACTAAGTGGACTTCTTCTATTGGTAAGACCTCTGGCAAATACATATACATGTACCAATAGCTACATGTAGCTAAACTATATGTAGGTCCAAGTACATGTACCTGACTTGGGACAGGCACATGAAAAATATTTCAAAGTGTGGAACACTTTAGTCAACAAAAAGCTCCTATCTGATTATTATGTGTATACTACATTAAAGATATTTGATAAAACCCCTGGAAAACACTTCAACTTAGATCCAAAATGTTATACTGAACAAGATAGGTTAGGGACTGTTTTCATAAGTCTAAGGTATTATATTCATGGGTATTTAATTTCACGGAATTTCCAATTACCGCGAATATAGCAAAATAAAATCCCCTGCTAATAAAGGCAACTATACAGAAGGTGCGGCGATTTCAAACACAATGTACATAATTGGAAGTTAAAAAATAACTTAAAAGTCGTGACAGAATTTCAGCCTAAAAATGCACAGCAACAATGATTTCTTATACGGCATTATCATGCCTTATTTTTTTTTATCAAACTCTACCACTTTGCAAAATTAAAAAAAATGATATACCAATACTATCATTTTAAAAGTAAAAATTAAAGAGGAATTTTTAACTTCATTAACTGCCTTAATTGTCGCTGCTGTCATGATCATATTAATGTATCATGAAACTAGTGATAATTCAAAATAATTGCAACAAGTTTACCCTTTTCCTAGTTACAGCAGGAATGAAGAAGGCATTCACTATTTTCAAAATAGTAAATACCTTCCTCATTGCTGCTTTAACTACCTTTCCCCATAATTTTAATAAATTTATCAATGAATGTTCAGCTGGTATCGCCAATACATGACAACTTAAACTCTGTCCATTACCACTAAAGAAGCCACTGATATAAGCTACCTGATGCCATGACATTGAACTACCAAGCAGTTGAAGCACCATGTGTCATATTCCGTGTCTTTATACAAGCCTTTTTAGTACTTTTGTATCATTAATAATGCTCATTTGATTCAAAGACTAAAATGATTAAAATTGCAATCAGATGCGAGTGTTTCTGGACATGATGCGAGCTGGCAGAAATATTTCAAATTTTCACTAATTGATTTTCACTTGCATACTGTCCTGAAGAACAACTAATTAATTTTGTGTGGCTTAAAGGCCACTTGTCTATAATTGCTACCTTTCGTTGTTCCCTTGAGTGGCCCTTATAGATAGGTTGAACTGTACAATGATAATCTGATAGTATCAGTACAGTGGAACCTGCCTTAAAAGACCACCTCTTCTGCCACGGAAATGTGGTCTAACAAGACAGGTGGTCTATCAATAGACTTTTTATCTTTTTTGAATCATGTATAAATCATTTCATCATATTTTGTATGTTTTTTGTATGATGCATTTCATAGGGTTACTACATTGTGTCACTCAGATTAGTGTTGTAGCCTATATGTACAGTTTCAGGTCTAAAATGTTCCCCAAAAATGAATTTATCTATGCATTATAACCTTAGCAAATTTGGGTTTTTTTCAATAACTCTTCTAGAATTTGACAATTATCCAATTTTGATCATCTTCATCCACAGAACACTGAGGTTTTGGTACTCAGTAGAAATTCCATTGCAATCTGTTTATTATTTCAGGAGAAATACATTATTCTTCATGAGAGTAAAATTCTAGTGAGGTCAATTAGATGTTTATTACAAAGATCATGAACGGATCTGTGACATAATTCATAAACACCAAAATAAAACCATAGATACATAGGTAATCAATGGATGTAAACTAACAAAAATATTATCACAATTAGGCCCAGATTCCCAGGGTTAATTGTACCATTTTTCTTCAATTTTGGATGTCTATCAAATGCAGAGGAGAAAATAAAAAAAAACCAACAGAGTATCAATTACTAAACTTATATAGTTAAGTTCATAATGGTGAAACACTTTTGACCTATTACTGTACATACAGCCCCATGCCAAAAGATGGACAACTAACATCATTACCCCATAGCTTTCTATGTTAAATCAACATTTTTTAAATGCCTGCCTCAAAGTAATGCTTTTGTCAACTCTTGTCAAAATTCATATACATGTATATATATATATATATATATATATATATATATATATATATATATATATTTATTTATAGAAATGCTGTTCATCTTCATCTAATATTAGTTTTAAACTCCTTTGAATCTTTATTTCTGAGAAGCAATAATTTTTGTAGTAAGTAATTTGTTGACACCACTTACTATGAACAAAGAAGGAAATGTCACTGCAAAATTTGCTTTTGGCTAACAAATACTAAATGTTTTTATGAAAAGAAATTAACACATTCCAAACCAATTTAGATAGTCCAAAGACTTTAACACAAATATGCAAAAATTCACAAAATTTCACTGATTTCACTGTCAGGTCAATAATTTTTAAAAAGTTTATTTAACATAGTAAGCTATTGGAAAATGACATAAGTTGACTCACTTTTGGCGTGGGCTTTACCAGTAAACTCATTTTAACATCTAGAAAAACAAAAATTGCAAGTGGTGTTTCAATGTGACAATCTTCAGATTTTGTTCCCTTGTCCCTCTTAGACAAGGGAAACAAAACGTTTGTCTTGAATTTTAATACAACATCTCATAGACAAGGGAACAAAACGTTTGTTGTAAAATTCAATACATCTCATAGACAAGGGAAACAAAACGTTGTCTTGAATTTCAATACAGCATCTCTGTGACAAGGGGAAACAAACGTTGTCTTGAATTTCAATACAGCATCTCTGAGACAAGGGGAAACAAACGTTGTCTTGAATTTCAATACAGCATCTCTGTGACAAGGGGAAACAAACGTTGTCTTGAATTTCAATACAGCATCTCTGAGACAAGGGGAAACAAAACGTTGTCTTGAATTTCAATACAGCATGTCTGAGACAAGTTCATAAAGTTTGATCTAATAATGTACTGACTTTTGTATACTTGATACAAAGCTGTATATCACCAAAGGTCTGTCTTATCTGTTCAAATGCTCTTTCCCCAAAGTTCTGTCTTATTTGTTCAAATGCTCTTTTCCAAAAGTTCTGTCTTATTTGTTCAAATGCTTTTTCACCAGAATCCTCTCTTATTTGTTCAAATGCTCTTTTCCAAAAGTTCTCTCTTATCTGTTCAAATGTTCTTTCACCAGAAGTCTCTCTTATTTGTTCAAATGCTCTTTTCCAAAAGTTCTGTCTTGTCTGTTCAAATGCTATTTCCCCAAAGTTCTCTCTTATTGGTTCAAATGCTCTTTCCCAAAAGTTCTGTCTTATTTGTTCAAATGCTCTATCCTCAATTTAATTTGATTTTGATTTTATTTGTTGTTTTATGCCATACTCAACAATCTATCAGTCATATGATGTCGTCCAGTTTTTATTGGTGGAGGAGAAACCCCGGTTACCCGGGTAAAGACCACCGACCTTCGACAAGAAAACTGGTCCTCAATTTAAAAAGACTGTACAGTACCCTTTCCCCCCAGTGAAAAATAATTTTTCAATGCAGTGTTGTATACCTCGAAATTCTTGCTCCTGGTAATTGTCGCCCTTTAACAACAGAAAATATAGTTAAACTATATGGGGACAAAAGTCACCAGATTTACTCCGTATTCAACCTAAACTTACTTTTCATTATTTTAATGTAAAAACAGGTAAAATATATTCTGTAACCGGACATATTTGTACATTAACGGTATATGACTTGTAAATTATCATCAAAAAGAAAACTTTAGAAATATTAAAAATATTGTTTGAGTACGTACTCAAGTTTTAGTACCGTACATAACATATTTATTCATTTTTTACAGGAAAATCGTGTGTGAAGCAAAACATTATGTGAAAATGATGACAATAGTAATATGTTTCCTAATAACCCCAAAGTTTTACAAACGATTATATAGTCAAAGTTGAGCTTGAGTAGCCTATCGAGTAAATGTGGAGACTTCAGGCCTAGGTGTACAGTATTGTTATGATCAGGTTCAGAAAAATGAGAGAGAAAAAAATGAACAAGCACGATATTTCATTGTAAAAAGTTTTTATGTGCTCTGGACTCCAATCACTGACACTTTATTTGAGCATATGTATGATTGAAATCATTTGTTTTAATTTAATAAAGAATATTGGATATTATAACTTTGGTATTATGTTTATAATATATATAACCACTAGGTCGTTGCCACTGCTGGTGGACCGTTGAGTCCCAGAGGGTATACATAAACCTAGTACCTGGTATTTCGGTACCAGCTGTTCATCTTGTACTAAAGTAATATTTGGCATTGTTAACACCTTTTTAATTCGAAAATTTTCTAAAGCTAAGATAGTCATTTTTTACAGTGGTTACTCTTAAACGAATTTCGGCTATACTTTAGAGATATTATTTGGCCTTATACGATACCACTTTATCTTTAGAAAAAACACATACTTTTCAAATTGGAGCTAAACTGATGAAGTCTATTTGACAGAAACGATATCGTCTTGAGCATTATAACTTTGGTATTATGTTTATAATATTATAAAGAAAGTTGTAGTTATCGTTACATTTAAGACGCCTACAATTCACTTGCAAAATTTCCAATCTAAGGAAATGTATAATCTCTCCATTTCCCAGTCTCAAAATAATATATGTATTAGACGTAGAACCAGACACTTTGTCTGAATGGCTGAAAGCCATACGATGGTTGATAAAGTCTCGTATTCGAAAACTTAGAGGGACTTTGAAAACACGTTATCCCTCTGTATTTAATGATCCAGAAGTAGTAACTGAACTGGATAGGTTACATGACCAATATGTACTGGTACCAGCAGACAAAGCCTCAAATAATATAGTTTTTATTTGTAAGGCACATTACTATAATTGTTTATTAGAAGAACTTGGGCTTAATACGAATTCTGGAAATCCTACATACACACGTAGCTCACTTTCAAAGGACGAGATCCTTCAAAATCACGTGTCCGTATTACGCTCATTTGATATACCTACAACGAATACCGATTTCGAGCTACCACATTTATACTGGATACCTAAACTTCATAAAACCCATATAAGCAAAGATACATAGCAGGATCCAGCAAATGTTCTACCAAACCTTTATCTTTACTCCTTACCAAGATATTGACAGCCATTAAGGAGAAACTTCAACAATACTGTACAGTTGCTTATTCCAGAAGCGGTGTAAATCAGATGTGGATACTTAAAAATTCTAAACTGCTTTTAGAAAATTTGAAGGCACAATTTTTCTCGAATTCACAGTATCAAAACTTATGACTTCTCTACTCTTTACACTACTATTCCACATAAAAAATCAAAAGAAAGACTTTTCAGCATCACAGACAACTGCTTTTTCACTAAAGGTGGTACCCGAAAATTTAAATATCTAGTGATTGGCTATCAGGATACTTATTTCGTCAAACACCACTCTGATTCTACACATAAATATACTGAAGTTGATATAAAAAAACATGCCGGAATTTCTAATAGACAATATATTTGTAATGTTCGGAGACGTGGTCTTTCAACAAACTGTCGGCATTCCTATGGGAACCAATTGTGCTCCTTTATTGGCCGACCTGTTCCTTTATTCATACGAAGCAGACTTCATTCAGAAACTTCTGAATCAAAAGAAGAAAAAGTTAGCGGTGTCCTTTAATTTGACATTTAGATATATCGACGATGTTTTGTCAATTAATAATGACAATTTTCATACATATGTCAATGCGATATATCCCAGCGAACTAGAAATTAAAGATACAACAGAATCAAGCACACACACGCTTCATACTTAGACATTTTACTTAATATAAACACAGACGGGAAATTAGCAACTTAGATATACGATAAACGCGACGATTTCGGCTTTCCCATCGTAAATTTTCCACATTTAAGTAGTAATATCCCTGAGTCACCCGCATATGGAGTTTATATTTCACAAATGATCCGGTATGCCAGGGCGTGCACAACATATGAAGATTTCATATACAGATGTAAACTACACACTGACAAATTATTGACACAGGGATATCGAAAACCGCGTTTGATGTCAACGTTCCGCAAATTTTACGGTCGGTATAATAGTCTTGTTTGCGACTACTCTGTTTCACTAAGTGAAATGTTGAGTTGCCTTTTCGTTGGCGGTTGTTGAGAAGTCAGTACCAATTGTGACGAGGATACACTCCTCACGTGTTTCATTGGACTTGACTGTGGACTCACGGCGGGTGTGACCGGTCGACAGGGGATGCTTACTCCTCCATGGCACCTGATCCCACCTCTTGGTTTCCAGAGGTCCGTGTTTGTCCATTTTTACCGGATTTGTATCTATGTCCTGGACATTCTATTGATTTATACTTTGGTATCTGAAATTTTTATATGTATTTGATTTTGATTTGATTTTTGTTTTACGCCATACTCAACCATTTTTCAGTCATATGACGGCGTCCAGTTTTTATTGGTGGAGGAGAAACACCGGTTACCCGGGTAAAGACCACCGACCTTCCGCAAGAAAACTGGCAAACTTTTCCACTTAATTCGAAATGACCCGGGATTCGAACCAGAGGTGAGAGGCCGTGTGATTTAAAGCGCAATGCTCTAACTACTCGGCCACGGAGGCTCCCCATATGTATTTGAAATTCTTGGTCTGTATATGTATAATGATTACAAAATAATAAGGTATTCTTCAAGACTTGAGTGTCTGAGTACATGTATTGGTTTATGACGAGGACGGTGTGCAAATGTACCGGTAATGCAACATATACTAATCTGTATAACTTACGAGCCTGGGCTGGACTTTCCAGTGGGGAAAAAAAGCAACCCAACATATTATTCCCCCATAATCAAAATCAGTACGGCGTTTCCTCCTGGTGGAATATAACATTGGGAAAAAATCTCCATCTTTGTAGATTCCATCCCACGAAATATTTTTGACGTTAGATTTCATATTTGGCATTGGATAACATACATAACAAAATAAGATAAACGATGGCATATTGGTAACTTACCTATAAGTTTAACATATTCAAGAGTCAGTTGGACACATGTAATAAGTGGGACATTTGCAGCATATTGGACATAATGTTTGAGAAAGCTGTACGTATTCAGTTGTATGTTGGACACACTTATATTACCTTTGACACATTGGAGACCTGTTGCATGGTGGACACGTGTTACGTTCGACACCTTTGAAATATTGAACACCTGTTGCATGCTCGACGCATGTATTAATTACGTTGACCACCTTCAACGTAGTGGACGCCAGTTGCATGCTGAACACCTATATTACGTTGCCCCATTCTGTAAAAGGGTGTCATTTTAACAGTAGATATCTTGTATTGTAATGCTTTACTAATGAGTATTGATTTATACCCTTGGATAATTGTAACTGTTTTAACTTCAGAAACTTTTAATTTGGTGTCGTAAAATTTTATCAATGTGGATATCGATTATTTACATCATTCATAATAAATCTAGAGTTTTAAATTGAAATATCTGATGCAATCCCATTAGTTAATTGATTTGCTTGATGTTCGATTGATACCAATGTGTATGTAAACTTGAAAATAAATAATTATAGATTACATTATGATTATATCTTATATTCAAGTACATCAATGCACCTTCTTTTTAGCTCACCTGACCCAAAAGTGAAACCGAAAGCAAAGTCAAACTTTAATAAATCACAACCCAAAAGAGCGAATGCAGTTTTGCAATTGGTAGTGCGTAGTTAGAAGTGAACAAGAAAAAAGATTAACGGATGGGTTATTTTTATATGAGTATCATGGTGACTATTCAGATAGTGACTATTGATAGAACCATATTTCTTTTTCTGCAAAGCCATTTATTTAGTTTCTTTAAAAGTATTAACAATTATTGTATCATAATGCGTGAATTTTGTTTCATAAAACGTATTTTCGGGAATAATATATACAATGTAGTTGTTTTCTAATACACGAAATCCTTTATAACATATTCAGCCTATTTTTCACAGAATTTCACTACATTATGTCAATAATATTTCTTTTTTATGTCAAGTTCCGCAGATATTACGTTCGGTACAATAGCCTTGTTTGCGATTACTCTATTTCATTAATGAAATGTTGAGTTACGTGTTCGATTGCGGTTGTTGAGTCGTCTGTACCAATTGTGAGGAAGATTCTTTCCTCACGCATTTCATTTGAATTTGACTGTGGACTCACTGTGGGTGTGACCGTCAACAGGTGATGCTTACTCTTCCCTGGCACCTGATCACATATCTGGATTTTCATAGGTCTATGTTTGTCCTATTTGTATGTATTCTGAACATCCTAAAGGTTTATACTTTGATATGTGATATTTTATATTGTTACTATAAAATAGCATCGATTGCATAGTTTTAAAATTGCTGAAGTGGCAATTATATGGTCTGTATATATTACAGTTATTTTAACATTATACCAAAGTTATTGTTTTGTAATAAAAGGGCCAAAATGAAATGTCCGAATGCCCAAGACGATCGTTTTTCTCAATACGACTTGATCAGTTGAGCTCAAATATAAAATACTATTAGATGTTCCGAAACAAAAAGTGGTATCATACAAGGACAAAAGAAAATTTCTGATATTTGGATGCAAAGTGATATCCTTAAATATCAATGAAACTTGATAGTTTATACTTGTATGTCAACCTTATTTAAAAGTATTTCTATGTTGTACTTTTATACATTTTAAGTATTTCTATGTTGTACTTATATAATTTTATGTATTTCTATGTGTTATATATATTTTTAAGTATTTCGCTGTTGTACTGTTTTATATTTTAAATATTTCTCTGTTGTATTTTTAAAATATTTTAAGTATTTCTATCTTGAACTGTTATATATCTTAAGTATTTTTGTGTTGTATTTTATACATTTTAAAGATTTCGATATTTTATAGCTTCATACATACACTGTATTAGAAAAAAAATATTTCTACGTTCTTAAAAGTTTATACATTTGAAGTATTAAATTTTCCACATTGCTGTTCATTTATGAATTTTAAGTATTCCCATATTATTTTAAATCTATACATTGAAATATCTCTTCATCGTTGTACAGATAATTCATTTTTAAAAAAGTATTTCACATCGTTGCAACTTTATACATTTCAAATCGGTTCACTTTGTACATGTGCACACTCAACAAAAGAAAACGCTAAAAAGAAATGCACATGGCGGGGTAAGATGACATAAGTACGTTGACTAAAGGTAAATATTTACAATTCTGAATCATTTTAAACTTTGATTTGATTTGTATTTAGAGGTTTGGATAAACAGAACACATTATTTCTTTCATTCCTACAGACCATTATAGACTGGTCTAAGACAATATAAAAGGTGATTCCACTCAGATGCCCAGAGGTGAATTGGTTCAGCTGGATTTAGACTGTTTTGTTGTATGTTGCTATTATATTTATTCTTTACACTTTATTTGGGGTATTTAATTGATATCTGACATCATGTTTGATGTTTTATATAGATGTAAATCTAGGACATTATACCCCCGTTAGCTGTTTCATTATTGCCTATTATTTCGTCCGAGACTGTCACCACTTACGTGATTGCCTCTTGATGTACCTGTTTGTGTTTTTAATATATCGTCGAACATGAGTCATTACAACAATATAAATAGTTTGACATCTTGGCTGTTTTAGTTGTGACCTTGTGCTAAACCTTGTCTGAATGTTTGAAGTTGTCTAGTGAAAGAGCACCCGACTCACAAGAGAAAGGTCCCGCGTTCTATTCCAGCTACTTGGTCATGGAATACATGAAAAATGAAGTGACTTTTCGCGCTCGGCATAAGAAATTAAAGTCACGGGTCTTTCAAATGAGACTTAAATCTAAGGTTCCGTGTGACGACAGATGTAGCATAAACGAATCCTGACTGCATTGGCGTCAGCGCATATCATAGGTAAAAATGTATGGCGCTTCACTTAAAGGTGGTGCCATCTCCACATCCATATTAAATGGTCCTTTCCAGCCACTTTACTCTTGGATTTCGACTACTGGATCTCTCCTACATTCCCCAGTGTCCTGATACATTTCCCTTAACCTACGAGTCACATTGTGAATCACATTTGTGATAACCTTTGGCAAAATTTTAAACATGTATGGAAGCTGCATATTTGCATTATATGCAGACACATCAACTTTAGGTTAATGTTTTCGCCCATTGAATTTTGCGAAATATGTTACATCTGATGTACTTTCCACCCTCAACCTGATTATCAAATGGATATCAATTCTGTCTTTTCGTATGTCAGAGTTATCTCCCATGTCAGCAGGTATCGATTGTGACGTCATGTCCTTACGTGAGAAAACAACGTCGTTTTCACACAAACATGACGTCACAATTGATAACTTTTTTTTATGTTACGTACATACAAATGACATCACAATCTATACCTGCTACGAGGGGTGGTAACTCTGGATAACGAAAGTACAGAATTGTGCTCCTAAAGAAATTTTCATCATTGTTAGATTCTCTCAAAACCGAATATATACCTACAGCATATTTATTTGTGACCAGAAATTATTCTTACATAGTTTTGATGTGGATGGCATGACTATTGCATAACGGTATGTTCGACGGATCAGCAGGCGCTGTTTATTTCATCCCACACTAGTATATCCCAGATGTTCGTGTGTGTCCTATAATCACTGTATTTTGAATATTGTCAAACGAACGGTCTTATAGCTAACTCTATGGAATCTGTATGTTATAAATTATTTATCAACAAAAGTGCTCAATATTCTAAATCGTTTCGGATAGGAAGGTAAAAATTTCTTTTTCCTAAAATATGTTTTTTTAATTACTAGTACTTATGAGGTGGCCAGAAATAGATCGATTGAAAAGAATATGTATATAACATAGTTAATTTTAATGCTCCATTTATGTATGGGTTTTATTTTTATATAATATAAAAAATCTCAGATACCAAAGTTTAAATCAATAATCGCTCAAAACGCGTCTTTGACTTTATAAAATGTTTTAATCACATGACTGACAGTGCATTTTAATTGGGGATGACGTCATTAAAATGATGTATTAAATGATATTTATTCAGTAAATGGAAAATTTTGTGTAAAGAAATAAACTTTTATGAAACTCTGTGAAAAGTGCTGGAATTTTAATGTACGCACATGATTCTGTTATGATCTATCATAAGACCCAGCGCCATCTGGCCACCTCAATAATATCTGCATTGTATCTGTAGCTATCTAAAACTAATTCATATTGACTTTAACACACCACCAAAGCAACCAATTTTGATCAGCTGTGATATAAATAAATCTTATCATTTCCGTTAAATAACTGTTGGATCAAATAAAGATATAAGTATTTCAAGCAACTACACCAACTCTATATTTAAGAAACTAATTTGCCGACGCTATATCTTTTTCACAGAAAATTCATGAAATTTTCGGATAAACGGATTGTTCCTTTTTGATGGAATTCCAAATTATGAAGAAAGAATCTTCCATTCTTTGGAAATTCTTTCCCACATTTCCATGCAATTACATACACTATTTTCTAGACACAGTCGTCATTACCGTGGTAAGTTTACATGTAAATTTAGGTACTCAAATCAACTTGATATATAAAGCTATAGACCTTATCGTAACTTTGATGTAAACGAAACACTTATTTGTTATGTTGGCCTTACGTTAGTTATATATCCTTTTTACGTTAACTTCTAAGTGTGTGTGTGGGGTGGGTGTAGGTGTGTGTGTATGTGTGTGTGTTCTCGTTGGTGTACATGCGTATGCGTGTGTGATTGTTTTAGATGTTCAAAATAAAGTTGTTAACATGCTTAGATGTGATCCATTGTTGATGTTGATTAGTACTATTTATTGATTAATGTCTCATAAGCTATGATTAGTGGGTATATTTACGGGACGTGAATGCTATTAGAAACGTATCTTATACTGATGTTGTTGAACGCCTAGTCCGAGTTCAGTTTCGTCTGATAAAGCTCTGAACCAAGTCGAGACAATCACCAATCACATGAACATTTTTGGATGAATTTAAATCTTCCGTGTTTGAAATCTTAAGTTGAAAAAAAAAATACATTTGGAAAATTAAAACTTTAATTTTCCTGAACGGAATGTTTAACATATAAAATATATTCGTTTGTTGACATCATATATTATGTCAAGTTATTAAAAAGGATATCATAGCGAATCATCATGTTTCTTTGGACACTACTTCTATTCATTTGTCTAAACCCACAAGGTAAGTTGAATCAAAATTGTATATTAAAAAATATACATTCTTTAGATAAATACAGTACACAATCTATCTATCTATCTATCTATCTATCTATCTATCTATCTATCTATATATATATATATATATATATATATATATATATATGAATATATAAATTGATATATTATATATATATATGCAAAAAAGTATATATATATATATTTATACATACAGTGGAATCTCGTTATCTCGAAAATCACGGGACCGCCCCGTTTACTTCGAGATATCTAAAATTCGAGACAGCCAAAATTTTCAATTCACATATTTTGTATTCTTATTGGACAACAGATACACCTACTCAGGGTAGTGCTTAATTTGAATTGGATCTAAGCAGTTATTAATTTTGTACTTTCATCTTGGCTCGTTCACGGAATTTGATATGCCTTGTGTTTTGAAGGTAAACAAGTAACTTTAAGAATGATTTTTGCGTACATAATGTACATCTTTAATCGGTAACTTCGAGATAAGAAATAACAATTTTGTAATATATCGATACTTCGGAACAGAAAAATACTTTCAGATAAGCAAAATTTTGAGACAAAAACTTCGAGATATCCGGAATAAAAGTAGTATTAATATATAGTAATATAATCGGGGCCGGCCGTTCGACTTTGACATATCAATATCATATTTTATATAACCACGATATCTTGGATGTTTTTATTGTATAAGGTTCAAAATATTTATGGGAAAGATTTGTATTGATAAGTCCTTGTGGATAAAAAGTGAAACTGATGAAATTTAAAGTATTAAGATATTATGTAAGATATGAATTAGTAAACTATTCAATGTTTTCATTAAGTCTGGATATGGAAATTCACCTATTTAGCTGGGGGTACACATTGACCAGTAGGAACAAATGTATTTAAACTCGGAATACGAGTACAGCATGAGAAATTCCTGAAAATAGTAAAAATGACAATACATACAGCAAAAATAACTAAACTTCCCAAAAGGAACATAGCTGATTATTTCATATTAATGTGAACGATAAATATTCCCCCAAAAAGGAAGTTAAAGATACCACATGAAAAAAGTACATCCTCCTCTTACTTTGACATATATCAGGGGTTGATCGACTGATAATCAGACTTCATTCAGAAACTGCTGAATCAAAAGAAGAAAAAGTTAGTGGTGTCCTTTAACTTGACATTTAGATATATCGACGACGTTTTGTCAATTAATAATGACAATTTTCATACATATGTCAATGCGATATATCCCAGCGAACTAGAAATTAAAGATACAACAGAATCAAGCACACACGCTTCATACTTAGACATTTTACTTAATATAAACACAGACAGCAACTAAGCTATATGACAAACGCGATGATTTCGGCTTTCCCATTTCCAAATTTTCAACATTTAAGTAGTCACCCGCATATGGAGTTTATATTTCACAAATGATCCGATATGCCAGGGCGTGCACAACATATGAAGATTTCGTATACAGAGGTAAACTACTCACTGACAAATTATTGACACAGGGATATCGAAAACCGCGTTTGATGTGAACGTTCCGCAAATTTTATGGTCGGTATAATAATCTTGTTTGCGACTACTCTGTTTCACTAAGTGAAATGTTGAGTTGCCTTTTCGTTGGCGGTTGTTGAGACGTCTGTACCAATTGTGACGAGGATACACTCCTCACGTGTTTCATTGGACTTGACTGTGTACTCACGGCGGGTGTGACCGGTCGACACGGGATGCTTACTCCTCCATGGCACCTGATCCCACCTCTTGGTTTCCAGAGGTCCGTGTTTGTCCATTTTTACCGGATTTGTATCTATGTCCTGGACATTCTATTGATTTATACACTGGTATCTGGAATTTTTTATATTCATATAAAACGAAAGATTACTTTTTAGGAAGTGGTTGTCACACGGATGGTATGAAGAATTACGTTTGAAGTCAACATTTCACACATTTCAGTAGCAATATTGATATAATACTAAACATAGAAAAACGAAAATCTACAAGGAAATTTAAAGAGTATTTTGGAAAGGGGGAGATGGGATCAGATGCCATGGACAACCGTAAAATAGGGTGAACAATGTCAAATTCTATTTCATTTGCGTTGTTTCATTGATCGGTGAAGTTGAAAACTCGCAGGGGATTAACGTCCGACACACACACACACACACACACACACGTTTCACACAAAACCACACGCACCAAACAAAAAAAAAATATATATATATATATATATATATATGTATAAACCAATACCCAAGATGATCGTTTCTGTCAATAAATCCTCGATACAAAAAAAACAAAAAAAAAACAAAAAACAACGATACAAGAAACACATTTGTTCAGCACTAGTCATATAATCACAATGATTAAATGACGATGTACAAAAAAACAGGTCAATTTCACATTGAAACTAAACATCGGAACCATGTTTTAACATCGACATTAGCGGTTGTTCTACTTTTCCGACCTCGAGTTATCAGGTTTTTTTATAGTAAGATATAGAAGGAAAATTGCCGGGACCGGCGTTTGATCTCGAGATAATCGGGTAAATCGAGATTTCCGATTTCGACATAACGAGGTTTGACTGTAGATATATTTCAGAAAGAAAAAGTGGTATCATGCAAGGCCAAATTATAAATCTAAATGTGTTGCTTAAGTCGGCTTAAGAGTACCCAGTGTAAAAATTAGTATGGGCTTTTGAGAAGTTTAGAAATTAACAAATTGATAACTATTTTATAAGCGTACTAATACTCTTAACACAGTAATTTGATCATTGATAAAGGTTAAGTAATAATGTTTTTGTTATAATTTACTTGTTAGTGTTAATGTTATCTGTAATGTCGAAAAAAGTGAGCTTTTTTGTTTTTAATTTGTTACAATATTTGCTGTATCCTTCATGGACCCTAATCTCATCTCTAGATTTATTTTTTCGCGTGTTTTTCCAAAATTCACCCTACATACGTATACATTGACTTCTGGAAAACCAAACGGTCGAATCATTGGTATCTGTATACCATGTACTTCATACTTGTATATAATCTCCCTGACTTCCTGATACTTCACACTGACGTTTCTGTAATTTAACATTTATTTTATAATTTTTTCGTATATTGTCATCTGGACCTCCTAATTTATAGTACTTGGGTATTAACATTTTATACTCTTACACACATTACGTATCTTGTAACACATCATATTACTGGTACTTTGTATATTAACCACATACTCTATTCAGTTCTGTAATCACAACTATTGAAAGGAAGCAGGCATGACGAGAGTCACATCAGTTTGTCTTAACTTCTCATCTTGAAAATTTCCATTCCTCATGTCAGAAATGTTCGCGAAAGACATAAACAGTGCTTATATATCGTGTCTCACAATATGCCAAATCATATTTCAAGAGTTCGCATGAATATACAATCATGCTGAATGTTCTTATCAGTTAGGAGTGTGTTCAGAAAGAAAACTTGATAATATGGCAATATTAAGGGCGAATGTATCGTCTACAGACTGGTTCTGGTTTACAGATAATTTGGTAAATCGCCAATGTATTGCCCCAAACCGGTTTGAAACTAAATTATGTTTTCTCATTTATGACTAACAATTATAAACTAGTTCCGGTTTTCTTATTTATCACTAACAAAACAATTTCAAAACTTTCAAACCGGGTTTTCACTCATTTATCCGCAAATCACAATTTCAAACTAGTTTTTAATCGGTTTTAACCCTAGTTCCGGTTTTCTTATATCACTAACAGTTTTAAACTAGTAGTTTTCTTATTTAACTAACACCAAACTACCTTTTTCTCATGCAAAGATGGCGACAAAGAAGCAGCAGTAATGGGACTGGTGTTTTACTAAAAATAAATGAAGTTTTGAAAATATTCTTTAATAAAGATTAGATAATGTTTCAACTACTGTAAAACTCTAAATCCAGTTTAAGCAGGAGTACACAACAAGTAATAATAAGTCGGTCATTTTGAAAACGCAAACCATTTTAAAACCACAAACCAAGACCACTAAATTCGCCCTTAGTGTAAAATGAGTTCCTATACATAATAATGTAAAAATCACATATACCAATACATTGTTGAATCATCTGTCCCAATTGTGACGAGGATGTTTTCCTCACTTATTTATTTGACATTGAATGTGGGCTCACGGGGAGTGTGACCGGTCGACAGGGAATGCTTACTCCTCCATGGCACCTGATACCACCTCTAGATTTCCAGAGGTCCAATGTTCACCAGATGCATTCTGGACATCAAGGAGATTTATACTTTGGTATTTGTCATATTAATTTTTATCTTCAGGATGTGCAGAATAAAAACAAAGCCGGTGAACATTGGACAAATACGGATCTCTGGAAATTCAGTGTGAACAATTCGAAAATTCGTACTTTTGCATTTAATATTAGGGTATTTATATTTTGTGCTTTTACTACATTAGGTATTATTTGTATTTTTTATATACATGATTTATTTTATTTCCTGTGATAGTACATCTTTCTTTATTGGTATTGGTTTAAATATTCTTAAATTGGAAGGACGTCCACCAGATTTCAAAGTATGCATTGCCGTCCCTTTTTTCTTCAGGATTTTTAGTGTGTTGCAGTTGTGAATTTTTATCATTTTCCGTCATTTTCCACCATGTTTATAAACCATGTTCAGGGAACATACCTTTGTATATCACACGTTACGAAAATGTTATTTTTTTCGAGTAAATTTCAATTGATGATATTGTAAAATACAATTTACATATATAAATACTGCATTTTAAGTTAATTTTTATATAGTAAGACGACTAATACGTTGAATTTAATTTTTAATATGTTTCCATGCAGTATTTTAAGAGTGGCAAAGTTCTTTATATAATTGACTCGTAATCTTTAACCAATGGTGAAAAAATCATTGTTGTATATTAGAACCGTATTTTTGTTAAATTTCCATTTTCGTTACAGTAGATGTTGCTCTCAATTCCCGTTATATATGTACTTTATTATTAAAAGCACAGTCGGCAGTTGTCTTTTAAAATTACATGCAATTTAGGCCTACTACTACGGTATCGGTTTATATAAAAAAAAAAAAAATAGTGACTAAATAACTTTGTTTTTATAATTTAATTCTGCAAAGTTTATGTTTTAATTAATTTTTCACCTTGGGTGACAACTATGCTATTTTACACAGACTAGAAGAAAGAATAGATTCATAAATAATGAAAAAAAAGCTAGACTTTCTTTATGTAGATTATAGCTGCCTAACAAGGAAAATGTTTCAACTTAATCTCGTTTTATTGAACGATTAGAAATCCCCAAACAAAATTCAGGACTCGACAGTTAAAAACAATTATTCCTACATTATTGTACACAAAAATATATTCAATGTATTGCATAATTGTGATCAGCGAATGTATTGCATCAATTCTATGATCGAGTTTTCGATGTTGTTGTGCACTTAGGATTTGGTAAGAATGATGTTGGTCTATAAATACAGACGTTTTCAATTTCGCTCAGTGTGCACTTTAAGGATTTGGTAAGAATCATGTTGGTAATATATAAAAAAAAAATCTCAGATATATAGGATGTCCAGGATATAGGTACAAACCTAATGAAACAGAGTAATCGCAAACAAGAGTATTATACCGACCGTAAAAGTTGCGGAACGTTGACATCAAACGTTTTCGATATCCGTATGTCAATAATTTGTCAGTGAGTAGTTTACCTCTGTATATGAAATGTTCATATGTTGAAAACGTCAAGGCATGTCGGATCATATGTGAAATATAAACTCCGTATGCGGGTGATTGTGGGATATTACTACTTAAATGTGGAAAATTTACGATGGGAAAGCGAAATCGTCGCGTTTATCGTATAGCTTAGTTGTTAATTTCTCGCCTGTGTCTATAGTAAGCAAAATTTCTAAGTATGAAGCGTGTGTGCTTAATTCTGTTGTATCTTTTATTTCTAGTTCGCTGGGATATGTATGAAAATTGTCATTATTAATTGACAAAACGTCGTCGATATATCTAAATGTTAAATTGAATAGCCCCGCTAACTTCTTTTCATTCAGTAGTTTCTGAAGGAAACGGAGTGTGATATACGAACAAGTTAATTACACTCCTCTAAAAAGTTTTAGTACAAAGTTAGAGTTCACATTTTCACTGCAAGTACTGGTTTCTATCTTAGACTTCTGTTTTTCAAAGGTCTTAATGTGCAAATGTACCTTAATTTGTTTATGATTTTTGTTTTGCGGAGAAATTAGTGGTTGCATTTGTTCTATCTATTTATCTATATTGCGTATCTCTTACCGAAGTTAACTTATAAATCGATCCCCTCAATTAATTGACTGCAGTAACTGTAATGTATTCGTAATGTTGTTGTCCATAGAAGAACAAAGGTTGAAATGCAGACGTGACTCAATTCTTCAATGACAAAAAAGCTATTTGCTACTGTTTGTCATAATATTTTGTAACTATTCCCTGATGTTCTAGAGGTTAAAAAAGACATTAAGGGATATCATGATCCCGGAAGTAGGCGCATTAACTAATGATCTATTGACATTCCTTAGACTTATTCATTGCGCAAACATTTCCGGCGAAAATGTAGTCCGGGTGCTATCTTTAGAAATGAGTGCGACATTGAATGTCGTCGAACATCGTTTGTTTCTGTCTGTCTCATTTTATCCTTTTTTGCAGCATGACTTGCAGTTTTCTTGATTGGATATCAATAAAACATACGTGATGTCTTTGTATCTGTCAATAGGTCTATCAGAACTTGATAACGTAGACTGTTACTCTTCACGACACGTAATTGGTAAACATTGCTTAAAAGTTCTATTTCACGGGTCAATATCCTATTTCCGCTTTATGAGTTGATAATTGAATTAAGTTAGTAAAATAAGAATACTGATTAGGGGTTTAATTCCACTGGTTATAATTTCCGAGGTTTTATCTCTCCTGTAAGAAAAATGACAAATTTTGATTCAGGTACCTCAGTGGTCGAGTGGATAGAGCAACGCGCTTTAAATAATGGAGACCCTCGCCTCTGATCAGTACTGGGGCCCGTTTTACGAAAAGTCCTAAGTCAAAACTTTTAGTCCTAACTACCATGACAACGCATCGCTGATTGGTCAGTTCCATGACAATTATGACTAAGACTTAAGACATTTTGTAAAACGAACCTCTGGTTTGAGCCCTCTGGATCATTACAGTTGCCTTTGTGAGAAAGATTTCCAGTTTACTTCCAGAATGTTGGCAGTCTCTTCCTAGACACATTGTAACACATTCGAAACATCGGGACTTCGACTCATGGATGATAACTGAGAACCATACGTTTATAGTTTCACAGGTTCTATAAGGTGTATATGACTGCTTCAAAACAATTTTAGACATAAACGGTTAAGTTGAATGAAACTTAGTGCTAAATTTAAACATTGAGTGTTTATGAGAAGGAGAAGAAATATCATGGGGCGATTTCGTACACCTGTAAATTTTAACTTAAAATTATATGTAGGAATTTTGGATGTTTTTTTTAGAAATGGGCCCCCAAAACCCAAAACTATTCGAAATATCGATAAATTCTACTCATGAAAGTTCAAATTATAAAATGTTTAGAAGTAGCGTTAAATAACAAAATTTATTCGGGACTTTGTGAATAGTTCGAATCATCGTGAAATTCGACGGTTGAATATGCTAGTATAGGTTTACCAAGATAAAGAAATACATCCGGGTTCTGTCAAAAACCAAAACAGTGCTGACTATTTGAACAATAAGGATGTATAGGTGAAACATTTGCCTCGCTCTAATTGTATACATTACTGTACCCCTTTTTAGACAACTAGCCTAACTCACCCCTGACATGATTTAATTTAGACTCTTTGTGTTGTTAGAGATATGCCAATTTATCTTGGTGAATTTATGCCGGGCAGTGACATAGTCTACAACTGTATTGTTTTCGTAATATATAACTGACCTTCCGGGTGTTTCATTATGATTTAATGTCAAATAAATTGACCGCGAATGGCATCATTGGAAATGCAGTGCACAGTTACTTCTTAAAATTGAATACTCAGCAAAAATTAAAATTATTAGAGATTTCCCGAAAGTGAAATTTACCCCAGTATAAATTTTTACCTCCAAATAAATGTCTCGATATTTTGGCAAATTTAGGTACATAAATTCTTAATACTATTCGATTAATTACACTTATAAATGAAGTGTAGAATCTACATTGATAGAATGGGATGAGAAATCTTGAAATAAAAATAATTTTCTATTTCCTTCCTAGACCCTGGTCCTTTTATTCACATGTAAACTTTTGCCTCTGAAATCTTCCAGGGAGGAAGGAACTGATTTGTCACTTGCCAGAGCTCTTAGATTCTTATGTGCTCAGACAGACAAATTCTGTATATCCTTCTGTATATTCAATGTAGCTATTTTGATAATATTATGAACAATACCAATATTATAGTTTTACAAGTAAGGCCAAACCAAATGTTCAAGACGATCGTTTCTGTCAATAAGACTTCATCAGTTGAGCTTCAATCTAATATAAATGTATATTTCCGAAATAAAAAGAAGGTATCATACAAGGCCAAATAATAAATCTAAATGCGTTGCTAAATCCATCTAGGAGTACTTAATGTAAAATTAATATCTTAGCTTTTGAGAAGTTCTGTTAGTATAAAATAACCGGCTGGTATTTAATTGGCTCATCACCTGAAACTACAACTAAGAAAGTTTTCTGGTCGATACGGGGATTTTGTTAAACAATATGAAGTCCCCCTCTTAAGAATTTCAGATAGTATTCTGGGGCACAGCTATATACAGTGAATCCCTTTCACTAATTAGATAAAGGATGGGAATTTTCTTGTCAAAAGCCATGGTTGTTCTCCGAATTTCAACTCCATAAAATCGTAAATGGAATGAAAATGTGTGAATGTGAAAACAAGAGTACGACTTTACAGGGATATGTTCTTGACCGCTTGAAATCATCATTAAGAAAGTTTTATGGTCGATACGGGCATTTTGTTAAACACTATTAGTCGTCCACTCTAAATAATGTTAGATAGCATTCTAGGACACGACAGTATATATTGACTCCCTATAACCAATAAAATCAAGATTATGATACTTCCACCGAGCATGTCATTTCCGTCGAACTCGAGAGGTTTCCATATTGCATTTGTGGTGAGTGCGGCATGCTAACAGGGGGCTGTCACTCCTATCGGACACCTGGTCCCATCCTGTTTAGGATTAGCAATTGTTGTTTATATTAAGACCAATTTTATATCCAGTTTGTTGTATTCTAATGGACTTGGGAGATCCGATTATCCATTGCTTTTTTTTACTTTGTAATTTATACAGTCAACGTGTGTATCTCTCGTGTATATATTCAAAGATATCACATATGTTTTTGTTAATTAAAATAGAAATAAAAAAGAAATAATTTTTTGTTCACCAAATTTCATTTTCCCCATTTTATTGATATCCGGGTTTTCATTTTCTGGATGTTTACATTTATTAAGATGGAAAACATCGTGACTGTGTTTAATTTGTTAAACCTTTGACTCGAGAGCAATACAATATGATATTGGATACGTCACATTAGACACTCATCTTGTTAGACATTGTCGACAGTATCAATGGTCACGTACTATCTCCGTTATCATTCCAATATTACAAAGTTATGACCAGATTCAAATCAGTTGTGTCTTACAAAAGCTTTATATTTATTTTTCGTCGATATTTGAGTTTTATTTAAATAAAGCCTAATCTGGTAATGGATTATGGTTTACTAATGGATGTTAAAATGAATTACAAAAATATTTGTTGATTTTATGCTTTTGAGTTCACCTAACAGTACAAGCCTACTTGTTTGACTCACTCTCAGTGCTTCTTCCTCTTAATATTGTGCTGTGTCACATTTGTATTTTTATGTATGATGAACATTACAAAGGATATAATGTTTGACTAATTACTGCTTTTTCCCGGTTTTATTTCATACACATAAAAATAAAAAAAAAATTTAAAAAAAAGAAAGAAAGAAAAGAAAACAGACGACCCCCAAAAATGATAGTAATGAAAAAACAACACTAAAACCAAATTTGAGCAACTATGGCTACATTGCGCAACGCATGATGTATAAAGTCATTTTAGAATTCCAGAATTTGACCATCGGACTTCATCATAGTAAGCAATACACATGATTTAAATCTTCCAATACACACGAAGTCTCAAATCTTTGAGTCTATCCGCCCGGGTACATGACGCTATTTAAATATACCTTTATCTATTTGACGTGTAAAAATCACAATCCTTTGGATAAATTGATTTCTACTTTTAAATGGGAATGTAATACATCGCCATGAAATAAAGGTAAACATTAATTAAACCATCATCATTTTGATATTCCCTAGAAAACAAAGATCAAAGGTTTGTGTTCGTGTAATAGATATCTCAAAAGTAGTTCATATTAGAGCTTGCAAAGTGATAATTACATTATTTTTTCCATGTCAAATATGTGTGTGGGACTATTTTCGTATCCCTGTTGACAATTGTTATTCTGAATCAATGTTTATATATCACACCCAGACCTTGAACATACGATTTTTGTTATCTGCAATTAGTAAAATATATCATGTCTTCACTTTTAATTTTGCTGGGCTTTTCCCTCGTTATGGTAAAATCCCTGGAAAATCAAATGTCATGAAAAGTCGATCTCATAACATAATGATCAAAATATTGGTTTACACTAAATTAAAGCTTTATTCGAAAATATATGACAAAGGTATCTGTGACGGTTTATTTTACTTTTCTGTTTGTTTTAGTGTTTTATGTGACTTAGCTATATGACATAGTAACTGTGAGGTTTAATTTACTTTTCCATTTTTTAGTGTTTTATGTGACCTATCTATATGACATGGTATCTGTGAGGGTTTAATTTACTTATTCTATTTTTTAGTGTTTTATGTGACCTATCTATATGACATGGTATCTGTGAGGGTTTAATTTACTTATTCTATTTTTAGTGTTTTATGTGACCTATCTATATGACATGGTATCTGTGAGGGTTTAATTTACTTTTTCTATTTTTAGTGTTTTATGTGACCTAGCTATATGACATGGTAACTGTGATGGTTTAATTTTCTTTATCTATTTTTTAGTGTTTTATGTGACCTATCTATATGACAAAGGTATCTGTGATGGTTTATATGTTCTTTTCTGTTTGTTTTAGTGTTTTATGTGACCTATCTATATGACAAAGGTATCTGTGATGGTTTATTTTTCTTTTCTATTTTCTTTTGTGTTTTATGTGATTCTCAACAATTGTTTCAGTTATATGATTGCGGCCAGTGTCAGCTAATTTTGGAGGAGAGAACTCCGTCACACTTTATCCTACCTTGGGAGAGACAACTGGCCTTCTGCAAGAACAGTGACAAACTGTCTCACAAAATCAGCTTCGGTTATTGCTGGCTCAAACCTACCCAGTTATAAAGGTGAGCAATTCCATGGATTACAAGTGTTATGCTCTAGCTAATTGTCCATGGAAGCCCCCGTGAAAACAATAACAATAAAGACAATCTTTCACAAAATGTTCGTAAAATTTATTCATTATTTCGTTTGTCATTAAATGTCTCTAATTACTGAAAACAAATATTTCATTACGCATACACAGTTTTTTAAAATGCACCCTCGGTTAAGGGGAAAAGGAGCTAAAGTGCCTAAGACGATTTGAAAGTTCTGTCGTGTTATATATTTTGAATTTACATGGTGGATGTAAATACAAAGATGACAAAAATGCTATATAAAACCTTTGTAGAGAATGTCGAATTACAGAAAATTTAGTTATCTATATTGTTTTCATTCAATATAGATATGATCAATTACAAAAATATCCTACCTTTCCGCGAAAGTAAAAATTTGAATCTATCCAAACGTCTTGAGCAATAATGTCTGCCTTTTTCCAAAACCTATACCTTTGGTATTTTGTTTATTTGAGATGTGTGCTTTGAAAATTTCACCAGGAGGTTTTATTTTTTTTACTTTTCAGATACTCTTGTCCATTCCTCAACACTCGAAATTAATTGCACGGATTTTATTTGTTCAAACAACGACCAGAAGTACTGCAGTTGTGACGACCTTTGTCACGTGTTTGGCGATTGTTGTGGAGACGTGTTTAATGTGACTTTGTTCCAAGAGCTTCAAGAACAGAATAAGAGAGACACATTTTTATATGAAAAGTCGAAGGGAATCAACGCACCAATAGAGGATCTCATCAATTTTGGAAAGTGTCAAAGCATTCTTAGCAACGAAAGCATACTGTTTTATACAATGGTATCGTCATGTCCAATCAGTTACAATAAATCTGAAATGACACGTGACTTATGTGAAAATATGGATGTAAATGATCCACGCAACATCGCGGTATCTTATAAACACAGTCGCCCTAGCCAGGTTTCATATCGTAATATATTCTGTGCTCACTGTCATGGTCTCAAAATGGAGGACATATTGCCGTGGACGATAGATGTTGTGTGCTCAAATGATGATTCGTTTTCTGAGACATATTCTGAGCTAGTTCATTACTTATCTAACAACGATTGTAAAGTTTATCAAAATCCACCAGAGTTTATCGGTGAGCAGAGAAAATGTTTTGATAAAGATTTTGTGTTTTCGGAATGTTTAGAAAAGGGAGATAACTTCAGCAAACAGCTCTGTCACGGATACCTCTCACCTGTCGAAAGTGTTAAAGGAATATTTAGAAATAGACATTGTCTACAGTGTTCAAATGTCACGAATCAATTACAAGAACCGAAATGTATTTCCATGAATTATTCTTTTTCTGAACTGAAATATGCGGCGGCAAATAAATTTAAGACCACTGCACTTCGCTTATTAACAGAAAATGAAAATCTGATGTGGGGAAAAGAAATTATAGATTTAAAACCACATTGTCCTAGTGGAGAAATATATGATTTGACAATTAAGTATTGTCGCTCACAGACCTGTCCTAAAGATCTGTATACAAATATAGGGACATGTCACTTTCACCATTACGACCATGTCTTGGACGACAAAAAGACGATTCCCATACATTCAAATAATTCCTTTGAATCAACCATAACCGTGACTCTGATGCTTCCAAGCGTTCAACCAAAGAAAGAAACAGTTATGAGGAATTTCATTGATTTGATCGATACATATATGAAGACACCGCTGAGAGTGGAAGAAACACTCCCGAACACCGTGTCACTGACTCTTGAAATGCACGACAATCTAACGAATCTGATTTTGGATCTTACAAACTTTGTCCGCACACAAAATAGACTAGACCCCGTGAACGACTTTCATATACTGATAGAAAACGTCAATCAAAGTGATCACTACTTCTGTCGAGATCGAGACTATATCAAATACGAAAATGCATCTACTATCACAGTCAAACAGTACAATAATTATCTATTTGGCGAAATCCCAAATGTCGATATATATGTTCGATTAGATGTTACCAAGTTTTCTATGAAGATATCTAGAAATAGTTACACCTTGAATTATATTTCATTTTGTTTTTACCACATCTGTCCATCGAAATCCAAATATAATTCAAGTCAGGTTATATTTCACGAAGGTTTGGTCACATTTGATGGGAGAACAATTGAAGCCACTCATTTCACTCATAAAGTGTTAGGCGACCAGATATACATGTGCGAAATGGGGGATTTAAGCGTGATACCAATTGATGGACCAACACAGGGCTTATTGTCAACAGTTTGTCTGATGTTGTCAATTTTGTCTTTATTAATTTTAGTAATTTTTCACATTCTATTTAAAACGCTGCAGAATCTCCATGGTCAGATTTTAGTCTCATTCTCACTCTCTCTTATGACTGCCAGTATATTGTTCGTGTCTCAAAATATGGTATCCGAACAGGCCTGTAAATATTACGCTGTAATTCGGCATTATATTTGGCTTTGCACGTTTCAGTGGAGTTGCATAATGGCTTACGACCTGAAAAGAATGGCCCGTATGAATTCCCCGGTTCCAAGGTGTAATGGGAATCAATGTCGGCGGCTACTTGTATACAACATTACCGCTTTTGTAGGACCACTTCCTTTGATTGTCGTCTGCTGTTTGCTGGAGTTTGGTTACGAGGAGTCTGCTTTCAAGATGGAGTATGGGAGATTGGAAGGTGATAATACTGCGTGTTGGATACATAATACTATAGGAAATGTAGTATTTTTCGCAGTGCCTCTAAGTTTGGTCATCCTCTTCAATATTACGTGTTTCTTTATCACACTCTGTGAAATTGAAAAAATAAAGCGAAAGACCAAGAATATTAGAAAAAATAAGTCAGAGAAAAACAGATGCAAGATTTATGGCCAAATCACCATACTGCTTGGCGTTACTTGGCTTGTGAGTTTTGTCGCGTCATACTACAGGAACACTGTTGTAGTGTATGCTAACATCCTAATAAATGGATTACAAGGGACATTTATTTTCATTGGATTTCTTCAAAGCAGCAAAGTCCTCTTTCTCATTAGAGTCAATCGATGGTTTTACAAGAAGAAAACAGAACACAAAGTGGAGCTTTACGTCACTGAAGTACATCATCATTCCAGTGCAGAATTAAACGAAACCAAGGTATGAATGGATCTGCTAAAGTGTCGTTTTTAATTAATGACGGTCTTTGTTTCTGTGCCCTCTTCTGTTTCAAATCACATAATTGTCAGGCGAGATGTGCAAGTCATTCAAAAATTAAATATACCTGTGCGTAGTAGCTACAATACACGAGATAGAAATGCAGACACAGCTGTCAAAGCAACAGTTTACACCTCTAATAAAAGTGAGCTCATACAATACAGATGCCAAAATACAATACCAATTAAACATCTGAACCATGGGGTGTACCTAGAATTGTAAGACATTTATATATCATGCAAGTTTAGATAATGTATAAGCAGTAAATGAAGATAAATGCGACATTGACCAATCTCCCTAACAGGTCTCTAACATCGGGGCAACCAGTCACCCACACCGGGGCGTTAGAGTTAGCTCTCCTCCACTTCACCACCAGGAGGTAAGCTAAAATGTGACAGTTGAATATGGATCCAAAGCCATAAATATTAATTTTATCTAACAAATGATAAATATACTCATAACTGCAAAGAACAGTTGCTACGCAGGTAGCACTAGTCATATGTACTGGTGGACTTCTCTCACCGTGGAAACACCACTCTTCAAATGAATTGCAGTTTCTATTGCTTACTCAAATTGTTACATATACTATATTTGTTCATCGGTATTGGATAAATATATCACGATTGCTGGAAAAGCGCCTAGACCACCGATTGCAAACCTCACAATGTGTAGATTACTGTGAAAGACAAAGAAAATTTTGTTGAACTGTGACAGTATCTGAGTTGAAGAAAAAAATAAATGATAACCATCAGAAAGCAAGAGCTTTAAGTAAAACTAGGAACCAAAAACAAAGTTGTGGGTAAGATGTTAGATCACAGAAACCAAAGATTCGATCGGCATGAGGTTCAGGAGCCAAATGAACACTATACAAACACGAACCTCTGAAAATTCAGGAGTGGAATCTGGTGCCAAGCAGAAGCATCCCTGGTGTAAAAATCATTATACTTGGATGTTAAAATTTACAGGTAGAAAAAAAAACTGTTATACGAATATCCTAGATATACTAAATACCGAAATGTTTTGGGATATTAGATTGCAGTTTACAAAGTTCATCTGTAGTCTGTAAAATGTTTCATTCATGTAAAGTTTAGATCGAAATGAATTAGGCAATCAATTTGCAAGACTGGATTATTTCATGAAGGGTACGTATATAATTTGTATAGAAAACGTGTTGCTGAAATACACGAACCAGCAGTAGAATAGACAGTTTTCCTTTACATTGTACGGAATGAACAGGAAAAGATATGGTGCCGAGTGTACGCTTGATGATTTGCCGATATTCTGCTTCCTGATTTTGGAAGACAAGAGGAATGTACCCAGATTGGCGATATATTTTATGAAGGATAAAATCCAAATCGTTATGTGAATAAGAACAAGAAAAATATAGGGCTACCAAGGCAAAGTGATATATAATAATCTCAGATACCAAAGCATAAATCAATAGAATGTCCAGGACATAGATACAAATCCGGTAAAATGGACAAACACGGACCTCTGGAAACCAAGAGGTGGGATCAGGTGCCATGGAGGAGTAAACATCCCCTGTCGACCGGTCACACCCGCCGTGAGTCCACAGTCAAGTCCAGTGAAACACGTGAGGAGTGCATCCTCGCCACACTTGGCACAGACGTCTCAACAACTGCCAACGACAAGGCAACTCAACATTTCACCCAGTGAAACAGAGTAGTCGCAAACAAGACTATTATACCGACCGTAAAACTTGCGGAACGTTGACATTAAACGCGGTTTTCGATATCCCTGTGTCAATAATTTGTCAGTGAGTAGTTTACCTCTGTATATGAAATCTTCATATATCCGGGTTCTGTAAAAAACCAAAACAATAAGATCCATTTAAAAAAGGGTTATACAGACAAAACATATTGCTTTGCACGGATTCCATGCATTACTGAAGCTGTAATAATTTTGTGTGGACGTTACCCCTCTTAAGATTTCTTTGTAAACACAAGTCAATTTACCTTGTTAGAACTATACAGCCGACAAGTGTTCTTCGTTTTTGGATATCAACAGGTGTTTTCATACATATTTGTTAGAGATAATAGAAAAGTGTAAAATTTGGGTTTTTAGCGACTGGGCTCCAGTGTCAGCACAACAAAACCGTAAGCCCTTATAAAACCCCATATTTTGGATTGTACCATAAAAACGTTAAATGCAATAGAAATGCCTAAAGTGGACGACCCTTTTATTCGACTCGCATCAGCAAGACCATATGCAAATGACGAATTGAACCCTGAAAATCCAATTAAGAACAGTTGCTAATGGCAGTATCTACATCATATACATATACTGACATTTAACTCACCAACCCCTGAAAAATAATGGACTCTTCAAAAAAATCAATGATTTAGGTCAATTCAAATGTGTCTTTAGTGGTGAATGAGTTAAGCACGATTTTCAAAGTTATAAATATATATCTTTACGTCTGATTATTTTCATAAATAATGTGAGTAGGACAAAGAGTTGAAGGAATTTATACTGACAGGGTCGTGCATTGTATTTATTTATTGAAGGAATCCTTTAAATGAATCATGAACTATTTGGGCACTAAAAACCCGGATGTATATATTAATTTGAGTTGAATTGGGGTAGTATTTTACTCCACAATCAACAATTTTCAGTTATATTGTAACGGTCAGTTGTTGTTGGTGGAGGAGTGAACCCGGTTACAATGTACTCTTGAAGAAACAACCGGCATCTTTATCACAAGAATCAGCTGAATGGCTCAAACTCTGATCAGAAATGAGACTTCAAGGTTCAAAGTGCAATGCTATAACCACTCGGTCCCTATATCAATTTGAACCACAAATCATTGAGAGCTCCACAATGTCTCAATTAAAGGGGCATTAACTGTGTTTTTTAAATATAATATTCCTTCTTTTTTACTACTAAGATTGATATACAATAACAGAAACGTGATATACAAAGACATTATAATTCTTAGATCCTATATATTCTGTGAAAATTACTTGACAAACCCAGTTTTAGCACTTTTTCACTTGCAATTGATTAACGCAACCTAACTATTTGTATATGATTACCGCACTTGACCTGCTCTTATGTTCCCCAAATATCTAGGTATATAAGACTTTTCATACCCGTGTATAGTTCTTATTTACTCTTGTACATCAAGTACAACTAGGAAAAGTAGAAAAAAAATCATAACAATGTTTTTTGGTAAACACAGCTAATGCCCCTTCAAGAGACTTAGATATATAAAAATAAAATTGCAATTACATCATCTCGGCACATTTTAGTAATATCAGCGATATATAGAGACTATAATGAGTCTGTTATGCTTTATATATCGCTGGTACTCTCAGTACTTTGGTATGTTATCCAAATTATTCTACCAGAGCATCAACATGTAAGCTAAATAGCTTTCAAAGATGCAGAAATCAGTGAATGTTTTTTCTATCTTTTGTCTTTAAGTTTGTTTTAAATTCAAACGACTCAACAATATAATTTTTTCTGTATAAAATAATAAGTCATATTTTCTGTAAATATCATTTATTTATGTGTGCATTTTATATAATAAAACAATCTGAAATTGATATTCAAATTAAGATTTAGAAAACAAAAAATACTGGGCCAAGTAATCATGTCATCCTTGACAACTATATCTGTATCAAAGACCGTCTGTATGCCTTATCAACCATGCTAATTATTCTGTAATCACTGAAAATAAGTTTCGCCCAATTTCTTAAAATACTAAAAATATAAATAATGATTAAACAATAACAGTAGGTCCCAATTCACCTGGAAATTGTATAAGAATATTTCTTCTAGCACCAAACGGAAAAAAAAGAAAGTTAACATGATTCACTCTGAAATTCAGTACCCATATACAAAATAGCGAGTACGATTTAAAGTACCAGTATCGTCATGAACAAGATAAAGTTACGATTGTATAAGGAGACATGCCAAGTCATGTGATCTCAAGATGTGAGTTGCTAGGATACATACAGGTCAAATGACCATATTTGGTAATCTGAAGGCAAGAGACTTATTAACTTTTTCAGAACCGAAAATGTTCACAGGAAATGTAATTCAAAAGAAAATTGGGACTTTTCATCGAACTTGGACCGTTCTACAGGCCTCAAACAGTTGTATGTGAACATGTTTTGTAACTTGTTTGATTTTAGCTACATGGATCAACAAGATTTATTTCACAAAATATTGATATCTTATTGAAACATGCTTTTCTGTTCCTTTTTTCTTGTACTTCAATGATATTCTAACTAAAACAACGTCATTTCGCCATATCATCCAGTCATATTAAGACTAGCCTTTACCACTGACTGGTAGAGTCCACGTTAGTGTAAGGTGTGGGGTTCTGTTTATCGTTACAACAATATATTTGTATAAATCTCCTGTAACATCTTCAGAGAGCTAAATATTATTGCTCACAACACCTGATTTAAAGGGAATGTTTGAAACTGACATGCCAATATTTACAGATGAAACATTTAAGTTAAAAAAACAATAAAAATGTCAAAAAGACCTGTGTATTGAAGATGAAATATTGATGAAAATCATATATCAACGATCATAGTGCTATGAAGGAAATATGATCAGTCCAAAATTACGTCTAAAATAAAAAAAACCGTAGAAAATGTCTGGCCAAACCCCAAGAAAATGATACCTATGTAAAGGAAAGTGATTCCGATATTTTTGTGTAACTGATAAGTTAACATGCAAATAACTTAAATATGACCAATACTTCTATCAGTGATAAAATGCATTCAATAAAGTCTTCATGATACAATATTTGTTTATATATAAAAATAAGTCTTATAGTGCAAAATTGAAAAGAAATGTCGAATTAAAAAAAGGAAGATGTTTCAAAATCAACATAACAATCCATACAAGTTCGAAATTGTTGATACAATTATGATAAACAAGACACGACTTAAAAACAATGGTAAGATGCTTTTATAGGAAATATACAGTTTCAACAAAGAAAAATCATTCTATGTCAAAGGAAAGCCATTTTGGTATCAACTCCAATGCCAGTAACAGCGGTGTTCTTAGACAATTCTAAGCTACTGCTGTAAGTAGACAGAGTCTGGTTTTTTCTAACTTCCTTGAAAAAAGTACACCATTAAAGGAACAAGAGGAGTTTAGAATTCTCCATCTCTTTCATTATACAGTGGATTCCTCTTAATTGCATAGCCAAAATGTCAGAGAAAATTATGCAAATAACAGGAATACGCAATTAACAGGAATAGTGTATTTTAGTGAACAATGGTGATTTATGTTCATCTAGTTCTTTCACTTGTGTATATAATACCATTACAAACATAATATTAGAAATGGATTGTTTGAGTTAAAAAATGTCAAAAGCAAACTTTACACACAACATGGTTTGGTGTGTTCTCATTTCTAATAAAATAGTATTTCCACACAAAACTTTTTACCGTAATCAGTACATTTTTCCATTTTCTGGGAAATATTTTATGCAATTAACAGGAATTCTTAATTTAACCTATGCAATTAAAAGGAATATTTAACATATAAGGGATAGGAAATAGTTTTGTGTTTTGATTTCTTATGCAATTAACAGGAATATGCAATTATCAGGTATGCAAATAAGTGGAATCTACTGTATTATTGAAAACTTTGGTACTTGTATTTGCTTCCTAATCACTTGCCAATAATAAGTCCACATAAAAATGTAGCGCTTTTATGTCTTCTCTCGAAAATCACTGAAATCAAATGTGTGTTAACATTTTACTGTTTTACAAACTATAAATTATTCTCCACTCTTTTATGAAAGCACTTCAGTTTGGGAGTATTTGGTAGTATGGAAGCTAAATACAATTTCATATTCTTCCTGATGGAGGAGAATGTAGATTAAATACGAGTACCGATTCATTTCCTGAGTAAAATACTTTGATCAAAGATCAAGTGAGAGTAGAAAAGTATACATGAAGACAGAAGAAAATAATTTTTTACCCCCCCATACCCACCCCTGGATGAGACCATTTCATATAAACCATAAACATACAACTCATGGAATATTTTAAGTACGAAATATAAAGTTTTGTCTGGTCAGTTTAAAACAATTACCAGAACAAGCAGAAAGTTGGTATCACAAAAATTGGTCCACACTTATAACTTTCATCATGGTCAACTTTCAACGAGATCTTTTTCTCCTCCCATCATGAACACATGTACATTTAAAAACTCTATTTTTGATATTTCTGATTGGATACAGATTGAGATTAACCTTTGGTTTAGCATAAATAATGGTTAATGACCTTTGACCCAGTTTCTATGTATATAAATGGTGTAAGATGATAAGAGGTAACCATGGATACATGTTATAGTCATCCAAGACAGATTTTGTATATATTGCCATGGTAATGAGGATTGAAATTAATATACAAGAGAGTGATATACCAATTATACAATTGACTGTCTTACAAATAGTTTTGATAAATAAATAACTTGTTATTTATAAAATGTACATATATATACATGATACCAGTATAAATGAGACAAAATATGACCAGCGTCTTTTACAGCTTGTAAACATTTGTGTATACGTAACACGATATGTCATCAGGACAATGGCTACCATTAAAGCTTGGAGTTACACAGTAGTTACACACTTCTAAAAACACAGCAACATATCACATTAACTTTTGATACAGCTAACCTTGCACACATTTTTACCTGTCATAATTGTACACCTGTCATAGGTGTTAATTAGATTGTACTTGGTGACTGACTAGAATAAGATAGATCACTTAAGATTAATACGGCTTACTGAAGTATCTACTATAGATCAAATTACAACTGACAGACACCAGTCGTGTCCAATCGGGTTCATTACAAAACGTTTGTAGTAAAACAACAGGAAAAACTTATAGGATACCTGCCATACAGAGATATAATCAAAGCGTTTTAGGAGATGTAGTGGAGAAAAATACAACCAGTCATATTGGGTAAATCTACCACAGGTGCTACCATTTTCAGCAGATCTGCTAGAGATTTACTAAATACAGATCGATCACAGAAACTATCATCAACATTAGATTAGATGTAGATTGATCACAAAAAGAAAAGTCATTCCACATTTTAAGAAGGTGATGTATTGTATGTAGGACACGGGATCAAATGGGTAGATGACTTTCTATAGGTCGACAGCACCATCATAACATACTACAAGTGTCAATACCAATCATCGTCAACTGACATGCCACTCATTGACAGCACCATCATAACATACTACAAGTGTCAATACCAATCGTCAACTGACATGCCACTCATCGACAGCACCATCATAACATACTACAAGTGTCAATACCAATCGTCAACTGACATGCCACTCATCGACAGCACCATCATAACATACTACAAGTGTCAATACCAATCATCAACTGACATGCCACTCATTGACATCACAATCATAACATACTACAAGTGTCAATACCAATCATCAACTGACATGTTACTCATTGACATCTCCATCATAATATACTGCAAGTGTCAATACCAATCATCAACTGACATGTTACTCATTGACAATACCATCATTATCACATACTACAGGTGTCGATACTAACAAGCTACAAATTACTTGATGTAGACCCATACTACATAATGCCGAGAGAGAAAGTCACTAACTATGGTAGAACTTCGATGAGTCGAACTTCAATGAGTCAAATTTCTCAATGTTTCAAACTATTGACAAAGTCACAAATAATTTGTTATTCAACACTTCTTATGAACATTTTATAAGTCGTATTTCTCAATTTTTCGAATAAATTTTTGGGCCCAAACATTCCTACATATAATTCAAAGTCAAATTTTACATGTGTACGAAATTCGAAATTGCCCATGATAATTCTTCTCATTCTCATAAATATTCAATGTTTTAGTTTCACGAAAATTAAATCAAATTTTGCACTTATTATTAACTATAATGACCATATGTCTTAAATGGTTTAGAAGCAGTCATTTATACCTTATAGAAACTCTGAAACTAAAAAAAAACCATATGATTCTTGGTTACCATCCATAAATCAAAGTCCTGGTGTTTTGAAGTTTTCTAGGTTGAACTTCAACTCATCAAAGTTTGACTGTAATACCATTATCTGACATGTCTGAAGTAATAACTACCAAAAATCTGCTGACATAGCACAAGTGTAAAAACCAATCACCTCCAACTGACATCGATGTGGACCGATACTACATAATGCTGAGACAGAAAGACACTAACTAATGCCATTATCTGACATGTCCGAGGTCTTAACTAGCAAACATAAACCGACATACCAAAGCAATACCAATCTGATCTTCGAGTGACACGACATAAGAGACACTACCTAATGTTCCGATAGAAAGATACTAACTAATGCTTTTATCTGACATATCAAAGGTCATTATTACCACACACCAACTTAATGACATCACCAGTAAATCTTAACTATGTCAGTTTAAATGGGTTGACATTACCTAACATTCTGAAATGGAACATATGGTTACTAGGTCTATAATACATCAATAACAGGTAAACACTTTAAGGGACATCGAGTCTGTCAATGCCAGAATTTCTGGGATAGATCTCACCTGTTAATCCTTCAGATAGAATTGCGAAATAAACTCATCAACACCTGAAAAATAATGGACTCTTCTGTAAATCAATGATTTAGACCAGTCAATGTTCTTTGTGTTATGTTTCTATGTGTTGTCTGTATCCTCTACATCTATCCCTGCGTGTGTTAAAATCCTGCCCCCATCCCTCTCAGCCTCCCGGGCGGTCATCGAACCGAACCCAATTCCGCCCTACCCCCCCACCCCGTTTCACCTCAAATGTGGGTGGTTGGTCTTGTTCATCGCCCCTCAGCAAATTGTCCAAAATAGTGGCCTCTCTTTTCGCTCCCACAACCTTTCTGCTTGCCCTAAGTTTTTTCTCTATCCTCACTGATCCTCGTCCTTCGAGTGTCACTCCCCTGTAGATCTTCGTTCCCCTGTCACATAGTCACCATCAGGCGTCTCTAGTCACATAAGTGAGGCTCGTCCGTCACCATATGAGCTAGTTGTTTATGGGCCGTTGCCCCCCCCCCCCCCCCCCCCCCCCTGTTTTTATCCCGGGGACTGTCAGTGACTTTCTCGGTATTGGGTTTTTAGTAGAGTCTTCCTATTGTCGGTTAATGCAGCGGGTTGTTGCAAATTAACACTTGTTCCCAAGACATCCTGGTTAAGTTCTCTTCGCTTCACTTGTCTTGCTCTGGTTCTTTTTGGTTTGGGTGCTCGTTGTCGTGGCTTTCTTGGCCGGCCTGGGGTTATTTCTAGTCTCCCCAAGCTCCACCTCGCGTTTTAATATATGTGTGTTTCAGTCTTTTGATTCTACGGGGGTTGTGTCGAGCTACCCCACCCCTACCCCACCCCCCGTGTCTTCTGAGATTTTCCCCCCCCCTCTCGTTTTTTTCTGGTGTCGTTCCCTTTCTCTGACAGTGGACAGCTCTTGATGATAATCTCCTACTCTCAGGCTCACTGACTTCACCGACGTGCTCCAGACGGGTTTGGGTGTGGGGCTGTGTGCTTTCATCCTCATGTTTTATGTTTTCGCTGTCTTCTCTCCCGGTGATGGTTGTTGTGGGCTTGTCGTCCTCGTCTTCCGTGGCTCGGATGATCACACAGTTACAGACGGATGTACAGGATGGACCCGGTAAGAAAACTTACGGCCCCATTCCAATACTCTCGGTGTGCAATGCACCCGTAGGTGCTAATGGTCTCTCGAGTAAGCGCATCGAACCTTCCGACACGCCGGTCCTCACAGGGGCACACCTCTGGTCCGACCCTACCCTGTGATATCACCTCCGCGTACTCCATAAACATAGCTTTATTCCATTCCTCCCTATTACATCCCTCACTCATACACTTTCAGACCGTTTACTAGGCATCTAGTGCCTTCCCCGCAACTCTCCAAAGTATATAACCTCCACTATTCTTCACCCCCCCCCCCCCCCCCCCCCCCCCCCCCCCCCCCCCCCGGGGGGGCGCTCCGCATTGTTCAATAGTATAGCTCGCATACGTTACATCTGCTGAGTAGTGGTCTTTTTTGCTTGTGATACTTCCCCCCCCCCCCCCCCCCCCTATCCCCCCCCCCCCCCCCCCCCCCCCCCCCCCCCCCCCCCCCCCCCCCCCCCCACCAAAACCCCCCCTAAATCCCCCCAAACACCCCCCAAAAAAAAAAACAAACAAATCCCCTCCCCCCCCCCCCTCCTTCCAGGGATTTAGTCTGTCAATGGCCAGAATTTCTGGGATAGATCTCCACCTGTTAATCCTTCAGATAGAATTGCGAAATAAACTCATCAACACCTGAAAAATAATGGACTCTTCTGTAAATCAATGATTTAGACCAGTTCAAATGTGTCTCTAGGGGTAAAAGGGTTAATGGTGAAATACCTGTAATATCAAGAACACATCTGTCAGCTACGAAACAGCATCCACAACATAGCACATTTATACAGTTTACCACCATACACATTAAAATACTACAATGAAATATACAGTTGTGGTTTTGTAAAAATGACAGCCGGTTTTAACTACAATGACAAATAAGGCAACTCTGGAATTTGCATATCATAAAACATTACTGATGCAAGGAGTTGAAGAATAACATTTATCAGATTTTCCGCCATTTTATGTTTTAATCGATTACCATAAAATTTGATCTGATGAAATAAATCACCGAACTTTAGTGACAAAAAATTACCAAAAAAAATGATGCAATAAAAAACCTAATTTAAAAAAAAAAAAATCTAATGTATTGCACTTCTTTCAAAATCCCATATGATGCCCTTCAGTAAGCCAAAAGAAGCCCTTCAGTGAACTGAATTCAGCCTAAACTAAACTTTGCCCTTCAGGACATAATAATTTGTGATTATTGACATACAAAATAATCTTACTTCTGTAGTATACTTGACAAATGTCATACTTGACTAGCTTTTGATAGAAAATGAATCAGACATTAGATCTAACATTTTTTTAAAGGTACCTGCATGTTACAATTTATCAGTGACACAAAATCTCACCAGACAGTACATGTAACCTTGCTCTGAAGGTCAATTAAGTTAGATCTATTCTTGCTCTGAAGTACTTCTATCTAATGATGGATCACTGTTACAGAATTTCACCAAAGTACTTAGATCTTTCATGTCTAACCTTTTTCTGAAAGCAACATATACATAATATCTAACCTTGTTTAAAGGACAGTTGTACATAAGATCTCACCTTATTCTGAAGGACATCTGTATATTAAATCTAACATCTTTTTATTTCGTCTAACCGTATGTCTGAAGAGCACCAGTAAGTTACTAGTTAGATATAGTCTTGTTCTGAAGAGAACCTGTACATTAGATATACCCTTGTTCCTAAGGTATCTATATGTAAATCTAACCTTGTACTTAAGAGTACTTGTATTTCAGAACTAATCTTGTTCTGAATGGCACCTATGTGGCAGTTCTAACCTTGTTCTGAAGGGCACCAATGTGGCAGTTCTAACCTTGTTCTGAAGGGCACCTATGTGGCAGTTCTAACCTTGTTCTGAAGGGCACCTATATGTTAGATCTAACCTTGCTCTGAAGGGCACCAATATTTCAGATCTAACCTTGTTCTAAAGGGCACCAATATGTCAGATCTAACCTTGTTCTGGAGGGTATCTGTAAGTTAGATAAATTATAACCTTGTTGTTTACTGTAAAAATACCAGGTGATTTAGTATCAATAACTGAAATATAATGAACAGACAAATAATACACATTTAACAGTATCTTAAAATTCACAAAAATGGGAAAAACAAATAACTAAAATGTGTACATAATACATATATATATATATGGGGAAAAAAGTCAGAATTTAACTTGGAAATATTTGATGATAGATGATTAAGTGTACCTGAATTGGTTGCCGACTGCAAAAAATCAAATATTTGTCAACCATTACTGGTCTTCAGCACACTTCTCTTGATACATATGAGATAAAAAATGTCTATTTTTATGTAATGTTGTGTTTTATCAGTTTTAGAGTGAAAACAGATATTTTAATATTAAAGAACAATAATGTAACAAAAATGAGTATTATATCTCCAGCATTATTATTTTTTTTTGGGGGGAAGGGGTATAACTCCAGCAATTTCCATATCCTTGTAAAGGGTATGTAACTCCAGCATATCACAATAACCTGGTGAAGAGAATGTAACTCCAGCATATCACTATATCCTGGTGAAAAGGATGTAACTCCAGAATATTACCACATTCTGACTGAAGGGATGTAACTCCAGCATATTACCATATCCTGATTAAAGGGATATAACTCCAGCATATAACACTATTCTGGGGGAAGGGAATGTAACTCCAGCATAGAATCATATCCTCTTGAAGGGGGATGTAACTCCAGCATATCCTGGTGAATGGAGGATATAATTGTTCAACATTTATAAATATTGCACACATCATTCACAAAGGGAAGACCAATGGAAAACTCATATGTATATTATTTACATATAAAGATTAAAACAAAATGATATGGTTGATGTAAAAAATATATTAAAACTTCAAAACAAAATAAAAAAAAACATGGTATTGTGCTATCTGCATTTTGATTCATGAATAAATGCACTATAATCTCCTAACACCACCTTATCATGTCTATAAATGCATTTAAAGGAGAATTTAACATATTATGCTAAATACTAATTTTCTGTTTCAACAGTTTGTATCTAAAGATCTTGAACAACAAAAATTCACATAAGTTTGAAAAACTGGATATTCTTTCAGAATATTCATAAAATGGAGTGAATTATCAGATACTAAATAAATCTGCATTTACTGAAGATTTATATATGTAAAATTCCAAAATTCTTATATAACATGAATAATTCACTCTGAAATGCTTACATCAATAATTAAATCTGAAATGCTTACATTACACACATGATTCACTCCAACAAACATATGTTACATGAATAATTCACTCTGAAATGCTCACAATACATGAACAATTCACTTAATTCACTCTCTAATTCATACATCAATAATAGGGAACTTTAGAGTTAGCCCGGATTGCTGTTGTAATCCTGCTTTTATTAACGCCAGTTGTGTGATTCTAGAAAAATGTTCCACAATGTTATTTCCGGTTTTGATAATACATAAGATAGCCCCAATAGCACAATGGGTAAAAACACCCTGCAAATGTTATAAAGGTCCTGGGTTCGATTCCTGGTCTGTCTGCACATTTTTCCTCGCCTGGTACATTTCAGTAATTTGGCAAAACAAAATTAACGAGCTAAAAAGTAAAAATATTTCCATTTACTTTACATACGTTGTGAAGGTAAATAAGAAAACCGGAAGAACATATGAGGAACAAAATCGAGAAGGCACAAATAAATGCAGGATCATAACGGTAATCTGGGCTAACTCGAAAGTTCCCCATTCACTCTGACATACATACATTACATCAATAATTCACTCTAAAAAGCTAAATTACACGAATAATTCACTCCGTAACATTCTCATTTCCCCATTCTTGATCTACAGAAATGGTAGCAAGATAGACCATTATGTAATTGTATATTTCTGAACCATTCTTTACCATGAACAAAACAACAAAAACAAATCCTTTCTCGTCATGTAACAACAAAAATAACAATTTGTTTACAAGATATACCTTAGTTAATTACCGGCACCACAATAACGTATCACAAGTACCTTAGAGACGGTTACATGTCGAGGATGAAAGTGACTTAACAACCATAGATAGACAGATGACAAACTAGACAGTCTGGTGCCATGTCCTTCATCCATTATCACATAAACACTCGAACGGAGGAGTCTGAAATGACTGATGCTTACAAAGAGCTGCCCAAAAGTTTAGAAATATGTCTTTTGTCCTACAATACAAATCCTTTCAATAGCATTCAAACAGCTTTCGAAAATCTGTCATCAATTTTTCTTCATTTCTTCACTGTCGCTGAAATTCTCGAAATAAAGATTTCCTCTAATCTTTGTCAAACTTTGATCATACAGTGAACTGGTCTAGACCCGAGACTTTCCGCTATTGAAAGAACTGGAAGTGAGCTTATCAAAACGTAAAATACTACGCTCGTTTCTTCTTTAACAGATTAGGCACATCTGGTCTCAGTTCTCTGTATTTCACCTGAAAAACAAAATTATGAAATCTTTAAGTTGAATGGATTGTAATCTTTTTTTAAAAAACAATTCTACAATCTGAATTCTGACCTATGCACTTAAACAATGAGGGTCCTTAAACATACCATACTTTCATAGGACTTTAGTATTCAGTCTCCCTGTGACATTCACTTGTTATGATCAGCATTTGGCAAAAAACTTACTATGCTTAGTCCTTGGAAACAGACTTGCTCTCCTGAGCCCTTGGCAACAGACTTGCTCTGCTGAGCCCTTGGCAACAGACTTGCTATGATGAGCCCTTGGCAACAGACTTGCTCTGTTGAGCCCTTGGCAACAGACTTGCTATGATGAGCCCTTGGCAACAGACTTCTTATGCTGAACCCTTAGCAACAGACTTCAGCTGAGCCCTTGCCCTTGGCAACATACATCTAATGCTGAGCCCTTGGTAACAGGCATCTAATGCTGAGCCCTTGGCAACATTCTTATGCTGAGCCCTAGGCTACAGATTTCTTATGCTGATCCCTAAGCAAAATACTTCCTAAGCTGAGCCCTTTGCAAAGTACTTCTGCTGAGCCTAAGGCAACAGACATCTTATGCTGAGCCCTTAGCAACATTATGCTGCAGAGCCCTAGGCAACCTACTTCTTGTGCTGAGCCCTTGGCAACATACTTCTGCTGAGCCCTAGACAACATACATTTTCTGCTGAGCCCTTGGCAAGACTTCTGCTGAGTCCTAGGCAACAAACCTCTTCTGCTGAGCCCTTGGCAAAAGACTTCCTAATGCTGAGCCTAGACAACAGTCATCTTATGCTGAGACCTAAGCAACAGAGATTTCATCTAATGCTGCAGCCTTCTAAGGCAACCGACTTTTTCTGCTGAGCCCTTGGTAACAGACATCTAATGCTGAGCCCTTGGTAACAGACATCTAATGCTGAGCCCTAAGCAACATTCTTATGTTGAGTCACAGGCAAGAGACTTCTTAAGTTGAGCCCTTGGCAAAATACTTCTGCTGAGCCCTAACTAACATACTTCTTAAGTTGAGCCCTTGGCACCTTACTTCTGCTGAGCCCTTGGCAACATTCTGCTGTTGAGCACTAGGCAACCTAATTCTGTGGAGCCCTAGACAACAGCCACCTTATACTGAGCCCTTGGCAACAGACTTCTTATGCTGAGCCCTTGGCAACAGATATCTTCTGCTGAGCCCTAGGCAACAGACATCTTATACTTAGCCCTTGGCAACAGACTTATCATACTGTGCCCTTGGCAACAGACTTATCATACTGAGCCCTTGGCAACAGACTTATCCTACTGTGCCCTTGGCAACAGACTTATTATACTGAGCCCTTGGCAACAGACTTTTTATGCTGAGCACTTGGCAACAGATGTCTTATGCTTAGCCCTTGGCAACATACATCTTCAGTATGTATCACTGTGTTCGGTACTTAGACATCTGGTAATTAGAAGTTTTTAAACAAAACATTTGTTATAATTTTACTGTCATAAAAAATGCAAACTAACAATTTGCCAATATGGCTTGTCCTGTATGCAATAGACCTTTTCAAGATAATTGCTGTCCTGTTACTCTGAAGAGCAAAATGATAGATTCCGGAAAATGTTTATGTTTTTGGTAGAATTTGTATCATCACAAAACCGCCATTATTATAGAAAAGTCTATAGTTGATCACTGAAACTGAACTGCATCTGGAAAATAATTTTCCCATCACTCAGGTATAAACATCCTCGTAAAACCACAGTAAGGAATCGCTATGCTCTTTCCTACCAATGGTCTTATGTGACCGAAATCTCTCAATTTTTATTATTCATGAAACCTCAGCCAATGCGAGTAAACAGTGCTCGCATTCGTCAACCAATCATATCAAGGCTTTTAAACAATTTCAGAATTGTATTGCATCAACAGACTATGCGATAGCTTCCGTTGCCGATCACAGCTACTGTGATTGGATAAATTGGACAACACCTACTCCTGAAAAATATTCATTAGCTATGAGAGATTTTGGTCACATGAGCAGGTAGGAGAAGCATAGCGATTTGGGACTGAGGTTTAACAACGATGAGGTATTTAGGACTCTTCTAAATGGCAGCAAAAAAGTTAAAGATCTATAACTAACTCACCAATTCACTGTCAGAAGGAATCCTTGATAAGAAATCTAACAGTTCATTGTTTGGAATGGCATTTGGTGCTCGCAATTTTTTCGTGAATTTGTTTATGCCTATAAAAGAATGACAAAGTCATGTTTAAAACAAAAGACAAAATAAAAAGGATAAAAGGGATTATTATATAAAATAAAACTATATTATCTTCACCATAACTTTAATTCATCAACTATAAACATAAAAATGAAACAACAAATGCATGAAAAGACCATAGGATGTTGGACTAGATCTTGTGTGACATTTTATAAAGATAAAAATACAGCATTACAGAACATCAAGAGTTTCAGAAAGTAGCGATGTAAAACCCTGTGATGTTATTCCTCATTAGTAAAAAGGGTTACTACCAACTTGTTCAAAAAACAATTCTCTGACCAAATTGTGATTTTTCACTGACCAATAACACCTTAATATCATAATGGCCTTCTTCTCCCTACAGTTGCCCAATTCATCCATTTAAACATTCATTTCTTATAGAAAACATTTAATCAACAAATATCAAAAAAGTATCAATAAAATATTTTACATGTTTATTTTGGCATGATTTTTTATTGACCTTGCTGAAATTTCCTTATTTATTGACCAATTTTAAAAATTCCAAACAGTACACTGATTTCATTGACTTTTCTGGGTAATCATCAACCCAAGTAAAGTGAGATTAAGAGGCTATGCCAATAAGTATTGAGCTTTGTACTATATAGAAGTGGAAAGTGTGAAAATTGAAATTATGATTTACACTTGTCACAAATATTCCTTACTGTAAGTTATTTTTTAAAAAAAAACCATAATATCATGTTTCTAGGGCCAACATTTCTATGGCAACCAGCAGTAAACTGGTATAGAAGAGTAAGAGTTAAAAACACTCCAACTCTGAGAGTAACAAATTCTAGGTGTGAGTATTCATGTGTACAATAGATATGACTAATATACTCAACCCACCCCGGAATCAGATATCTGATTGGTACAAAACACAGAACTACAGGATAAAGACCAATGGGACAAGGTCACATGAGTCAGGTGACCTAATGATAACAGATATACTCACCCCATGCCAGAATCAGATATCTGATTGGTACAAAATACAGAACTACAGGATAAAGACCAATGGGACAAGGTCACATGAGTCAGGTGACCTAAATAATAGATATACTCACCCCATGCCAGAATCAGATATCTGATTGGTACAAGATACAGAACTACAACACCAATGCTAAGTGCTGTCATAGCTAATATTGACAACCATGGTACCGTCCAATTAAAAGTGCTGAAATAAACAGGAAAAACAATTTTTAACATGCAAGTCTTTATCTATCACTTTCTGAAGAAATTTCTTTATTGATTGATCATGTAAATGTATTAGCGCAATCATATTCTGCAGGAATTTCTATTTTCATTTATTTTTCTTTGGTATAATTTTAGAACAATCTGTAATTTGCTCTCCTTGCCTTAACAATAAAATCAGGCTGTCTAAATTACAAGGTCATTGATGACCCCCCACTACAAACATATTTATTGAGAATTGTGAATTTGAATTTAAATGTTGTTGTAGGCAAGTTTCAACCATTCTTCAGCCATATGGCAGCAGCCTGTTTTCAGTGGTGGAGGAGAGAGAGAGAGGATACTGGTTACGATGTACCCAGAAGAGACCACTGGTCTTCTGCAAGTAAACTGGCAAACTTTCTCATAAATCAACTTAGGTTCCAGCAGGACTCCAACCTTTGTTGACTAGAGCTGAGAGACTTTATGGATTAAAGCCCGATGCTCTTATCACTCAGTCATGAAGGTCCCTCCATTTATAGAGCATCAGATGTTAACTGATCTGTGCCATTATGTTACTAAATTTAGACTTATCTTACAGCTGATCCCAGCAGAAAATAGATTATTAAGCTATCAGCTATGATTGTAACTTACTTCTCGACACATTCCCAAACAATAATGTTATCTTACTTTTCGACACATTCTCAAACAATAATGTTATCTTACTTTGACATGTTCCCAAACTATGATTGTAACTTACTTTTTGATACGTTCCCCCATAGATGCCACCATGTCCATTCCTTCCTGCACCTGCAAACATACTTCCTGTGCAGCCTGGAATTTCTCCCTCACACTTTTCTTTTCTTCCTGCTGAAAACAAAAGGTTTTTAAATTTAATAATTTGTTCACTTTTTATCATGGACAAGATCAATGATTCACTTGTGAAAATTATTTTTAAAAACTCAAACAATTTTATATTGTACTATTTTCTTATCACTGAACTATATCAGAAATGGAACAAAGCAATGCAGTTAATTTGAGAGTCCAAATGTTTGACAAGACATGAAAAGAAAAGCAACTTAATAATAGTACAATAGAGTGCATGGACATGTATATCAATATCCTTTTAAAACATATGATATTGCTATGCTTCAAGACAAATTTGAAAAAGAAAATTGAAATTAACATTTTACCATTATATATTTTAAGGTATTAATTCATAATTTATCTATATCTTAAACTTCAAGCAAAATATCTTAAACTCCAGGAATTGTCATTTATTAAAAATATTATTTCTATTCAGAAAAATTTATCATCCTTGATGTACAGTTATACGACACTTAGTATTAATACCCATAAAACAATAAAATATATTTATTTCATTAAAACAACCTAAAACACATGTTATATTAATGTCATGGAAGTTTTCAGACATATTTTGGCCAAACTTAATCAACTAAGATAGATTTAATACTTATTATGTTAATTAGAATTGCTTCTTGTTAGGTCTCAACATTTTTTTTTTGTTTAAACTCAAAATATTTGAGAACATAATACTTGTATAGTATTACTGTACATCCACTTTAGTATAGAAATGGACATTTTAAAAAGAAAACAAGATGGGTGTTAAATCAAGAAATAAAAGTTTGAAGGTAATTGTAAAATTTAATATGGAGTAAAAATTAAACTTGAAATAAAAATACAGATATTATGTCAAAGAAATTTGATATTAGATATATGAAAATATCAAACAAATTTGATGAAGATAATCTAATCTCCATCAAAACATGGTAAAGTGCAAACAAAATAAGTTTCAAAATATTAAATGGTGTAGAAATACAGGGTGTTTCAAAAAACATGTCCCCACTTAAAATGCCCATAACTTTGTGCAGACACATGATAATTTAAAAATTTGGAAGTTCATTATAGAGAGAATTTGATTGAAAATTTATGATTATTTACAACTAAAACCTGTGAGGTCAGAACTTTCTTCATGTTGTCATCGATAACATCATCATAAATTAGCAATATTTGGTTTTACTACCAAATGGATGACAAGAATTTGAAGAAAAACCTCCTTTGTTAAATTTTATTTTGAGCATAACCAACATGCTCAAATTGATCTTGATGACTTAAAACAGGTACTAAGGATACAACTGTAAGGATTCCATTGGATATACATGAAAATGTGACCTGAAATTTTCTGAAGGGTTACAGTTAGTTATTGATAAAGAAAACGGTGGACATTTGGAATATGTAATGAAAAATTATGTTTAACTGGTAAATATCAAAGATGTGTATAGTTTAGAATATGGCTTACTTGAATAATATTTAATGTGTATGCATTAAAAGTTATATACCAACAAAATGGTTATGAAACACTCTTTAATATGATATTAGTTTGATATGTAGCTTGTAATATACTTTATTGAACAGTAAAGTTGGGACATGTTTTTTTGAAACACCCTGTAAATACACAAATAAAACTCATTAAAGAGTAAATGTAGATTATTGTTATTATGAATGTTAAGAAAAAAACAACATAAAAAAACCAATGATATTAAGTAAACTTCACATACTTGGGCCTACCTAACAAAATTTCTTATCTTGACAAAAAAAAACCCTGATCGATGAGACACTCGACTAAACAAACAATAATATATCTTTAGCATATAAGGAGAGCCGGCCTGGCTCAGTCAGTAGCATGCTCAACTATGGATCGTGAGGTCATGAGTTCGAGTCCCGCCGGCGAAAGGTTGGTTTCCTGTCTTTCAGATGAGACAGTAAAAACTGGAGGTCCCTTGTCACAGTAGGTGTCGGCACGTTAAAGAATCCTCACTGCTCAATGGCCGTAAGTGCCGAGCATAGGCCAAAATTGGAAGCCCTTCACCGGCATTTGGTGACGTCTCCATATGAGTGAAATATTCTTGAGTGAGACGTTAAACAGCAATAAAACAAACAAACAAAAGCATATAAGGAAATTGGAATTCAAATTGAAGCCTTATATATTGTATAGCATAAAGTCTCACTTAATATTACAGTGAAACCTCTCTTGGAAACATATCTCATCAGAGACCATGTACCTGTTTTGTGGCACCACATTCTGAGAACCACTCAAATTAAACTTTTCAATAAAACTCTTTTAAGGGATCACCTGTCTTTAGAGACCACTTTTGAGTGGAGTGGTCTCTGACCAAGATGCAGGTTCCACAGTGCTGTATTATATTTCACTCAAATTGTTGATAATTGTATACTAAAGTCTGACTTAAACAAAATGTGTTAAATCTCTGGAAAGAACAGTTTTCATTTGACTTTTGTCCTGCAAATAAATACCTAAACTTACCAAAGCATTAACTGATATAGACAACACACCATAATTTAAGCTATAAAGATTCTTTTAAATAGGAATTGCACCTTTAAGATGATTCTATGAAAGTTTGAGATGACAAATTTACTTGGGATCAAAGATGAAGGTGATAACAAAATACTGAAGACAAAAAATGAAGGAGCAGAGAACAATGACCTTGACCTATACATTTCATGACTTCCTCACTAACAGAATAATACAACATGCATCATGGGATTGATTTACTGATGATATAATTTCAGATACAGTTACAAAAAGAACATACATTATTTTTCCTGTTTATCAATGGATTTTATCACACACAACAATATTTTAGCTGCAGATGTACAAAATTGACCTGCACTGAAATCATTGAAAAACAACAAAGTTTAAATGCACATAACATTTCTGTTGCAATGGAAACTTGTGAATCAATGACAGTAGTATTTATGACTACTAAAACTGGGAGAGGCCAATAGGACAAAAATCTGGAATGGGATGATATGAGTAAAAGACAGTTGGAGTTAAAAATGTGAAAAACAGAAGACAATCAAATAGAATGTATAAATTATAAAAACATGAACATTAGAAGGAAAGAAAGCATTATAGCACTTTCAACAATGTTCAAATACTTAGCGATCTGTAACCAGCATGATTACTATAGCAACCCATATAAAGTATATCACAGAAAACCTACAGGTTATATGGCCAGGTATAATACTACGGTAGCTAAGAATGGAAGTCCTGTTATCATGATTGTGAAGAAAGACAAAGGAGTTTGCTTTAAAAGATATGAATGAATACAAAAGTAAGTATTCTAAAAATAATAAAATGAAAAGTAGGATTATCTCCCTTTTTGTTATGATAGCTAAACAACAGCACTTTGATATATATTTGAAACTCACAGAGCACACAACTACACACATGTATATATAGTAAGAGTAACAGACAATGCAGCAATATTTGGTCATTATCTCAATTTGTTTGTTTGTTTTTTGTTTTTTTTAAATTTTGAATGTCGTTTTATGTCACACAAGTTTTCAGTTATATGGTGGCAGCCATTTTTTATTGGTGGAGGAGAGAACCTGATTACAATGTACCTCGGAAGAGACCACTGGCCTTCTGCAAGTCAACAGGCAAACTTTCTCACAAAAATCAGCTCAGGTTCCTTTGGGACTCGGACCTGTGCTGACAGAAAGTGAGAGACTTCATGATATAAAGAGCGATGCTCTAATCACTCGGCCATGGAGATCCTGCATTATCTTGAAATGTATGGTAGATAGAGAGAAACAAGCAAAAATGTTTTACAGCAATCTACAGGCAGGATAAATGATTTGATATCAAACTAAATTACAAAAGGTCAAACAAACCCTCTACAACAGTCAATTAAAAGCAAAGTTAAACAAGACACACACCAGGGAAAGCATTATAAATATATAAAAAAAAACAGTAAAAATTCTAGTCAAACAGGATAGTACTTGAAGCAAAATTAAAAGGGTAGATCATTACAAATCAAACACAGTTAATTCATCTACATAAAGAGGTAATCAACTTGATAGTTTGATTTTCATCATACAAAAAAGCAAATACTTGGTGTATAAAAGTAACCAATCAGAAGGCTAGCTAATATGACAATTTAATTAGATGTGACATGTGCTAATAATCTGACATGACATTTCCCATGTTATCTGACATGACATTTCCCATGTTATCTGATATGACATTTCCCTTGCAATCTGACATTTCCTGTTATCTGATATGACATTTTCCACGTTATCTGATATGATATTTCCCTTGCTATCTGACATTTCCTAAGTTATCTGATATGACATTTTCCATGTTATCTGATATGGCATTTCTCATGTTATCTGATATAACATTTCCCCCTATGTTATCTGATATGAAATGACATTTTCCATGTTATCTGAGATGACATTTTTCATGTAATCCAATATGATATTTTCAATGTTATCTGGTTTCCTGATCTTGGTCATTTTTGGAATTTTCACTATTTACGGATGATTAATAAAATAGCCAAATTCACCAACCAATAATGGATAAAAGTACTGTATGTCAATAATTGTAAATTTGAATGTTTTGTTTACACAACACTTATTGTGCAAGAACTCATAAGTGTGCATAAAATGGTGTCTTGAGGATATATATTCAGTATGGAACACTGTGGACTTTCAATTCAGTTAATATGAGACTATATGGACAACACTATATATAAAACTTTCCATTGTAATTTTAAGACTTTAGTCAGTGATTACATTATTTCGTGTGTTGGTGCATCATTAAACTTAAGTAATAAATATAATAAAAAATGTAAAACAAAATCAGGCGTATTCCACCCCTTGTGTTAAATAAAAATATGATGAAAATAAAAAATCAAGTTTTGCTCAAATCTGGTTATTAGTTTTACCTTTTTCGGTTTCTGTGGTACAGAAAACGAAAACAAAATTTAGACAACAGAGCAACAACATATCAACAGTGTAATAAAACTGAACGATAATCATGTCAAGTGTCAACAAATTAAAAAATCACATTTAAATCACAAACAAATTGTTGCTTGTACCATTTTGACATGATCATACGTTGACAAATAAAAATGCTAGAATAAAAAGTATCCATGTGCTTGAGAAACACAATTCCCGTAGAGGTATATCAATGTACAAAGGTTTTAAAATCTAATTATTCTGGCAAATATTGTTAAATGTCAAGTTTTGGCAGAATGATGCACTCAAACAAAGTGTTTCTCTCCCCTTCCCTCCCTCCCTCTCTCTTTCTCAATTGGATAAATCTAATTGTTACACAAACTACTGCAAATTCAACCTTGGTATTTAATAATATATATGTAAAAAATCTTTTTTTTTTTTCTTTTTTTTTTTCACATATGACTGGAACAAAGATATCAGTAACATTCAGATCATTTGACACTCTGCATAATCCAGACCAGTCAGTTTACAGTCAAACTGGTACAAGCAACAATATTTTAAGAAATCTGTACATCTATTATAACTTCAATCAGGCAGCAAATATACATCAAAAACACAAATACCTGTAAATCTATCATTATCTATAAATCATGCAAATGAGTCAACTTATATCTTATGATAAACACAGAGATGTACAAAATATCATGACTTTATTTTAGAATTACATTTTAATCGATATACATCAAAAACACACAATACCTTTAATCATATCATTTTCTATGAAATCATGCAATGTACAGTATCAATCTTATATCTCATGTTAGGACACAGACCGGTACATCATCATCCCATCCTACGTGATTTCTTATCGCCATGTAAACATTGTATCAAAGTGACTCCTGTAAACATTATATCAAATGTGACTCCTGTAAACCCTGTATTAAATGTGACTTCTGTAAAAATTATATCAAAGTGAATCCTGTAAACCTTCTATCAAAGTGACTCCTGTAAGCCTAATGTGACTCCTATAAACCCTGTTTCCTACGTGATTTCTGTAATCCCTATGTCAAATAAACACCTTTCAAACTTTATATATCTTCTGTAAACATTATATCAAATGTGACTCCTGTAAACCCTGTATTAAATGTGACTTCTGTAAAAATTATATCAAAGTGACTCCTGTAAACCTTCTATCAAAGTGACTCCTGTAAGCCTAATGTGACTCCTATAAACCCTGTTTTGTACATGACTTCTGTAAACCCTATGTCAAATATGACACCTATAAACTTTATATATGACTTCTGTAAACCCTATGTCAAATATGACACCTATAAACCCTGTTTTATATATGACTTCTGTAAACCCTATGTCAAATATGACACCTATAAACCCTGTTTTATATATGACTTCTGTAAACCCTTTATCAAATATGACACCTATAAACTTTATATATGACTTCTGTAAACCCTATGTCAAATATGACACCTATAAACTTTAATATATATGACTTCTGTAAACCCTTTATCAAATATGACACCTATAAACTTTATATATGACTTCTGTAAACCCTATGTCAAATATGACACCTTTAAACTTTATATATGACTTCTGTAAACCCTATGTCAAATATGACACCTATAAACCTTGTTTTATATATGACTTCTGTAAACCCTTTATCAAATATGACACCTATAAACCCTGTTTTATATATGACTTCTGTAAACCCTATGTCAAATATGACACCTGTAAACCCTGTATCAAAAGTGACTCCTATAAACCCTGCATTATATTTTCTTCCTGTAAATACTGTATATGTATTTAAGATATAATGAAGAAGGACCAGTGGACATCAGAAATTCAAAAGTCCATTAGAATACGACAAATTAGATATCAAAATGATGTCAACACTAAGAACAACCGCAAATCCCCATGAATAATGAAACTAACCATCACCTTAAATTGTACATGACTATAGATCAAATAATTACAAGTGACTAAACTTTACCATAGTACTGTAGATAACAAAACTAAAATTTTAAATTGCATTATTGCCTAAACTTTTACACAACACTGTAAGGAATGTACAAATTTTCAGTTGCTACAAGTTTATGCCCAGCTAGACAAGATCAATGTACATTACTCTACATGTCCAAAACATTTAATTAAACTACATTTATACAAGACTACGCTAAACTATACAGGACTAAAAAATACAAAACTAAACTTAAATAGGACACTTTGACTAACTAGACTTTGAAACTAACAAACTCCACACTTAACTAGACTAAAGGCAAGCAAGAAACTAACAACCAACTCCACACTGTATTAACTAACTAGAAACTTTATAACAACCAACTCCACACTGAATGATGTAACTAACTAGACTAAAGGCAAGCTTTAAGAAACTAACAACCAACTCCACACTGAATGATGTAACTAAAACTAACAAGCCTAACAACCAACTCCACACTGAATGATGTAACTAACTAGACTAAAGGCAAACTTTATAGAAACTAACAACCAACTCCACACTGTATGATGTATCTAACTAGACTAAAGGCAAACTTTATAGAAACTAACAACCAACTCCACACTGTATGATGTAACTAACTAGACTAAAGGCAAGCTTTATAGAAACTAACAACCAACTCCACACTCACTAGTAAGGCAAGCTTTATAGAAACTAACTACCAACTCCACAAATGGCTAAAGGCAAGCTTTATTAACAACCATCCACAGAAATGTAACTAAGCTTTATAGAAACTAACAACCAACTCCACACTGTATGATGTATCTAACTAGACTAAAGGCAAACTTTATAGAAACTAACAACCAACTTATGAGAAAACTAACTAACCAAGCTTTATAGAAACCAACACTCCACACTGTATGATGTAACTAACTAGACTAAAGGCAAGCTTTATAGAAACTAACAACCAACTCCACACCACTAGACGGCAAGCTTTATAGAAACTAACAACCAACTCCACACTGAATGATGTAACTAACTAGACTAAAGGCAAGCTTTATAGAAACTAACAACCAACTCCACACTGAATGATGACTAAAGGCACGGAAAGCTTTATAACTAACAACCAACTCCACACTGAGACTTAAAGGCAAGCTTTATAGAAACTAACAACCAACTCCACACTTTATAGAAACTAACAACCAACTCCACACTGTATGATGTATCTAACTATATAAAGGCAAACTTTAACACTGTATGTACTAACTAGCTAAAGGCAAACTTTATAGAAACTAACAACCAACTCCACACTGAATGATGTATCTAACTAACTAGGCAAGCTTTAAGGCAAGCTGTTAATAGAAAAGCTAACAACCAACTCCACACTGATGATGTAATAACTAGACTAACTAGACTAAAGGCACACTTTAATAGAAAGCTTTATAACTAAACCAACTCCACACTGATGTAACTAACTAATAAAGGCAAGCTTTATAGAAACTAACAACCAACTCCACACTGTATGATGTAACTAACTAGACTAAAGGCAAGCTTTATAGAAACTAACAACCAACTCCCACTGAATGATGAATGATAAAGGCAAGCTTTATAGAAACTAACAACCTAGACTCCACAGAATGATGTTTACAGAAACTAACAACCAACTCCACACTGAATGTAACTAATAACTAAAGGCAACTAGACTAATGATGGACTAAAGGCAAGCTTTACAGAAACTAACAACCAACTCCACACTGTATGAATCTAACTAGATAAAGGCAAGCTTTATAGAAACTAACTAGACTAAGCTTTATAGAAACTAACAACCAACTCCACACTGTATGATGAATAAAGGCAAGCTTTATAGAAACTAACAACCAACTCCACACTGTATGATGTAACTAACTAGACTAAAGGCAAGCTTTATAGAAACTAACAACCAACTCCACACTGAATGATGTAACTAACTAGACTAAAGGCAAGCTTTATAGAAACTAACAACCAACTCCACACTGAATGATGTAACTAACTAGACTAAAGGCAAGCTTTATAGAAACTAACAACCAACTCCACACTCACTGACTAATGATATAACAACCAACTCCACACTGAATGATGTAACTAAACTAAAGGCAAGCTTTTATAGAAACTAACAACCAACTCCACACTGAATGATGTAACTAACTAACTAAAGAGCTTTATAAAGCTGCAACTCCACAAGCTTTGATATAACTAAAGACTAAAGGCAACTTTATAGAAAAACAACCAACTCCACACTGAATGATGTAACTAACTAGACTAAAGGGCTTTATAGAAAGTAACAACCAACTCCACACTGAATGATGTAACTAACTAGACTAAAGGCAAGCTTTAGAAACTAACAACCAACTCCACACTGAATGATGTAACTAACTAGACTAAGCTTTATAGAAACTAACAACCAACTCCACACTGAATGATGGCAAGCTTTATAGAAAGTAACAACCAACTCCACACTGTATGATGTATCTAACTAGACTAAAGGCAAGCTTTATAGAAACTTGAATGAGTAAAACTAACTAAGCTGCAGAAACTAACAACCAACTCCACACTGAATGTTATTACTAACTGTAAAGGCAAGCTTTACAGAAATGTAACTCCACACTATGTGTAACTAAAGACTAAGCTTTATAGAAACTAACAGCCAACTCCACACACTGTACTAAGCTTTATAACTCCACACTAGATATAACTAACTAGAAAGGCAAGCATTATAGATGTAACTAAAACTAAAGGCAAGCCTAACAACCAACTCCACACTGTAACTAACTAACTGCAAGCTTTATGTAACAACCAACTCCACACTGTAATGACTGTAAACAGCTTTATAGAAAGTAACAACCACTCCACACTGTATGATGATGTACTAAGCTAGAAACTAACTGGCAAGCTTTATAGAAACTAACTAACACCAACTCCACACTGAATGATGTAACTAACTAGACTAAAGGCAAGCATTATAGAAACTAACAGCCAACTCCACACTGTATGATGTAACAGCCAACTCCACACTGTATGATGTATCTAATGTAGGCAGCCAAACTCCACTCCACTGTAAACAGCCAACTCCACACTGTATGATGTAACAACCAACTTTGCAACAACAAATTATGGACATGACTTTACTAATGAGCACTGTTAATTGGTCTACAAAAACCTTACTATAAAAGAGTAGGCTAAACTTTGTAACAGTAATGTGGGTAACTAAACTAAAATTGATAAATACTTGATATACCTCCGGAAAATTTTGGCATGGTACTGTACAAGATGATAGCTTTACTTGTTGTACAAAGCTACTCTTTCTACAATAACAAATATTTGGTGGTGGAAACATCAAATATCATTCCAACAAATGACTAAAGCTACAAATAAAACACATTTAAAGCAATCACATTGTTAATACTGATGTAACCAACACTTGATTGTAATTTGGGGAACATTCTTGATACTAAACGCAAACATGCTGTGATGGTCAACTTTACAGACATTTAGAAATAATTAGAATAAAGTTACCTTTTCTTTGCTCTCTTCATCATCGTCATCATCGTCCTCATCAACATACATGTTCTAGACAAAAATATCATTTTACATGTATGAGATTTTATTAAATGAAAAAGACATGTTATATAGATCGATAAAGGTCAAGAGGACAATGACAACTGCATGTCTGGACATTTCCCCGGTATACATGTAAAACCTTGATAACTTTAGTAGAAAAAAATAAGGATGAAACTTACACAGGACTACTTTGTTTGATTTAAAAAAACAAAAACAAAATAAACTTCAAACTACAGGATCCTAACACTCCAGGGCCCGAAGTCAGTAAATTTACTCAATATTCAAGCTTAACTTTTATTTCAACATTTTGACTGTATAATCCTTTGTAAAACTTTTGGGTTTGAGTGACAAGGAAACCTATAATTATTTCTCATCATCCACATATAAATTTTTGCGTCATACTTATGATTTTCATGTAAAATTGAATAAATACCTTGAGTATGGTACTAAAAATCTGAGTGCATAATCAAACAATATTTAAATATTTCTGAAGTTGTCAAATGAACTATGGTTTTGATCATAATTTACAATCATATATGCCGTCAATATACAAAGATGTCCAGTTACAAAATTAAGTTTGCGTGTTTTCCCCTAACAATCATAATAATTTAATTGAGTTTGAGTATTGAGTAAATCTGGTGACTCCGGGCCCCCGTGTACTATGTGTTGAATTTGATGTAAGATTTATTTTGAGTATTTCAGACTTTTATAAAAGCCCATAAAGAGACAAGTAAAATTCACCACTCACAATCTGCTTCAAATTGTATTTATTTTATTCTAATGTTTATAAAGTAAAATCATATCACAGCCTATGATATTTAAGAATTACATGCAGTATGGTTGATTGATTACATTTTGAAATGAGCTTGTTCCTAATATTTAATATGTCTGCCACTACGTAGATCTGTCCAGGTTAACCGTTTCCAGCAAAACTCATATTTCAAAAAAAAGTTTCATGTCAATTAAATCAATAATAAAATACTAAGCAAGCCCAAATTGTCTATAATAAATAACATGTCTTGTTTATAATTATTGGATGCTTCTAATTACTAGATAAGTCTATTTACTGGACATTGTGATACTTACTTCATCATATTTGGAATCTGTGGCGAAGGCCTGTTGTACACATTTCATGATGTATCCTTTTACAAACAGGATGATGATGGAGACTGGTAACATGTACAGTTCAAAACTGAGGGTGATGATGATGAACACCTAAAATAAAAACGTATATAGTTCAAAACTGAGGGCGATGATGATGAACACCTAAAATCAAATCAAACACAATGTCATCAGTCCTTTAATTCAATTCCAAATGAGATAGTCACTTTTATGAAGGTGAGATGTAATTATTCTAAACTTGTTACTAATGCTGCGTGAGGATTAAGATAGATAATCTGAACTCCTGAAGCTTGTTTTAGATGCTATCCCTATAGTTATATCTATTATATAGATAGATCATTTCTCATTTCTCCAACGATGAAATGATTATCTGAAATGCTTAACTTAACCCTCATAAACTTAAACAGACAGAAACTGAAATTTTGATACATTACACATAAAACTCACATATGTGCATGCTCACACATCTCTCTCTCCCTAACACTAACTCATATCACTCACAAACACACTCTCTCTCACACATACACACACAGACATACACATAAAATATCTGCCCCACACATCACTCACACACATCTCTCTCTCACAAACACACACACACAGATATCTGCCCTAAACATCACTAATAAACACATCTCTCTCTCTCTCTCTCAGACAAACACAAAATATCTGCCGCACACACCACTACACATTCCCCTCTCTCTCTGTCTCTCATACATTAACACACTTTCTTCCATAACATGAATGGTTAAACCATGAAAAATTGGCTAATTAAACAGAAACACATTTGTGTAAAGTTTATGAGTTAACCAAACATGGTTAATGCACTCCAAGCATTTTCATTGGTCGAAACAGGAATGTGAACATTGGCTCATTGGCTGAGCCTGCACTACTACTGTAATGAAAATGTTTGAACATGAAGTTGCATCAAGCCATTTGTTGGTGATAAAAATAATTGGAGGGAAAGGGGTCCCTTATTGAAGTGTCTAACAATGTCGGGTTTCCTACAGGTCTACATATTGATGTAATCTGGAGAAATTGTGATTGAAGTGAGGTACAGGTTTGACGTGATCAGGAGAGTCCGAGCCCGATGGTGTTTAGACGTGATGTAGGCTAATGTTCATAAATACTACGCATGTTTTCAGTTATGGTAGAAACAGATTCAACAACTCATGTAAGTTGATAATCATGTTTATCTAACTCTCGTTAGTTAATTTTCAAAATTTGAAAAGACACTCAGTAAACCTGGTGTATTTTCATTTTTGAAAATTAACTAGCTTGAGTTAGATAAACATGATAATCAACTAACACTCATTTTAGAATCTTTGTAAAACTCAACTCATAAACTTACAAGGAATGCAGTTAAACTTCTAGGCTTGGACTCCCAGGAAAAACAACTGTTGAGAAATTTCCCGCCTTCTACTGCTGATTCAGCTATTTTTCGCACTCTGTCAATATTTCTTTTCATTACCTAAAAATAAATCAAGTTTTTTTATTTGTACTAAGTTAGTCAGTAATATTTCATCCATTCATTATCTCTATAATCTCCACAGAAATAAATCCAGTAACAAATGTCACAAGTTTTTCATCTCTACTTCTATTAAAGACCCGAGATGCTGAAAGTATGTTAATAGGCACAGGAGTTCCTTCCTCCTTATGAAAACACCTGAGGCAATTAAGCAACTAGGCATTCTATAATTCAATCTTTTTCTAACCTCACCTTAGCAATACCACATACTAAAACATTTGAAAAGAAATGGCATTTTCAAGGAGAACTGAATTGTTCAAAAGATTATCTCTTTTTCACAAAAATGTGAATATAAATTCAATAAAGCATTAATATTAAAAAAAAAACCCAACTTTTCCTGTATTGTAATCATTTTATTGGTCAGGTTAAAGATAAACTGAGAAATGATGCCCAAAATGAGGTCAAACAAAAACGGAAAGCTGAGGATCATAATAAATCACCAGGGTCACTCAAGCTACATCAAAATTGAACTGAAATATTGTTCAGAAGAGTAAGAAGCCACTGTTTTTACTAGTTGTACACAGTATTCTTATCTCAGTATCTATTTGGCCATAAATCAAGTAATCCTCTATCTTATCTCAGTGTTCTGTATCATATTTATGTGATGGACGATAATCTTGATTTCTATATCAAGCACAAATCAATATAATGCGTTCATTATCATATTTATTTCCCATGATGCACCTGGCTTGTATGCATCTTGATAATTATGGATATGTCAATAGAGTTGTGACTATTGAAATCAGATATGTCTGATAAGTCACATGATCAATATGCAAATTTTTACAAAATAATGGCAGTTCTGTATATTCATGTATGTACAACACAAACCATGTTTGTTATATCCTAACAGACCTTTTTCAAGTTGTTCAATTCTACTCAGATTTGTACTTTGTACTCAGATCATGTGACTTCAACAGAAAGTATGGCATTATAGGTATTATTCACACTGTGACATACAGTGACACCTTGTTTCAGTTCAGTAAGGACTAATGTTCATAGATAAAGTGTCATCAATTTCCGTACGCTGCTTTTCAAACCCCTCACCTACCACTGCATGATACCTGATATTCCAGATCATATAAACGATAAACTGCTTAATCCAGACCATATAAACGATAAAATGCTTATTCCAGATCATATAAACGATAAACTGCTTAATCCAGACCATATAAACGATAAAATGCTTATTCCAGATCATATAAATGATAAACTGCATATTCCAGATCATATAAACGATAAAATGCTTATTCCAGATCATATAAATGATAAACTGCATATTCCAGATCATATAAACCATAAACTGCTTATTCCAGATCATATAAATGATAAACTGCATATTCCATATCATATAAACCATAAACTGCTTAACAAGAAGTTAAGTGTTCCTACTTTTTTCTTTGAAAAATGCATACTTTTATGAGAAATTTTGATGGAACAGAACAATCAGAAAAAGGTCGATTGTAAGACCTGATTTGAACCTTTTAATTTTCAAGCACAGGACCAATGTTACCAACACTATTAACCATATAACCATAAGCTATCTAATATCAGGTGCTTGTCAACTGACATATGGCAAAAGGCCCCACATGGCACATTTTTGCAGCCATTTGTACTTTTGTTTTGTAAATTCATGTACAAATGTATGTACAACACAAACCACTTCTGTCATATCCTAACAGACTTTTTTCAAGTTGTGACGCCACAATAAAATGGCCTGTCAACCATTTCTGTAATTATGATGTCACAATCAAATGATGTCAAAAAATGAACATTGACAACTACGTGTCAGACATTTGGCAGTAGGGCAAATCAGCTCAACAAATTTGTTATTCAGCCTTATGGCTGTTTGATATTTATGGGACAAAGGTTAAATCTAGAATGAGATTTTCTCACCCTCTCAACACTACAAACCACAATAGACTGGTCTAAGACAATAACAAAGATCATACCATTTAGATTTTAGGGGTAAAAGGGTTTCCTGTTAGTATTTGTGATTGGTTTATACTTACTGAAATTTTAAATTTTTGGTCATTTTGCATATATTTTTCCTCCTTTGGATTTATTGTCCGTATTGCTGCCTTTACCTTTCAAAGAATGAAAAGAAGAAATGTTATTGTCAAAGATTATAAAATCCTATATCATAAAGAGAAATCCTGCATGTTAACCTGTACCGTTAAATCAGTCAAAATGGCACTTTTTCACAAAAATAAGAGAACTGGTCAAGTTAAAGATAAATTCTGGCCAGAAAGTTTGAATGGACACTTTTCCAACAAAACAGGTTTAAAGCCAAGCCCTGATACAGTTTACAAGTCTACAAAACAAATTTACAAGGTGTCAATTAACTTACAGGATTATAGATGAAGTCCAACTCCAACAAAATGGCACCTTTGGCTCGAGATGTTAATTTTTTGTCCTTTAAAGCATACCACCTCCTCTCACCTCTTTTTATCTGTAAGTAAGAACAATTTTATGGTACAATGAATTTGGTGTAATAATATGAGTAATACGATTACCAAGCAATGCTGTTAATAGAACTATCTAGGAAATCATATGCTCAGAACTGAACCTGATTGGTTGAGAAAAATGGTCTAATTGGGGATTTAACTCATGTGATTTTTTAACGGAAGTTGACCAACCAAAAAACCTATAAAATATGACTTATGAAACCTTGGCCAGGTGATATAAAAATATTTTCTTTTAATGTGGATACCAGATAGTGAGATAGAACTAACACATTCATGATACAACAATATACAACTTTGCCATAAAAAAACATTGGTCTTTAAGTCAGGAAATATGTTGTATAAACATCTTTACTTAAATAGCAGCTTTCAACTGACCACAATAGAACAAAGTGAAAGGTCATCAGAGATATGGATGGCATTAAATTGGGTTTTTTATATCAGTAATAGTATGTAATACTGTAATTCCAAATATTTTCACAGGACTTTATCTTCGCGATACACGATATCTAAATTTATTCCCGAGATGATATTTTCACGATTGCAAATGCCCATTTCATCCTACTATTATCATACTTCATTATGCGATAATTTAATTTTCTCGAGGAAGTGCTGTGCCAAAATTACATGTAAATAAAATTCTCATAAACAAATCCATTTTACAGTACTTAAAAGCATTTAAAGGCAAGAAATGCTACAATTCAATGACCAACTTGTCAATTTTCTAAGGGGATAATAAAATGTCTTACATTTAGTACAGGAATAACTGTTTTTCCTAAAAATTCAACTTTCTTATCACGATCTTCATCATAAACAGTCACCTCTAACAATTCGTGAATGTCTTTGATGTTCCTGAAAATAGAGAAATTTTAAAAATCAGTAGATATTAAACAAGAGGCCCAACGAGCCTTAATGGTCACCTGAGAAAAAATTCCTGTCAAGTTTGGTTAAAATTAGTCTACTGGTTCTTGAGAAGAAGTTGAAAATGTCTGAGACTTGACAAAGTTTGTTTACTTAGGTGTCTATGACTTTGACCCTATGAGCTTGAAATTTTGTCAAAATGATCCTTAGAGAATTCCTTATGTCTTTCTCATGAAAATTTCTCTTTTACTTGCATGAAAATACACATTTAACTTTTAGCGACAACATTAAATATGTTCAAGACCAATGTTTTATTGATAAACATTTATTTTCATTGACAATATACATAATATAAGTGACAAGCCATCATAGTGGGTTGTACGTACATCACGTTAAAATGTCAAATGATGTGATAAACACTCTTTTTCTTGATTTTTAGTTAAATTATGAAAATTGGCATTCTAATTTTGTATTTTGTAAGAGGAATTGAAATATGAAACAATGTTTCCTAAAACACGATACTGATAACAATATAATCAGTGAAATATCACGTTAAATGAAGTTAGAATTCGTTAAATGAGTTTAAATTCACAAAACATAGACACAACTACACGTGTTTCTATCCGTATCAGCAGATTGCTCGAGACAGTTGTAGCAAAATTGAATCGTTTTGCTATAATGATTGTGAAGTCTGATGATACTTGTAGCAACGTTGTGTTTTGTATTGATTACATGCCCTTTATTTATTTACACGTGTACACAAATTCAAAATTCATTGAAATAGCGCCAGCAAAATCTACCGCAGTGCATTACATTGTTGTTGCAATACAACGGCACATTAAACTCTGTATTATAACTGTATGTTTACACATGCATTACACATGCATGTAATAAATATCTATAGTACATGATATACTTACATCGTGAATACCTTGTTCCACTCTGGGTTAAGTGTTTTATATTCTGTATGAGTTTGTAGACGAGCATTGCACAGTTCTAGAACACAAAATGGATCACTTTTGCCTCCTATGTCAGCTGACGCTAAACCTTGAGCTTTAAAAACTGTAAAAACAAAGTCATGAGATTATAGACTAATCATGTGGTTTTAAAAAGACTAGTCATGTGATTAAATACAAATCATTGGATCAAACTCTTATCATGTGATCTAAGACTAATAATGTGATTGAACACCAGTCATGTGTTTAAAGACTAGTCATGTGATCTATGACTAATCATGTGAACCAAGTATAATCATGTGACTATACAGATAAAGTTATGGCATTGTCTGGGGAGAAATGAAAAAATAACAAACTGAATTGCATTTCAGACACTGAATATGAGCAGAAATGTTGCTTTTCTACAAGAGAAAAATAAGATGTGTTTGGAAACTGCCCCTGAGAGCTGTCACATTACAGTAAAACCTGTGTTTACAGGACAGTTGCCGGACTTATCAAATTGTCCGTTATAGAGAGGGGCCGCTGAATGAAGTATGACCATTCACTGCTCAAATATTCATATGAAAAACTAACACAATTGTTCTTGTAATCAACTGTTACGAAGCAAGGGAAAAAATACATGTATCAAGCAAAAAAGGCAAAATAAAAGATTGTAGGAGTGTTTTTCAAGATAGATGTGAGGACATACAGCTTAGTGAGAAATTGCCTGTCGCAATGGATTTCGATTATAGGAAGACTGTCCGCTAATTCAAAGTTAAAATTACAGAAATTATGCATATTTTGGCCAACAACTTTGTCTGTTGTCTGGATAAGGGAGGTGTCCGTTTATTTAAAACAGACACTAGTAGTCTTATATAACATGTAAATCAGGACTTAGACAAACTGTCTGTTATCGCAGGGTGTCCGCTGATTCAAGGTGTCCGTTAGGCAGGTTTTACTGTATAAATTTTTATTTTCCAAAAAAGACAACGCTAACATACCCTTTACTTGTAGCCATCCAATATCTTTGATTTTCTTGAACGAATTAACAATACCCTAAAAAAACAGGAGAAAAAATGTAAATAAATTGTATTATCAATATTAGTGACACACAAGTAAGAGACACTCTCTAGGTTACTTACACATTGGACATCAGACTGTACAAAGTAAGCCTGGGACCATGTACATACATACACCATTATGAAAAAAAAAAAAACCTTTCACATAACTGGTACTTTCACTAGGGTGAGATTTGCTTATCTCACCCTAGGTTGAGATACATGAACCACAGTGTACAGATTTGGTACTACATGTATGCCCAGTTGTAAAATACTTTAAATACAGTAGTCAATACCTAATTATGCACTACCAGTAGTTATAAAAATGTGTCAGAAAAATAATCAATCACTAACTATTTGAGCTACAAAACAATCCCAAATTTAGTTCTAGTTGCTTACAGGTGTCGGGAAAAATAATCAATAAATGGTAATGGTGTGGGATGTAGAAAATCTAAAACACTCTGATTTTGTAGTTTAGATTTTCTACTTCCCAATCCATAACTACATTATAGCAATAGATTGTATTAATTATTCTCCACACTCTCACAGAATTTTATACTGTCTGTCTGTTTTAAAGATCTTTTAAGCTCATCTTGAGACTTCTAACAACAAATAAATTACTAGCAAATTTTCTATAAATAATACATCCTGTGAGAAACTTGCATACGATAAGGCTAAAAAAATTAGGATTTTATTGACAAACTTTGTAATTGATAGTTTTTCTTTATTGAAATGGGCAACTCCTATTTGAAGATTGCCCACCATTAAAACCTTAATCCGTTGTAACCCTTGCTCTAGATATGCTGCACTGTAACCCTTACTCTAGATACCAAGTTTATAGATTCAGTATAGTGGCTTTTTACAGAGATTCAGTCAAGTGGTTTTTAACAGATCTGGTCTAATGGGTTTTTGAAGAAATTCAGTCTTGTGGCTTTTTGAAGAAATTCAGTCTAGTGGCTTTTTAAAGAGATTCAGTCTAGTGCTTTTTTATGTGAATCAGTCAAATAGCTTTTTGAATAATTCAGTGTTGTAGATTTTTGAAGACATTTTGTCGAATAGTTTTCGAAGAGATTCAGTCTACTGACTTTTTGTAAAGATTCCGGCTAATGGCTTTTTGAAGAGATTAAGTCTAGTGGTTTTTTTTGAGATTCAATTCAGTGTTTTAAGAGATTCAGTCTAGTGTCTCTTTGAAGAGGTTCAGTCTAGCACTTTAAGAGACTCACTTTCATTTGCTTAATGAAGAGATTCAATTTAATGGCATTTGGAAGAGATTCAGTCAAGTTTTTTTAAACAGATTCGGTGTAGCAGAATTTTTGAAAGATTCAGTTAAGTGGTTTTTGAGATGAATTTAGAGAAACCATTTAAATTACAAAATTAAACCCCAGTAACAATGTTGCTATTAACAGCATTTCTATTATCATGTTTTAGGACAATAACTGACTTACATATTTCTTGTTCAAGACATCCCTCTCACGGGGATCAGCAGTGTATGTAGTGAGATCCGTCACCGTCTCATTGCCCTGAGTCCCACTAATAGTTAACAAAAGTTTAAGGATCCCGGCCCCATCCTCTAGCTCCTTGTCAATCTCATGTGTTGTCTCTTTCTCCAGCTGTGATAGATCTATGGTGGCTCTGAAGACAAACAAAGAAAACAAAATCACTTTATAATAGCCTCTATATAAATAATTCTACTATGGGAAGTTAATGTGAAGAGGTCTCCAGTAAGGTCAGTGTTTGGATTCTTTAAAGTACATTACTACGTTTTTATCACATAAATTAGTCCACAGCTTCGAATTTAGGTATTCAGAAGTTATTTTGCACTTAAAAATAGAAAAGAGGATTACACAAGTATACTGTGTACCCTCCGGAGAGAGACCACCCCATTCTAACACTGAAATGTGGTCTCTCAAGTCAGGTGGTCTCTCTACAAAAAAGTTTTACAGTGGAACCTGTCTTGAGAGACCACCCCATTCTAACACTGAAATGTGGTCTCTCAAGGCAGGTGGTCTCTCAAACAAAAATGTTTTAATTACAGAAATATTTAACTTTTTGTTTGTTTGTTTATCTATTGTTGTTTTACGTCCCACTCAAGAATCTTTCACTCATATGGAGACGTCACCAAATGCTGGTGAAGGGCTACAAATTTTGGCCTATGCTCGGCACTTACAACCATTGAGCAGTGAGGGTTCTATAATGTGCTGACACCTACTGCGACACGCGCTACCGACTGAGCCAGGCAAATATTTAACTGAATGGATTCCAAAATGTAATCTCAAAAGACAGGTGGTCTTTCATGACAGTGGTCTCTCAAGACAGGTTCTACTGTATTCACTAACTTACATATTTTCTTTATTAAGTTTTGGCCCTGATCATAAGACCCAAAGGGAACCAGGAAAAGAATGTGAGAAGATATTATTTCATTACAAGACAACAATCTTACCTGCCCATGAAGTCATCCCTGCTTATGTCATGGTCAAACAGGCTTATGTCCAAAACTTTGGTTTGGTCATCAAAGATCCGGAGGTCAAACTGTTCTAACCATCGTGGATTCAAAGTTTTTGAAACATGCTATAAAAGAAAATGATTGAAAATGATTGTTTTGGTGATGATATTGTGCATCTTGAAATTACCAAATTGAAATGAACTAATTCACCCCTAGAGACATATTTGGACTAGTCCAAGTCATTGATTTACAGTATAATCAATTGTTTTTCAGGGGTTGACGAGTTTACTTTATTTGTCACCATTGTAGTATAATTGTCATGAATTTGAAGTGTAGCTAAAAGTAATATTTGGTCAAAAATTAAAATACTGTAACTTATTGCTGTTTTGTGTCTAATCCAGGATTTTAGACCTATCTAGCATTGTCACAAGTTATCAGTAAAGTGCCCTAAATTTCTTCCTGTGCTATGGAATGACACGTATGCAGTGAGGTGTCTTTAATAAGTCACACCTCCTACAAGGATCATTGGTTTTAATTCTGATTTGACAGACCAGTAACTCCCATTTCTGAGGCCAAGTGCTTGACGAAGGAACAGTCAATAATTAGTTAAGTTGAATGGTTTTCTAAACATCTGTAACACAAGTTGAATGGTTTCTAAACATCTGCAATATGTCAAGTTGAATGGTTTCTAGACATCTGCAATATGCAAAGTTGAATGGTTTCTAGACATCTGCAATATGTCAAGCTGAATGGTTTTCTAAACATCTGCAATATGTCAGGTTGAATGGTTTCTAAACATCTTTAATATGTAAAGTTGAATGGTTTCTAAACATCTGCAATATGTAAAGTTGAATGGTTTCTAAACATCTGCAATATGTAAAGTTGAATGGTTTTCAATGTGTAAAGTATCTACATGACACTGTTAACCCATTTACCCTTAAAGTCCTAAAGTCAGATTTGGACTGGCCCAAGTCACTGATTTACAGGATGTTCCATTGTTTTTCATGGGTTGATGCTTGAATATACATACATTAATACATGACAATACACCAAGTTCTACAGATAACACAAACTTTTACCTTGCTTTTGTATTTTTCCTGTCCCAGTTTGAACTTGACATAGGGGTCACTGAAGCCATTATCATCCATGGCCATTAAATGGGTTCCCTCCACCAGAACGATGGTCACTACACCACTCCAAATTTGTTGCTTAAGTCTCTTGGAAGCTCCTTCCATACTGCCACCTGGTTTCTTTAACGTACTGGAGCGAGTCTGGTGCAGCTGTAGAAACAACGTAAACAAAAAAGCTGTAATTTCAGATAAAGAACGCTGAACTAATTACAAAGACAAAGAGAAGAGGATGTGATATTTAAGTTTTATTTTAATTTGATTCTACAAAACTAAATTTGGACTTTTTCTGAAAACAATTAAATTGCTTGTCAGTTCAAATTGGGAAACTGTAAATTGCTGTGACAAGATTATGTAATGTACTTCCAATGACGCACATGCTCCTTTTTTAATGTTATACGAGACAGCAGTCATTTAATTGGTACTATACGTAAAAGGAATCTCTTAAAATAAGATAATTTCAACTCCATAAAATTCTGTTGGTCTCATTAAATTCATTTGAGACCTTTCATGGAAAATGGAGACGTAACGTGATATAGATGAAGTATGGACCTGTGCTAAGGATTAAAGCTGCCAACTGCATGGTCAATATCTCAAAGCTTAGGTCCACTGCTGCTGTTGCTAGTGAGATCTCTATATTATCCCCCATCCACCTAATTAACATGACCCCAAAAGAATTCACCACAGCAATGAAAACAGACTAAGTCTAAAACAGGGTGGTTTTGGCCAAAACTTACAGGACTAATACAGCACCTGAAGCACAGCATGTAGTTAGGATCATAAGATGTTTCTACCATGTAAGTCTAGTTACTGTATGAGCAGCAGAAGAAGATTAACCAGACCTCAACCAATCCTCTTGACTAGATTCTGATGTCAAAATACGTTGAATGACAAATCAAGGCCATACAAACAAACACCTGTTTCTACTTTCACCCTAATCACTTATGTTAACATACATAATGTGTATTATTCTTTTTATGTAAATTCTTGTTTGATTTGTCGTTGGGAAATATAAATCTGTTTCATTTTCATCCACAGAAAACATTATCCATTGTAATTATGTTGTTTTGTTGTTGTTGGTGTTTTACATCACACTTTACAATTTTTCAGTCATATAAAGGCGGCCAGTATGTAAAGGCGGCCAGTATGTAAAGGCGGCCAGTATGTAAAGGCGGCCAGTATGTAAAGGCGGCCAGTATGTAAAGGCGGCCAGTATGTAAAGGCGGCCAGTATGTAAAGGCGGCCAGTATGTAAAGGCAATGGCGGCCAGTAAAGGCGGCCAGTATGTAAAGGCGGCCAGTATGTAAAGGCGGCCAGTATGTAAAGGCGGCCAGTATATAAAGGCGGCCAGTATGTAAAGGCGGCCAGTATGTAAAGGCGGCCAGTATGTAAAGGCGGCCAGTATGTAAAGGCGGCCAGTATGTAAAGGCGGCCAGTATGTATGTAAAGGCGGCCAGTATGTAAAGGCGGCCAGTATATAAAGGCGGCCAGTATGTAAAGGCGGCCAGTATGTAAAGGCGGCCAGTATATAAAGGCGGCCAGTATACAAAGGCGGCCAGTATATAAAGGTGGCCAGTATATAAAGGCGGCCAGTATATAAAGGCGGAAGGTTACAATGTACCCAGGAAGAGGCAACCAGATTTCTGCAAGTAAACTATCAAACTTTCTCACAAAATCACTCAGCTAAGGTTCCAGCAGTATTCAAACCCACACGGACTAGAAATGAGAGACTTCATGGTTTAAAACATGATGCCCTAACCACTTAACAATGGCATAAAACTTGAAACTAGTATATGTACCCAATAAGGCGACACAAAATTCAATATAAAAATGTATCCGAGGCATTACTGTTGCACATCCTAAAAACATTTAAGTAGCAAATGTTTTCTCAGTTTAGATATTCCAGTTACATGATATTTTGGTTTTGTGGGAGATAACTGAAGATTAACAAAGACAGACTACAGTTTACTCATCAACCTTTTTACATGTCAGTAAATCCTGGGTAACCTCATTTAAAGACCTTTAAAGACCTTTTTGTATTTCCAATGATGTTGCATGACTGATTTTTTATTTCCTATAATAATTGTTTTGCTTTTTGGGGGGTGGGAGTTACAAGCCACTATAAAGTATCCGATCCATTTCTGTCAACATGATCAGTAGAATTATTATTGACAATGATAAACATGACGAAACTAAGAATCTTTCCTTTTTTATGAATGTACTTATCGTTTGATGGACCTTTCACAATGCAATAATATTTAGGTTAACTGCTCCCAAATCATATTACGTAAACCAGTCATTACCAATACCTTATAAAACTTAAGTTTCCTCAAAATAGATAATTCATATTAAGCTGGAATGAAGAATGTTCCAGTGTAACAACAAAAATGAGGTAGTCTGATTGGTTTGTACATGCTAACCTTACTACAGGGATTAAGTATCTAATGTGCTCTGTTGGCCGACTGGTTAGAACATTATGCTATAAATCATAAAGTCTCTCACTGCCTGTCAGTGCAAGTTCAAATCCGGCTGGAACCTAAACTGTTTTTTGTGAGAATGTTTGCCGGTTTACTTCAGGAAGGCCACAGTCTCTTCCTGGGTACATTGTAACCAGGTTCTCTCAGCCACCATCAAAAACTGGCCACCACCATATCACTGACAAATTGTTGAGTGTGGCATACAACAACATTCAAAATTCCAAAATTATAATACTGAAGACTGAAACGTGTAGTTTATAGGACTAAATTGTTTAACTTTGATTCCAAAGTATTTAGCTTTTAGATAACACTATTCAGCATTTAAGTTTAAGAATAAAATGAAGAAAAAATAAAAAAGATATACATATATATATAATGTAAGTATAAGTAAAGTAGATCATATATAAAGCATACATACATGTACTAACAGCTTACGACTTCTTTAGCAATGATACATGTATAAAACCAACTAATTACTATCATTTCAGCACATTCCAAGAACAAAAATTACATTTTTTTTATTGCAACCTGTTTCCATGGCAACAGACATTAAGAAGACAGAATTAATGAAAATGTCAATAGAATAAGTATTTTGTACTGGAGATGACAGAAATCTATGACTAATTACAAATAATTTCTTCTCTGTTTCCCAATATCTTGACAACTGTGTAAACAATATGTTATCCTTGATCTCCAAGCAGGCCTTAAAAAATATATACAGTAAAACCTCCTTTAGCGACCACCTGGTGACAAAGACCATTATTTGCTTTCCCCAATAGTAACACAAATCAACCTCTATATAAAGACCACCTCCCTATAAACACCAGTTTTCTTGTGTTCCGAAAGAGGTCTTTATATACAAGTTTCATTGTGTATAACCATGATTTCTGATTAGATAATAGTGTCAATTATGGTTACTATATTGTTAGCACATAATTTACATAGTTATTAATTATTTTGCTACAGGTGTTTGAAAAACATCATCAACCCTAACTACATGAGTAAATATTAGTCAGAATCAAATTTATCTCTCCCGTAAAACCTAACTGTGTGTAAGAAGAAATGATGAAAAATTTAATGCATTATGGATACATACAATGCATGATACAGATACTAATTATAAATGGTTACCTAGGAAACTCAGAAGATGCCAAAATGGTAAGGCATTGATTTTATCGATTTTATAAGTAATATGTGATAATACACTTTACATGTAATATATGATTTATGATACAATAAAAAAAAAAAGAATTTTAAAAAATCTTAGAATAAAGATTAAAACAGTTTTTGAAGATCTAAAAAGGGGAATATTGAAGGTAATGTAATGCTTAAAACCGAAAGTGAATACTCTTACATGCTCAACTTACTCTACTGTATGAGGTCTATTTTGATAACACATTTTTCAGTCTGAACTAATAACGATATTTGAAAATGATTTACAAATTCCACTTTGGTATTTAATTCATACACTCATATGATAGCTGTTGTGTTACTTTTAAAACTTCTGTATAAAAAATAGAATATTATGTCTCAAAGATACATGGATTCTTAACTGAAAATAAAAATGAAAATAAAAAACCTTGAATCAGTACTTTCTACCTAATGCCAGAAACTTATGTCCAGTGTTGCAAACCAGTGCCCTATGTAACAGAAATTAACTTGTGACTAAAATGATATAATTGTACCAATGTGATAAACAAGTGACTTGGGTCTAATATCAATGACCAATTCCTTATGTCTTTTGCCACTGACCACTACCCTATGCCCAATATCTTTGACCACTACCATATGTCCAATACCATGAACAAGTATATTGCATCCAATGTCACTGACCACTACATTATGACCAATGTCACTGACCATATCCTTATGTCCAATGTCATTGCCAACCTTTTGTAAAATGTCACTGACCATAACCTTGTGTCCAATGTCACTGACCATAACCTTATGTCCAATATCACTGACCATAACCTTATGTCCAATGTCATTCAACACTTCCTTACATCCTTTGCCACTGACCACATTCTGTCCAATGTCATTTACCATAACCTTATGTCCAATGTCGTTCACCACTTCCTTATGCCCAATGTCATTGATGACTTCCTTATATTCTGTGCCATTGACCAGTACCTTATGTCCAATGTTATTGGCCACACCCTTATGTCCTGTGCCATTGACCATTACCCTGTGCCAATGTCATAAATTTGTACCAACTTCAAATGTCATAGACCAGTACCTGATGCCCAATATCATAAACTAATACAAACCTGGTGCACTATAAACCAATACTAGATGTCCAGTATAATTAATAAGTGTCCAATGTCCAGTACTCCTAACGAGTACCTGAAGTCAAATATCATATAATAGTACCAATATCCAACCAGATCAGCTAGTTCATTTGCCCATCATACTTTAAGATTTTATTTTCATAAGTCACTCTCATAAGTCATTGCTCGGCCAGTGAAGTATAAAATCAATTCTTTCCACTAATATTATACATATTTACATGTTAACATTCCAGCTCCCATATAGCATGGCATGTTATTCTCCAAGTAGGAAATAAAAATCTATTTAATCTGCATATTTATGTATTCTAATCACATCCATATAAAAGATATCATGTAAACAGTTATAAAGATCAATTGATTTTTCTCCATACATATGAAAGGTTGATACAGTTTTAACCAAACAGGCACAGAGGGAGTCGTGCCAGGATGTAATCTTTCAGGATTTTAACCATGATCTTGCTTCCAGATGTTCTCTGTTTCCTCTCTCTGTCTGGCTGTCTCTCTCTCTATTCTATAAGTCTGTCTCTTTCTGTATGTCTGTCTTACTTTCTCTCTTTCAGGATTTCAACCACGATCTTGCTTCTAGATGGTTGTTCTCAAATTCCTCTTTGTCTCTCTCTTTCTGTCTGTTGGTTTCTGTCTGTCTGTCTGTTTTCTCTCTCTCTCTCTCAAGATTTTATCCATGTTTTTCCAGATGTCATCTCTCTCTGTCTGTCTGTATCTTTCTGTCTGTCTGTCTGTATGTATCTTTCTGTCTGTCTGTCTGTATCTTTCTGTCTGTCTGTCTGTCTCTCTCTCTCTCTTCCCCTCAGGATTTTATCCATGTTTTTCCAGATGTCATCTCTCTCTATGTCTGTATGTATCTTTCTGTCTGTCTGTCTGTCTCTCTCTCTCTCTCTCTCAGGATTTTATCCATGTTTTTCCAGATGTCAACTCTCTCTATGTCTGTATGTATCTTTCTCTGTCTGTCTGTCTCTCTCTCGACAGGTACATGTAAGGAATAATTCTAAGGAGAAAGGGTACAAGTCTTCATCACCCGTGCTACATTTTCTGCATGGATTAAAGGTCTAGATGTCGTTGCCATATGAGTTCTGCCCTATAAATAATTTGTTTAAAAGCAGTCAAGTGAACACTGTGTGTAAACTGAAGTATTCTTTGTGAGTAGATACATTTAAGGATGTATGCCCTGCAATATTATGTGAAGATGTTAGAGGAACCGTTTTGTACAGTGAACACTGTGTGAGGCAAAATATTTAAGCACTGTGTCACTGATTGCAGTGAATACTTGAGCCAAACTCACTTTTTTATTTTGAGTTCATCTCGTATAGAATTTATACCCCACTTGGACAGTTTTGTATTTCTACAGTGTTTTGCTGAAGTGATAAATGATGTTGAACTACAGAAATGAAGAAATGTTCAATGCTAAAAAAAGGTTTTGAGTACCATACTTAAGGTATTTTTCATATTTTTACTTGAAAGTCATAAAATTAACTCAATTTTGCTTATGTACGTTAAAACAAATTAATATATTTTCACCCTGATCACTATAAGAAGTTTTACAAATAATAAAATTGTCAAAATAATAAACTTCAAGTTGAGCTCCAACCGCTTGGAAAATTGTTCAGAATTTGGTAGAGCCAAGCAAAGATGGACAGACACAAAACTATCCTAAATTTTGTCCACTGAATTTGTTCGAGAGAAACTGTCTTGATAATATCAAGGAAGTTCCCTTCTGTTCTTCCCTAATATCGTATGGGAATGTTTGTGAAGTATGTACGTTATAATGTTGCAGCCATAAAGATCTTACCAAGCAAACTTAAAACAGCTAGACAACATGAAAATTAAAATGTGTTTAAATCTTAAGGTTGGGTTCTACATGTAGTGCCATGCCAACGATGACACAGCGGACTCTACCATATGGATTTTTTTTCACCTGTCCTATCTTAAATGAACCTCGCAAAATTTATTTCCTAAAAATCCATTTGTGCAAATTCATGACGTAGTAATAATAAAAATGATAATAATATTCTATTACATATAAGCCTGAATAACATTCAATAATAATTTCACCTTCATAATTATCAAGGGGTTTGTAACCTATAAACAAATCATTGTATAGGGAAGCTTGTTCCCCAGTAAATTTAGATCTTAGAAATAGATACTGAAAGTTGCTGTCAATTTCCTTTTATTTACTTCCTTCTCCAGTTTCTCTCTATTGTTTTGCTTTTTTAATCCATGATCAACTAATTTATCAAAGGCATGTTTACAATAATGGGTCATGTTTGAAATCAAGTCAGTGGAACTGCATTTTCAAAACTTATTTATTTTAAATAGATGACATGGATATTCTGAGTATTTAAAAAAACTTAATTACGAACAGTTTTGAACCTTCTCTGTTACATCACTTTAAGACATTATCTACCTACGTGTATTTTAAAAATAAATAATGAAAAAAAAAAAACAATTGGACAAACATTACTGTCAATCCCTGGCACATAACTTTTCATTGAAACAATATGCATTTTACCTTCTGTTCTTTTTCTTGTTTTTTTAATTGAAGAGCTACTGTAAACTGGGATATTCTGGCCATAGTTTAATTTTGGACAAACTGGCCACCCCATTAAAATGGATAAACCTAAATCATCGAAAATATGTACATATTAAATGGCTGGAAAATCTGGAACTGTTTCTAACATTAAACTGGAATTATTTCTAATGTTAACTTTCATAGCTAAATTTGAACGGTCACTGGTCACAGAGAGCAGGTGGTCACTATATAAGGTAAAGAAATATAGGAATTAAGCAAGGGGAATATTGAAAATGGTCACTAAAGGCAGATTAGACCAATGGCCAAAATTTCACTGGCCAAAAAATAACCTTTCATTTTATGAAAGTGGCCAAATTTTAGTAATTTAATATCCAAATTTATTATATTAGATTGATGAACATGTGTGTCAGCCATGTGTATAAAATAGTCACAAGTCCAGTCAAGCCCAAATGTTCAGATTCTAAAAATAAGACAGTAAAAAACAATATGCTTCTGCTGGACATGGTGTTATTTGATCTTACTCCCAATCTGTGAATTCAAGAAACTGTGATCATGTAAAGAGAGGGGAAATCATGAAAATTAAAACTAGTGGAATTAAACCTACATACAGTACTTCCATCAAAATTCTAACAAAATTCCATTTCATATGTATAAATAGCATTGAAGACCATAAATAAGTAAATCAAATATGTTTTATTTCTGGAAAATGTTTTAAGAATTGACAACTCCTTGAAATGACATTTAAAATCATTACAAAGATATTAAAATGATTTTTTTACCTGCATAAGATGATGGAGGTACCCCATTGTTATATCCCCAAAATATACAATTGTCAATATCAGGTCAGTTATATATCTGGATTTTGTTTACACAAGGTCTATAAAGTAATTACAGGTAATGAACTAACAAGGTGTATAAATCAATTACAGACAAGAAACAGATGCTGATTTGATTATCACTAATCAGTGATCTATTGTTTTTTTTTTTTGGTCACCATCTTGTCTAATATTATGGTCACAGCTAAATATGAGCATTTAGGAGTAGATTTGATTGTCTAATTGTTGTTTTATATCCAGCAAAAAGTTATTCACTTATATTGAGATGTCCTCAAAGTTCCTCAAATTTTGACTGGCACCAATACAGTGAGGGTTCTTTTATGTGCCAGGCCTGGTTTGACATATGGGACCTTGATTTTAAGTCTCATCCAAATGATCCACGACATTTCACTTTGTATACCAAGAGCTTGGCAAAGGAACAGTCATTACCAATTTAAAAAGTATTTGGCATGACCCGGTGCCGGAAATCTAACATAGGACCTTCCAACTGTAAGTGAAACAATCTACCACCAAACCAAAAGCAAGAGTTCAACTAAGAGTGGAAACAAAATGCATTTGTAAAATCCATTAAATGCCATTGAAAACTATGCCATTCATGAAGATTTTAAAGCCACATAACACTGGCAAATATTCCCACATAACACTGGCAAATATTCCCATGTTTTTCAGTGATGTAAACTGCGTGCATTATTTTTGTTTGCCACAAAGTCATGGAAGCTATTTCTGTGTAGGTATTTATATGAGCCAGTAAAATGGACCTGGTCAGTTGGGAATTGGCAAACTGGACTCTAGTAGATTGGTACAAAATCCTGCCACGTTATGTTTCAGTTTAAAGCCACTTTTGTATGAAATCTCCAACGATTTTCGTACCAGAATTTTTCTCTCTACTGAATGTTAACAGATGTAATGAAGGTGTGAATAGTTTTCATTAATGATATTTTTCACAAATTTATGGGCAGATGGATTACGGTACGTTTTTAAAAGATTTTTCAATGTTCATTAAATATGTGGTTTTTGGTTACAAGAACAGCTCTCATCGTGACGCACCATATATGCATTATCTTGGAGCATGTGATATTTTGGGGAATTTTACCCTGGCTTCTTTATCTTTGTAAAATGAGCTGTTGACATTGAAAATTTCCACACTTCTCTCAACCAGTCAGATTACCAGATTTTAACAGAAGTTGAAGGTGTAATCAAAAGTGTGTCACAGTGTGATCAGGTAGGAAGTTTTAACTCATACAATGTATTTGTGAAACAGCACTGACAAAAACCACGTAATCATAATTACTGCGACAAAAACCACATAATCATAATAACTGCATTCAGTCAAAATGTTCCCAAATGAAAATAGGATGTTTATGAATAATTTACACAAATACAAATACTCTCCAGAAAATGAAACAGTTGGCGTACGCACAAATTACTACCATTGTTTTTTGTACCGACTTCTACCGATCAATATCAAATTATAAAGTATTGTATTGCTGCTCTAATGAAATTCAAAAACACAGAAATACACTTTATAGATCTAACTAAGTGTGTGTGTATATGTATCTGGCCATCAAGAGTAATGAATAATGGGTTTAATTGGAATGAGCAACCAGGAGCAATCTGTTTGAAAGCGACAGCGTAAAATCAATAGAACGTCAGGTGTAATATCAATATGTATAGGTATTTTAGTGTATGAAAATATAACACATTAAGTCTACAAATACCAATACGGACTTTAGTATAAGGTAACATAACTCGATTAGTCTATAATTACAAATACTGTATGACACTGAAGGCAATATGGTAGTTTATGGACTGGTCAGTCACTAAATAATATGTATATAGACTGAAGCAAAGTTTATACAATGTATATCTTTTTCTTATTTATTACATAAAAGCTGATATATCTTTTTCTTGGTGATTGATCAGTCCATAATCTCCAATATTGCCTGAAGTAACATCCAGTGTTTGTTATATTACACTGAATTGGCTTAATATGATGTTTTCTCTTTTTAATATGGCTCAGACAACTTTGTTTCTCAAGCTGAATGAAGATTGTGCCAAGGGAGATTACTCTGTCAGGTATGATGTCACCATATATCATGTCAGCTGGTAGTAACTGACTCTGGGCTTTTATACAGAGACCATAATAAATACTATAATTATATAGAGAATGAAATGAATTAGGAACAAAATATATAAGTAAAGGGACTTTAGAATAAGGTAATACAACACGGTAAGCATGTTGTTTCAATGTTGCTTTTGAATACATCCCATATGGGATGTAACCAACTAGACGTATAGAGCCACAAATTTTGACTTGAGCTATGAACTGGCACATGCGATGTGGCTTCTTTGTCAAATGTTGAAAAAGTTAATTTAAAAATCAAAGTAATTTACAGTAACAACAAATCTAGTGAAAAATATTATAATTTGGTAAATGTAATATAAGTTTGTTTGAATGGTGTTTTATGTTATATTCGATTTGATTTTTCGTTTTACGCCATACTCAACAATCTTTCAGTCATATGATGGCGTCCAGTTTTTATTGGTGGAGGAGAAACCACGGTTACCCGGGTAAAGACCACCGACCTTCCGCAAGAAAACTGACAAACTTTCCCATTTAATTCAAAATTACCCTAGCAGGATTCGAACCAGAGGTGAGAGGCCTTGTGATGTAAAGCGCAATGCTCTAACCACTCGGCCACGGAGGCCCCTGTCACATTCGACAATTTTTCAGTTATATTGAAGTAAACCTATGTACATAAACATGTGACTGTAACATACCTCCTTGTCTTGAGCATTTTTTGGTGTGAGAGTACATTGGATCACGAGGTACCCCATATACCCTTCATCCTTCTTCTCTCCTGCAAGATTCAGCTTAAGATCTGTTGGACTGAAAATAAATCAATCTTACACTCATGTATTCATGTTGAAGTCATATATATCAATGTAGTTTTTGTATTTTCAAAACAAGAGGTAGAGATTCAAAAAGTTATAAAAATGCAAAAATGGCAACTCAAGCACAAAATAAATAATTGTGTCACTTAATTAGGAGTGTCATACGATATTCTGGTCTCATGATAGATCGATACCTTGGGTCAATTATAATTGGCAGGAGAAAATGACCCATATATTCAAAGGGGAGGGGAGGGGGAAACATTGTTTCATAATCATGAAATAATTATCTCTAGTGAAAATACATAAAAACTAAAAGAGACACTTATTTAACAATGCAAAAAGATGGCGTCATTTAAATGCATTGCATTGCTTACATATCGATCCAATATTGTAATTATATATTCAGTCAGGGGTAAATATATAGTAAAGGGTCTTGCTAATGAGTAACACCCAGGTAAATTTTTCATATTGTAAATTGACCTATCCGCAAATGTCGAACAAGTGGCTATCAATGTGCATTTTGATGTCATTCTATTGTTGCGTCTGGAACCTTGATTGATTATGTAGGAGATATCTGTCGATCTAGCCATGGAAATGTCAATGGTATACAGGCCTTTTTCTGCCAATTTTGGGAAAATGCCACTGCGACACAAATGGGAATTCTATCGTGAATTAGTGTGAAATTGGGAAAAATATTTTGCACACATGTAAATAAAGATAAGATGAAATCTCTTTTCAAATGCATTTTCCCTGCATTAATCTATTTTTCATTATTATTGCGATCTGCAAACCAAATTAGGAATTTTTTTCATCAAACTGAAGGGGGGGATCATGTATTTTGCATTTGGAATGTGGCAGAATATCGGCCCCATGGAGACCATAAAAAAAGGCCCCATATATACAAAGGCACAACATAATGTGAGTTTGGCATAAAACACCATTAAAAATACAGGTAAGTAAAATTCAAAACATAGCAATTTGCACTGCAAGACTGAATATTTTAAGACAAATTTGGTATTACTATGGAAACAACAAAAAGCTTCATCAGGCTAACTAACTCTTAAACGTATTATATAATCTTCTGATTCCTTCATGAAATATTAAAAGAAATGATTCACTGTTGATGCAACCGACAATTTCTAATTCAATAGGAGGTCGCATACGTCAGCCAGCGTCGGCATCACATCAATTTACTGGTATTATTCCGTACCAGCGATTAGGACAATGTGACAAACATCGACATAAATATGATGGACACAAAGTGACTGTACTGTAACTTAAGCCCATGAGGTATCTCTGTAACGAAATCTGCAGCTTTCAGACAAACTTGCTCAATCAACTGTTATCCAGTGTTTTATGATGCTTAATCTAATTTGTTAGTAGACAGACAGAAGAGATAATTTTGTAAATCTGGATGAAAGAGATTAGAGTTATGTAACCCAGATATCATAGACAGTCAGCCAATGTTGTTGAACTCGAACAATATCGGTGTAATTGTTAAATAATACCTCACCCACTGATGACAACCTGTCATTTCACTATAGTTTCAAATCAATCAGAAATCAGAAAATTTTCACAAATGTTTATCAGATACCGCCATTCAAAATGTACACTTGGAGCCTTATGACATAACTATCATTTTCTGTCGATATTGACAGCTCCGTTGACTTATCGTTTACAACAATGGATTTTCTATATCAATATATATCACATTGCAAATGAAACTTATTAAGAAAATACATGAAACAAAACAAACTATAATTAAACCTGATGTAAGATTACTCGTTAACATTGGGGCCGCCATGGATGGGTAATTAAAGCATCATGTTCTCAACCATCTTCTCTTACCGCTAGTCATCATGGGATTTGAGCCACGTTTCCCTTTCTATCAAGAGGACCAAGACGGGGTAATATACCATATAAGAGGAAATTTTAGGGAGACACAAATTTTTGTACAGAAAATATTGCATATATTTTAGCGAGAAGTAACTTTAGCAATTTTATGATTAATAAGAGACAACTCTTACCTAGGATCAGGAATGAATTGTTAGCGATATTGAATTTTAGCTATCTCAACTACCCCCCCCCCCCTTTGAGATTTTTTCAGTGTTGACTCACGTATTGAGATCCAATGTAGCGACATTGATTTCAGCATATCCCATTGGGTCATCTGAGATTCCTCGGTCATAATCAAAGCATTTGACGATCACCGGCTTATAAACATCCTCAATTGGGATCATAAATTTTTCATCCCATTTTGGATTGAGATTCTTAAAAACAGTTCGACTTTTAAAATACTGTTTGCCTCCAACTTTGAATTTAACATATGGATCACTGGTTCCTGGAAAAATAAAACAAAATTGTACAGAACATGTCAAAACAAAAACAACAACAACAACAAACCAACAGAATAAACAGGCAACTACAGTGGAACCTGTCTTGAGAGACCACTGTCATAAAAGACCACCTGTCTTGTGACATCACATTCTGAAAACTACTTAGTTAACTCAGCAACCTCCTGAAAAAATGGACTCTTCTGTAAATCAATGACTTAGACCAGTCCAAATGTGTTTTTAGGGGTGAGTGAGTTAAATAATTCTTTAGATAAAATGTTTTTTTGACAGACCAACTCACAGGAACTGTAAAACCAGAAGCATATGTTTATATGGAAATAAAATTACAAAATAATCTGAAAATATCCTGTTTTGTCCTCACATATTTAATCATACAGCTGGTTATAATTTATCTAAATATATTTTATATTTCAGGGCCTTTAGAAGTTTGGTGGGGCTACATGCAGTAGACTTTTTATGCTATTGGCCATTTGGGCCACTTGGGGAAAAAACAACAAATTCAATCCCTGTGTACATAATCATGCTAAAGTCACATGCATATAAACACACATATATGCACACACATGAACACACACACACTCACATCCATATAAACTCACTTTTTTATTTTTCACTTTGAATACAGCTTTATGCCACACTCAACAATTTTGATACATAGCATATACTCTTTTCTACATTAGATGTTATGTGTAGTTATGATCAAACACTGATACATAATTAATAAATGTTCAGCTTTATAATGTCTAGATAGCATGATAAATGTTCAGCTTTATAATGTCTAGATAGCATGATAAATGTTCAGCTTTATAATGTCTATATAGCATCATCAATGTTCAGCTTTATAATGTCTAGATAGCATGATAAATGTTCAGCTTTATAATGTCTATATAGCATGATAAATGTTCAGCTTTATAATGTCTATATAGCATGATAAATGTTCAGCTTTATAATGTCTAGATAGCATGATAAATGTTCAGCTTTATAATGTCTAGATAGCATGATAAATGTTCAGCTTTATAATGTCTAGATAGCATGATAAATGTTCAGCTTTATAATGTCTATATAGCATGATAAATGTTCAGCTTTATAATGTCTATATAACATGATAAATGTTCAGCTTTATAATGTCTAGATAGCATCATAAATGTTCAGCTTTATAATGTCTAGATAGCATCATAAATGTTCAGCTTTATAATGTCTATATAACATGATAAATGTTCAGCTTTATAATGTCTAGATAGCATCATAAATGTTCAGCTTTATAATGTCTATATAGCATGATAAATGTTCAGCTTTATAATGTCTAGATAACATGATAAATGTTCAGCTTTATAATGTCTAGATAGCATCATAAATGTTCAGCTTTATAATGTCTAGATAGCATCATAAATGTTCAGCTTTATAATGTCTATATAGCATCATCAATTAAGCTAGCATTTTATTGTTAAATAGACTATATAATGGTAGAATGAGTTTTAAATATGTAAATAACAATTCATACAGGAATTTTGCAGACTCAAATGTTACCATCTTACTTCATGGTGAGGAACAGTATACAGCACAAAATTCAAACAACAAAAATATCATTCCTATTACAGTAGAGCTTGTCTTGTCAAACCACCTGTCTTGTGACTGACCACTCTCAGACAACCACAAAGTGATCTTTTAGTTTAAAACTCTTTTGAGAGAGCACCTGTCTTCTAAGACCATACTTCAGTGGCAGAAGGGGATGGTCTATCAAGGCAGCTTCCATGCTGTAATGCATTCTGCTACATCTGTACCATCTTAAGCTTTCTCTTACAACAATGTAAGGTGCCATCGTTATTTCACAATTATGTCAGGTATATTTCACAGGCAGGAGACTAAAAGCAAGGGGGTCGAAAGAGCTAAATCAATAAACCTGAAACCCTGCACTATCAATATGACCACATATCGGTAGGGTACATCAGAGATCGCAAAAAATCACATTCTAACACACTAGTGAAAATTTAAAAACTTCTTGCTCAACTGCCAATTTAACTTATTGTCATTCAATCAGAATTGACCCTATAACGTATTGGTATATATCTGATTGGCAGGGAATTAGGTCAGCTTGGTGTGGAGCATAATACAGGTTGTAAATGCTTGGGCCCTGGTATACATTGACAAGAAGCATGTCCTAACAACCTAGATAGCACAAGAACAATAGTTTTATCACACAAACACATAAAATATGCACTTGTGTTATTGGATACAAAATACGACCATAGGCAACAGGTCTGTCGCAGGTGTTGTGTCGAAGATAAAAAAGTTGATGAATAAATCAACTGTTCATCTAGCCTAGTTAACTCGAAAATAAAAAAAAACGTTTTAATTATATTATGCATTCAGATATATATGTATATAGTGTATATGTAGTTGTAACGGAATTTTAGTTATGAGTTTTTAATATTTACAGAAAATGCAATGACTCATACATCAACATTGTGTAGTACTTCAGTCGATGATGTTTAAATGTTAAGGATGTTTTTGTTTTGTTTCATTTTTGTGATTTTTTAAAACTTGTCCATCACCAGTTTCGAGCCCCACTGTTACCTAAATCAATTGGGTGAGAGAGTTTGTAAGTTTACTTGCGGAAGGCCAGTGGTCTCTTCCCGAGTACATTGTAAACTGGGCTCTCTCCTCCACCATTAAAAAATGGCTGCCACTACGTGACTGGAAAATTGTTGAGTGGCATAAAACAACATTCAAATTCAAAAACTGTCGTGTGTATGGTTAATGAAAATTGTGTTTTTGGAACTAATTAGTGAACTGAATGTTACTACACTGAATTAAAAAAACATGATGTGCTTGTGAAACACAAATGCCCCTGGTCCAACAAAATTTTTGCAATGTCCTACATTTTGAACTCACCCCACCCCCCAGGGGCATGTGATGACTGTGAAGTGCGAGCAACCCTCAGATGAACTTACAGTCACTTACAGTTACACTTTATATGTAAATGAGACAGACAAAACAGACAGACAGATGATCCAAACACCATATAAACACTATTTTTTCTGAATTTTCTAATGTTTATACCGGGAAGCCACAAAGTGTCGGAGACAGTAAACCATCCTTTCAATAAGCTTTCAGAGTAGGAGACAAGTTGTGCAAAGTACATTTGTAGTCAGCAAAAACGTATAGCTAAACTTGGTGTGTCATGACGATAGCAAATCAAATTTGTCGACTTCAGCTTCTACTTAAATAGCTGACTATAGCTCGTGTTCTATCCCATGCATTTAAATTAGGTGTGCAAATTTGAAAACAATATAATAAAAACATTCTATGGCAGTAAGAGGAAACCATTAAAGGCAGTGTGGCAGACTTGCTGAGGATTGCATTTCAAAACTCAAAACACAACTAAACCAGATTTTTGACAGAGACCAGTGAACTGAGGGGCAGACAAAGTCAGTAAATAGACCAGTATTTGTTTCAACATTAAGTCCCCCCCCCCCCCCCCCCCCCCCCCCCCCCCCCCAAAAAAAATGAAATTTTGTGAAAGTCCATGTTTATCATGACGGTGACAGCAGTTGTAATTTGCCCCAAAATATGCATACATTGTACTATTAAAATTGTTGACATCCAGTTCAAGCCAATCAAATCTAACTATATCAAAATTTACATATTACAACCAAAAAGCTTACAGATATTCTCAATAGTTCAAGTGCACCTTGTAAGTTTCTGTTGATCTCAGTGCAATGAGAATTCTTGTAAATGATCTCAACCCTTATGCAGCTATATATTTATCAAATAATTTATTATTTCTGCAATTTACTGAAATACAAATGTATACAAGTTATAAATCCCTTTTCTCACTTTTATCAAAAATCCATATTATTCAAGCGGTTTTAAGGAAAAGATTGGTTGTCTTCCAGGGTACAAGTAGAACACAGCTATTTTTTCCCTAATCAAGTATCCTTGTTTTCTCTCCTCTATGTGTTGTAAAATGTCTTTGAATATATTCTGTTCAACATTTTGTTTTATTCAGAAAACATATGTACATATAACTTTCTTACCACTACTGTCTCTAGCTACTAATTCTACTCCTTCTTTCAACCATACATCTAAATGGAAGAATGAATGCTGCATCAATTCATTCCGTCTTTGTCGCAGACTGTTTTCCTGTAGATGGAAAGAAAAAACATCATTAATGTGGAATCATTTTACTGTCAAAAGAATAATAGAACACTCATTTTTGCTGGTGGTCTGAAAATGATGTAAAATAATCATTAAGTGTATTCTGAGTTATTACAAAATTTTTACCAAAACTTTGGTCAGAGAAAGTAGTAAATGTCAGATACAACACCGTAATTTGTCTCAAAATTGGTTTATGGCTCAAAATTGGTTATGGCGTATAAAGGAATATGATTTATGTAGTTGACAATTTATTAACACCAACAACAGACAAATATTGTGGATAACGGAGTAATCTATTGCACATTTAAAGAATGAAAAAGACTGTAACTGACATTATTAAGGGAGCTGGAAGATAACTAATGGAGCAGGTGGGAACAACAAGTGTGGCAGGCAACCATATTTGAATAGGCCATGTTGATTCCTCTACATACGTAGGGAAATGAATTACAGGGCTTTTTCTGACCTTTTGGGAAAAATGGACCATGGCGCTGGAATTGGGAATTTCTCAGCATTTTGGGTCAAAACTGGGAATTTTTCTCTTATTTTTTTATTTTTTGTTTTATTTATTTTGTTATTTGCTATTTTTTGTCTTTTTATTGTCAAGCTGTTATATTTCAAATTTCAAGCACAAAAGAAAGAAATAATGAAAAGATGTTATATTATCTTTTTGATTGTGAAATTTTGGCAAAAAATTTGGGAAAAAAAGACATCAGAATTATAGCCCAATATCGGCTATAAATTTGGAGGGAAAAAAGCCCTGAATTTGTAATGTAAGTATACAAGTATTTCTACAAAATAGGCAATGAACTGACCTTTCCCTAAAAAGCCCAACATGACACATTTTGGCAAACAATCCCATTATGATGTCACAATCAAATGACGTCAAAAATGCCCAATGAGAGATACCTGGTGAAACATCAATTAATGTAAGTATACAGGTATTTACATATATTATGTACTGGTAAGTGATACTGTAGCTTGACTTGTGTAAGTATAGTAAAATGAAGTCAAGTCAGTATACACAGATTTTCAGGTACCGGTAGGTGCTTGCTACATGTATATGTAGGTTTGTGTATGTATATACATGTAGTTCTCACTTTTGAGTTTAGAATTTTGTATTACACTACACTTAGTAATTTTTCAGTTATATGGTGGCAGCCAGTTTTTAATGGTGAAGGAGAGAATTTGGTTACAATGTCCCCAGTAAAGGGACCAACAGCCTTCTGCATGTAAACTGGTAAACTTTCTAAATAATTTAGCATTGGTTCCAGCAAGGCTGGACCCTAAGCTAGTATGTATAGTAAAATAACTAAATGTAAGTAAATAGCTATTTACACAAGAGTCATTAATAGTTTCTGTATGTAAGGTCAAATAACTAAATGTAAGTAAATAGCTATTTACACAAGAGTCATTACTAGTTTCTGTATGTATGGTCAAATGACTAGATGTAAGTAAATAGCTATTTACACAAGAGTCATTACTAGGTTCTGTTTGTATGGTCAAATGACTAGATGTAAGTAAATAGCTATTTACACAAGAGTCATTACTAGGTTCTGTTTGCATGGTCAAATGACTAGATGTAAGTAAATAGCTGTTTACACAAGAGTCATTACTAGGTTCTGTTTGCATGGTCAAATGACTAGATGTAAGTAAATAGCTATTTACACAGGAGTCATTACAAGGTTCTGTTTGTATGGTCAAATGACTAGATGTAAGTAAATAGCTGTTTACACAAGAGTCATTACTAGGTTCTGTTTGCATGGTCAAATGACTAGATGTAAGTAAATAGCTGTTTACACAAGAGTCATTACTAGGTTCTGTTTGCATGGTCAAATGACTAGATGTAAGTAAATAGCTATTTACACAAGAGTCATTACTAGGTTCTGTTTGTATGGTCAAATGACTAGATGTAAGTAAATAGCTATTTACACAAGAGTCATTACTAATTTTTTGTTTGCATGGTCAAATGACTAGATGTAAGTAAATAGCTGTTTACACAAGAGTCATTACTAGGTTCTGTATGTATGGTCAAATGACTAGATGTAAGTAAATAGCTATTTACACAAGAGTCATTACTAGTTTCTGTATGTTTGGTCAAATGACTAGATGTAAGTAAATAGCTATTTACACAAGAGTCATTACTAGGTTCTGTATGTATGGTCAAATGACTAGATGTAAGTAAATAGCTATTTACACAAGAGTCATTACTAGGTTCTGTATGTTTGGTCAAATGACTAGATGTAAATAAATAGCTATTTACACAAGAGTCATTACAAGGTTCTGTATGTTTGGTCAAATGACTAGATGTAAGTAAATAGCTATTTACACAAGAGTCATTACTAGGTTCTGTATGTATGGTCATGTGACTAGATGTAAGTAAATAGCTATTTACACAAGAGTCATTACTAGGTTCTGTATGTATGGTCATGTGACTAGATGTAAGTAAATAGCTATTTACACAAGAGTCATTACTAGTTTCTGTATGTATGGTCATGTGACTAGATGTAAGTAAATAGCTATTTACACAAGAGTCATTACTAGTTTCTGTATGTATGGTCATGTGACTAGATGTAAGTAAATAGCTATTTACACAAGAGTCATTACTAGTTTCTGTATGTATGGTCAAATGACTAGATGTAAGTAAATAGCTATTTACACAAGAGTCATTACTAGGTTCTGTATGTATGGTCATGTGACTAGATGTAAGTAAATAGCTATTTACACAAGAGTCATTACTAGGTTCTGTATGTATGGTCAAATGACTAGATGTAAGTAAATAGCTATTTACACAAGAGTCATTACTAGTTTCTGTATGTATGGTCATGTGACTAGATGTAAGTAAATAGCTATTTACACAAGAGTCATTACTAGTTTCTGTATGTATGGTCATGTGACTAGATGTAAGTAAATAGCTATTTACACAAGAGTCATTACTAGGTTCTGTATGTATGGTCAAATGACTAGATGTAAGTAAATAGCTATTTACACAAGAGTCATTACTAGGTTCTGTATGTATGGTCATGTGACTAGATGTAAGTAAATAGCTATTTACACAAGAGTCATTACTAGTTTCTGTATGTATGGTCATGTGACTAGATGTAAGTAAATAGCTATTTACACACGAGTCATTACTAGTTTCTGTATGTATGTTAAAATGACTAGATGTAAGTAAATAGCTATTTACACAAGAGTCATTACTAGGTTCTGTATGTATGGTCAAATGACTAGATGTAAGTAAATAGCTATTTACACAAGAGTCATTACTAGTTTCTGTATGTATGGTCAAATGACTAGATGTAAGTAAATAGCTATTTACACAAGAGTCATTACTAGTTCCTGTATGTATGGTCATGTGACTAGATGGAAGTATATAGCTATTTACACAAGAGTCATTACTAGGTTCTGTATGTTTGGTCATGTGACTAGATGTAAGTAAATAGCTATTTACACAAGAGTCATTACTAGTTTCTGTATGTATGGTCAAATACATGTAACTAAATGTAAGTAAATAGCTATTTACACAAGAGTCATTACTAGTTCCTGTATGTATGGTCATGTGACTAGATGGAAGTAAATAGCTATTTACACAAGAGTCATTACTAGGTTCTGTATGTATGTTAAAATGACTAGATGTAAGTAAATAGCTATTTACACAAGAGTCATTACTAGTTTCTGTATGTATGGTCAAATGACTAGATGTAAGTAAATAGCTATTTACACAAGAGTCATTACTAGTTCCTGTATGTATGGTCATGTGACTAGATGGAAGTATATAGCTATTTACACAAGAGTCATTCCTAGTTTCTGTATGTATGGTCAAATGACTAGATGTAAGTAAATAGCTATTTACACAACAGTCATTACTAGTTCCTGTATGTATGGTCATGTGACTAGATGGAAGTAAATAGCTATTTACACAAGAGTCATTACTAGGGTCTGTATGTATGGTCATGTGACTAGATGTAAGTAAATAGCTATTTACACAAGAGTCATTACTAGGTTCTGTATGTATGTTAAAATGACTAGATGTAAGTAAATAGCTATTTACACAAGAGTCATTACTAGGGTCTGTATGTATGGTCATGTGACTAGATGTAAGTAAATAGCCATTTACACAAGAGTCATTACTAGGTTCTGTATGTATGGTCAAATGACTAGATGTAAGTAAATAGCTATTTACACAAGAGTCATTACAAGGTTCTGTATGTTTGGTCAAATGACTAGATGTAAGTAAATAGCTATTTACACAAGAGTCATTACTAGGTTCTGTATGTATGGTCAAGTAAATAGCTATTTTCACAACAGTCATTACTAGGTTCTGTATGTATGGTCATGTGACTAGATGTAAGTACAGTCACACCTGGATGTATTGACATCAAAGGAGAATGAATTTTTCTTTCCAATAAACAGGGTTTGGACGGGGAATCAAAATCATTTCAAATAAAGCGAAATTTCAATGTAACAGTTCAGTATAAGTGGGTTTGACTGAATACACGTATATCTCAAAAAGTACAACCTGTCACCAGTTTCTTTGAATAGTCAGTGAATTACAAAATAACAAATTACTGGCATTTTCCGGAGACAAGTTAATTACGCAGAGGATAATAAGTTGAGGTGATGTTTATAACACCAAATTATTCACATCCAGTACTCATCAATACGTCTGGGTGTAATAGATCACACGTCTTGTTGATATTCATCTTATTTTTCCCACTCTTGAGGGTTCGCTTAAGAAAAAAAATTACGAAGCATTTTGTATCAATTTTATTTCCCGAGATAATTATTTAGACTTGGGAGATGTTGAAGATGAAGTGGTCGTTACTATTTATGGACAAACTTCTTTATTTATGGATTATTTCTTAAGATCGTATCAATTATTTAAGTGTCTATATATAGAAGCTTCTTATACAAGCCGTTTTTGCGGTAGCAGGAACCATGCCCTATCTGTTGACTGTAATTACTTTTTGTGTTCTCTTTCTACTTATTGATTAGATTGCACTTACACCGTGGTACAGGGATCCATAAAAGTTCAGAAAAAGAGGCCGTGATTTAGGATGGCAAGAACTTAAAAAATACCAAGCCTCAGTGCCTGAGTGGTTACAGCTTCTTCTTCGTAGGTTAAGCACGCAGTCAATTTTGACTATTCGGTGCCTTACGTGACTATTATTAGTTTCACATTATACGCCATGAAATCTCTCACCTCTTGTCAGAGTAGGTTCAAGCCCCACTGAAACCTAGATGAAATTTGTCAGAAACCGAACGGATATATTGTAACAAGGTTTTTCTCCTCTGTCATTTAAATCTGGCTGTTACCAGAATTGTTGAGTGCAACATAAAACACCATTTATACAGGTAAAACTTATCTAATTTCTCATTTTCTGGCAAACATGGACCTTGAGAGAAGGAAAATGATCAAAGTTCATAATGTATGTATTTGAGGTTTTTGGGACCTAAGTAAGTACTGTGGTTACATGCAAAACTCACCAAAAAAATAGAAAATTTGAAGAGATCTTTCTAGAGTCCAATGCAAATTCTTTCTAGAAACTGCACAAATAACAGATACAAGTATACAGTGTACATAGATGTCGTTGATGCTGCATAATTGTATGATAATTAGCAACATGTGTATGTTCAATTAATGAATTAGATCTGATAGGTGATATTCCCCACAAGGTCATGACTGACACATAGTCACAAAAGGCGTACATTTGTGGTAGCTAGGGACCGATCTTTTACATGCAGCATAGTCATTGGGTAAAGGCCGAGCGATACAAATATAGTCTAATGCAATGAACGTATTTGTTAATACAGAGTTTTACACATGTTAAAGTGCTAGAATTATAGCTTGAAACAAATTAAATGACCGATGAAATGTATTATCAAAATAAAATTGAACATGTTGAAATTCTTACACTACCTGGACCCACTCAATAATACCTCCCTATAAACGCCATGATATACACACAAATATTGTTGTGTCTGGTAATTAGTAGATCTGTCCAGTAATTAGAGGCACCTGGTAATAATCAGCCATTACAAACAAAAGTTCTATTTTGTCTCATTTAGTTATTATTTCACTTATCTAACAGAAATTAAAACTTTTCGCAGGAAGACAAGTTTGATATTCTCTAAATTACATATCTTAGACCAACCTAAAAGGTAGCCAGTAAGGCATGCAGTTTTTCAAACATCAAAGCTCTTGATAAATTAATAGTAGAACATGTTTATGTATGTGAATCATTTATTTCTGTACATTTGCTGTGTTTTTGTTTCTAAATCACTACCCCCTGGAACCCACATTTAAACTCATTCATTTCAAATAAGGTGAACAAGAGACTATGGTAAAGGTCCACTGTCAGAATTTAGGAGAGTTTGATTTGGAATGTAAATACCGCAAAAATTTCACATGCAATATTTACTTAGGGATAATAGAAATTTTGATGTATATATTTTTCTATCCAAAAAAAATAAATCAGGACCCAGCATTTAATTCTGACATTTCAAGAATTTGGACTAATCCGATTTTGACATGAAGAGATTCCATTTATTTGGAAACACAAATGAATGTACACACTGTAAGTAAAGTGCTCTAAATGACCACTGACCACTAGACCATTGCAACCAGCCCAAATAAAAGTGTCTTCACTACATCTCAAGGTCAAAGTGATTAAATAGGTCAACAGGGAACAACATACATGTAGTCCAAACATAATGTACAGCAGCACATTTGTTTAACTTATGTTTTTCATCACTTTTAACAATTTTCTACACACCTGTATCATAAACAACGTGCAGATGGATTACAAATATTTTATAAAAAGCTTGTGATACCAAATCAGAGTACCTCACCCTTGGGTGTAAAATCCTCCATGAAAAATGACAAATAAACATCTTCACAATATGTGTCAAGAAATGAGGACACGAAATAGATTTGTCAAAAATGAAAATATAACACACAAAATGGTTAATTACACGGGGAAAAAAAAGAAATAATAAAAATGGTCTCACATCATAAATTCCTAATTGCGAAACACCGCAATCTGCTATTTCTATTATGTCAGTCACAATAACTTCCGTTTCTTTCACATCGGTTTCATTCACACTAGAACCATTCACAATTATATCGTTCACTTCCGAATGAATGTCTTCTTCTTCTATCTCTTTTTCCTCAGAATTTTTATCAGGGGACTGCTTCCTTTTGAAGAGGAACATTTTTAAACGTTTCAACGCTTCCATTAACCGAAACGACAAGGAGCAAATCAATTATACCAGAAAATTATGCACTTATTTGAATATATTTAAATATGAAACAACAGAATATTGACCAAAAATGATATTAAAAAAATATTTATATGTAAAACCTGATAATGGATATGTGCACAATAAATGTAACATGACACATTCTGCAGAATATATGTATAAATACAGTCTGGTGAATTGCCACTCTAACAGATGTGTAAATGTGTACAGGTATAGAAATGCATTAATGACAAAACAGGTATAGGATATTTTAAACAGGCAAGCTTTTATGATGAGATAATGAAGTTTTAAATAAATAATTACTGGTAGTTGTATCTTGAAAAAAAAATTAAGTTAGTTGCAAAATAAAAAGGGCCGAATATGTGAATTTGTATACTTCTGTACTTGCTTCATCATGTGCCAGAAAAAATCCTGGGGTTGACCTGTTACTGTTTATACCACCACCAGAGGAACCTGTCTTGTGAAACCACTGTCATAGTAGACCCCCTGTCTTCAGAGACCACATTTAGAAAACCATCATGGTTTTGGACAATCTATCTAAATATGGACACAGGGTTTTAGACATAGCCTACTGGTACCTAAATATAGACACATGGTTTTAGACAGAGATATTGTTTTAGACATAACATACTGGTACCTAAATATAGACACATGGTTTTAGACAGAGATATTGTTTTAGACATAACCTACTGGTACCTAAATATAGACACATGGTTTTGGACATAACCTACGTTGTATTTAGACAGAGATATTGTTTTAGACATAACCTCTCTAAATATAGACATATGATTTTAGACATAATCTATCTAAATATAGACACATGGCTTTAGACATAACCTTTCTTAATATAGACACATGGTTTTAGACATAACCGATCAAAATATAGGCACATGGTTTTAGACATAACCTATCTAAATATAGACACATGGTTTTAGACAATTAACCTACATGTATCTAAATATAGACACATGGCTTTAGACATAACCTTTCTTAATATAGACACATGGTTTTAGACATAACCTATCTAAATATAGACACATGGTGTTACACATAACCTATCTAAATATAGACACATGGTGTTAGACATAACTTATCTTAATATAGATACATGGTTTTGGAAACACAATTTCAATATAGACAAATGGTGTCATTCATGTATCTATTGATTTGAGCAGTTGAATAAAGCAAAAACCGTAACACACATGAATTTGCTGTATAAAATTTAACGATGATATTGATGCATCTCAAAGAATCTCCTCTCGGGACAAATGTGGAAGATTTTATAAACGACTCTTTTGCCCGCATTGTCATACATTTGATTATGCTGTTGGAGCTTAGATATTCTGCAATATTTCCCAGCATTGTCATACATTTGATTATGCTGTCGGAGCTTAGATATTCTGCAATATTCCCCTGTAGAATCTTGTAATGAAATATAAAGACAAACCAACCTTAGCTTAAAAATTGATTTGCCAGTGTAAGCAGGTCCTAATCATATCAAAGTTACCCATGATAAATTAACAATATTTGTGAAACAATACATGTTTGAGAAACTAGACCCCTGAGATATAAATCATTCCTGTAAGTTTTAAAATCAAATAAATCTGGAAAATATTGCTTAAGGTGGCCATAATTAGAGTAGAACCTCATTATCAAGACCACCTCACTTGGTCTTATAAATGAAGTGGTCTCTTAAAAGTCAACTGAAATAATTTTTAGCAATTTCCAAATGTTTACATAAATTGATCCTTTATAACTGTTTATAAATATTCATTTTTTCAAATAATCTACAAATAAATGCAACATTTACCTTCAAACTTTGGACCACTGAAAAAATAATAAAGTTCGTCCCCCCTCCCATTATTTCACTGCTTGCAAAATGTAATAATTTTTCATCAGTGAAAAAAACATCTCCGGGAAAATGAAAAATATGTTTCCTTTCCTTGACTTTTTTCTTCAACAGAAATTTTTTTTTGTGGAAAACTATATGATTTGCTGATGTGCACAAAGTTATCCATTCCATGTTAAAACCAAACGAGATATCAGTATTGTGCAGCTCACTTTGGGAAGTGTGAAATTATCTACAGTTTTTCTTCTTATTACATCATCTATAACAAAAGTTTCACTCCCTCCCAGTTAAGAAAGTTTATTAATAATTAAATATAACATTCAATCCCAGATTTTTAAAACAAGCCTTCAATATCTCCAGAAATAATTTTGGTAGGCTGTACTGCTAAATCACATCCCTGAGTGATGGTGCCACATTTAGAACTGTACATTTCCACAGGTTAAGAGGGGAGTGCTGGGTGACAATTATCATTATCACTCATACTTTGTGTATAAAACATCCGTCAATCATTTTAAACATGATTTATATATAATATAACTTCTTCTGTTATCTTCAATTTTCATTCAAGTAGCCTGCCAAGACTGCTTTTGTTATGGATTGTACATTGGATACCTGTCGAAAATTGGAACCGTCTACATCTGATGTCATTGAGTACCAGCAGGAATTCCCTCCACAATGGATGCCATTATTTTAACATTGCAAATTTCCATCTCTACTCTATTTGAATCATTTTTGCTTAATCATTTGAATAGATAATGAGTAAAGATCATATTTTAATTATTAGAAAAGTTATTTTTGCCATTGCAGTCCTCTTTATACACAATAATTTTGATGTATTCGAACTATCAAATATTTTCCGATTACCAAAGTGAGCCAGGCAGACAGTAATTTTAGTGTGCCAGGGTTAATCGAGCCCCAAATCTTATCTTGTACATTTTTTAAAAATGTGAATGATGCAAAAAACCACAATAAATATTTACTTTAAAGAGTGTGTAATAAGACTAAGGAAGAAATGGACAATTGTTTGTTCTAATCTGCCAATTCTCATATCCAACTACGCCTACTACTTTTATAGTGAGGATCGATTGCAGGTTTGCTATAAGGGAGATAACGGCAAATTTTATCGGTTAAAAATTATGTTATCCTTCATAAAATAGTTTTAGTTTGATAAGCAAAATTTCATTTAATTTGACCTTTAAATAAGGATCTGTACTTGTGCAATACCTAAAATGAAATTTGACAATAGACTGAATTTTTAAGGTCTTAATGGGACTAATTCATGTACCATGTGATAACCGATAACTTTTGTATGATACTAGTATCTCCAATGGTGATGGAACGTTACTCTTCATAATCTTCCCACTGAAATGACGTTACTGCGGGATACCGTCTGAAGCGTCATTCCATCACCATTAGAAACAATAGTCCCGCACAAACGTTATCCGGTATCACGTGGTACATGAATTAGTTCCATTGTGAGGTCGTCTCCTATGAGAGGACATCTTTAGGCAAGGTTCCACTGTAAACTTATCAGATATAGCTAATTGATATGAAGCAACATATAAAATTTGGTTAAAATTTGTAAAAAGTAATAGGAAACTATTTGATAAGATACCAATATGTGTTAATAAATTTACAAACAAACTACAAAATATACGCACCTCTAAACCCCCACTATCCCACCCCCAAATTTCCATCTTGAGGGCAAAAAAAAAAACGAAAACAAATAAAAAATAAAAATAAACAAATACTCTTTATAAACAAAGTAAATATAAATAGTGACTAAAATAATGCCAGATACCGTATTCAACCCATTAAGTGCCCATAATCAGTACAGAAATCAGGAAAAGGGGGTGGGCACTTAATGGGACCAATTTCTTGTCAAACTGACATAAAAAAATTAATTTTCTATAAGGCACAGTGGTAGAGGTGTTGATGTTATTACCCAGGACAACTATCAACATAATTCTGTTGCTAGGGGCTACAGATAAACTGTTACTTACGGTTTTTCAGGCCCACATCTCCTTATCAATCAACTAGAAAAGATTTTCGATCATATGTAAAAAAGGGGGTGGGACTCTTAAATGGACGTGGGCGCTTAATGGGTTAAATATGGTATATACTATTACTGAAATCTTTAGTATGATTCATATAGACATTAATTTTTTGGTTGTTTATTTCAAAACAAAGGGAGAAATCATTATTCATTAATGTAATAGTAATTGATAAAAATCAACATAAATATTACAATAAAATTGTACATGAAATGACATAAACCGATGGAAGTCCATAAACATGTCATAAAATATTAATAAGCACTGATGGAACAAATGGTCATTCAACTTAGGAATCGCGAAGCATTGTAAAATATGACACTGGCTAAGATTGTTATAAATGTTTGTGATCCTAAGGGTATAAGATACCAATCGCGCTCATATTTCCTCATTCTGTTTCACTTCATTAGTAAACATTCTTAATCATATACGTAGTATTTGACCCTATAAGTGCCCGGATGATTTTTTTTTTTATGTACTCCAAGGTCTCAATTTCCCTGTCTAAGCTGATGTTTTATACATATGATTTAATGATAATTTTTCTATGTAATATATTTTAGGAAACATAGTACACCCAGTGGATATTATATCATGGCAAAGTCATAAAATATATGGCATTTTGAATTTCAAGGACAGATTTCTTTTTTGTTATCAGGGCCTGGGACCACTGAACACAAGAATTACTCATGACTAAAAGATTTACTCAACTTTGGCTAACCCTGAAATTTGATTGGCTGAGAAGGCAAAGTTGAGAATTTTCTCAGTCTTGAGTTTTAAGGTGCTGGACCCTGGACAGAAAATAGTTGTTCACTCAATGACCCCTTTAGTCACATATAAACTTACTCATTTCAAAGAAAGGTAGAGTCCATTGTTAGAATTCAGGAGTGTATGATTTAGAATCTAAATTTTACAATAATTTTTGCACACAATATACTCCTAGATTATGACAATAGACTATACTATCCCTTGAGTTGGGAGAGTCTAATGTCACCACAGAGGTTAATGAGGTAATTTCACCTTGATCCTTATTCTTATGAAGCAATTATCATCTATATCTGAATCAATATCAGAGCTTAATTACCAATGCTGATCTTGTTTCACGTTGGGTTGAACTGGTCCTGGTAAGCACCACCCCACCATAAATACGTACATATAAAATTCAACCGACACAAAATATAATATACCGCTATATATATCTATATCTATATCACACTAGAGTCAATTCTCGAATTATCGCCACTCAATTCATTGCCATTCTCTAAATAATGCCCAATTTTCCGGAAATTTTTTTCCTGCTATATAAATTCTCTTTATAACACCGAATTCATTATTGTCATCTGTCACTCCATTTTAGAACAAACATCCTTTTTAAAATATCAGTTAACTCAATATACTGCCAAAGGTAAAATTGAGGTCAAGCGGCTAAATCTCTTATCTCTTATAGATCACCAGTGAAAAGCCAGGCAGCAGTAGTAAGACGCAGTGATTGAAATGTTAAAGAAATGAAGATAATTGTCAACTGTTTTATGTTCATTAAAGAGATATCGATTATATCAAAGAACCGTAACTGTTTTCCCCAAGATTGTGAAATTGAATTCATCACGAAACTCCTTATACCGCCATAATTTATAAATAATAAAAGGTGGCGCTTTACTGACAATTTGCTGTACATTACTATAATGTGAAAATTTTCCAAACAGGAAAAACTTATCATATACTTAGAATTTGAACACGTCTTTATACTGACTAAAGATGATATTGATTCTACAAGGGTAAATTGTCTTGTTTCAAGAGAGTTTAATGCACCTTGTTATTACAAAAATGAAATCTGTTGTTAATAAATTGTGGTAAATAAACAATGTCAGAGGAAATAACAATTCATATTGATGCAAATCAGATAAATGTTAAGTGAAATATTGTTTGTTAATGAGAGTTCTGTATTTGTAACATGTTGTGTTTGTTTTGTCTGTAGCATGATGTACAGGTGTAAGTCAACTGTAGAATAGTGTACAGGTGTAAGTAAACTGTAGCATAGTGTACAGGTGTAAGTCAACTGTAGCATAGTGTACAGGTGTAAGTCAACTGTAGCATAGTGTACAGGTGTAAGTCAACTGTAGCATAGTGTACAGGTGTAAGTCAACTGTAGCATAGTGTACAGGTGTAAGTCAACTGTAGCATAGTGTACAGGTGTAAGTCAACTGTAGCATAGTGTACAGGTGTAAGTAAACTGTAGCATAGTGTACAGGTGTAAATTAACTGTAGCATAGTGTACAGGTGTAAGTCAACTGTAGCATAGTGTACAGGTGTAAGTAAACTGTAGCATAGTGTACAGGTGTAAGTAAACTGTAGCATAGTGTACAGGTGTATGTAAACTGTAGTGCAGTGTACAGGTGTACATAAACTATAATGCAGTGTACAGGTGTACGTAAACTGTAATGCAGTGTACAGGTTTAAGTAAACTGTAGCATAGTGTACAGGTGTACATAAACTGTAATGCAGTGTACAGGTGTACGTAAACTGTAATGCAGTGTGCAGGTTTAAGTAAACTGTAGCATAGTGTACAGGTGTACGTAAACTGTAGTGCAGTGTACATGTATAAGTAAAGTGTAATTGAGAAACAGAATAAATCATGAAAAATTATTTCAATTTCATTTTTGCTATTGTTTTTAAATCCAAAAGATAACAATGTATATCACAGAATCTAGTTAACTGTTGCAAAGTGTTCACTTCAGCATCTGAATTGCCCCTTGGTGTCTCATTGCCCCTTGGTGTCTCATTCATGATTAATTTTTGGTTTCGTTCACAAACTTTCTATAGTTCGAGTCACATTAGATCAAGAATTTCAAAATGAATTTGTAAAACAAACTATCATCAAAATAACAATATTTTTACTGATATAAGTAAAAACCAAAAAAGTATATCCTATATCTTTTCTACATACTTTTTTCTTTGTTTGGTCGCTTCAGTTTTTGAAAATATTCTGCATACAGGAATCTATGTGTTATCCACGCGATGTCAATAAATTGGGTCATGTGAGTAATCATTAATATACTTATGCTTCTCTTGACAAAAGGGTTATATCAAGGGGAATAACTCCCAATATATCATTGTCGTAAGGAATCAGTGATTATGTATTAACAGCAATCTTTCTTTTCACAATACAATACGACAATACTGGAAAAGTTGCGAAAAACATGTTTTTCATATGATAATACTGGAACAGTTCTGAAAACACATCTATCAGATGATTTCATCTAGTATTAGCCTGGGATCCTGGCCCAATTATACTTCGTCAATTAGTAAGCCAGGCTACATTAGTATGACCAATAAACATTCCCTTTCTTTCACTTCCGCTTTCAAACTTCAACAGAGGGCCACCATTACCGATGAAAAATTCTTGTAGGGATAATTTGAGTGCAAATATCTTGTACAAAATGGATTAATTCTTATGTCATGGGCATGTATAAATTACTCCGAATGGATAGGATACCACTACATTAAATTTAAGTGGTAGGTATCAACCATTTTATCTTAATCTGCCAAAACTGGTGGACACAGCTAATGTGACTCAGACTATATATATTTAATTATCATGCATTCCAAATTGAGAAGAAATCTCATCATTGGTTTATTAAAACATATTTTTTTTAAATCTACCAAGTTTTTGACCTTTTTGGGGGCGCTATTGGTCCTAGTCCCTTTTCAGTAGCAAACATTATGTATTATCATAGTTTCTGCCAAGTTTGGTTAAAATTGACCCATTAATTCTTGAGAAGAAGTCATCAAAGTTAACAATGCACAACAGAAGAAGACAGATAAAAGATTATCATAATAGAAACCAAAATAAAAAAACAGAACTTCATGAAACTCTTTCAAAGGTCATCTTAATGCTTTCAAACATATAGATTATAATAGACTGGCCATAAACAACAGAGCATACCACTCGGAAAATCAGGGGTGAAAAGGCCAAAGAGAACGGAAAGAATTTTGTAGTTGAACTAAAGGAATTTTTTAAGTACCTATATGTAATGAAATGTTTATTACAAATGATGAAAGATCATTCTAGAGCTATTGAAAATGATACAAAACTAAAGACAGTGAAACGCCTTAGGACACAACAAAACCAGTCTTTATAGAGAGGTGGTCTTTATATAGAGGTCGATATGTACACATATGGTACTATTGGTGACAGCAAAACAAAAATTCTTTATGACCAGGTGGTCTTTATACACAGGTGGTCACTAAAGCAGCAGGTTTCACTGTATCATAAATAAATATGTGCAGAATCTGAGGAAAATACTTGACAATTTCTACTCGTGACTAGCAAGAAAGACAAACAGGGAAAGTTAATATGAAAATCTTTTCAAGTATCTAAATATATAAACATTCTTAAAAACAACCTGTTCTCATGTCACAAAAGATAAACAAGTTACCTGTTCTGTATCAAAACTCTGGTTCATGTATTCGAATATGACAAACTTTGAATCCTCAGTAATTTCAGTAACATTGGTGTCATCCAAACTGGATTCCAAACCTTCAGAATTTTTGTCAGAAAAATTCAGCCCATCTGACATGATAGATACTGTTTCAGATGCACTATCAAAACTTTCCCCTTGAAGTCGACCTTCAAACTTTTTATATACTAACAAATCACTTCTAAATTCCACAGCGCCACTATCATCTTTGGACAAGACAGAATCTGCATCAGACAAACTCTTACCCTTCTTACTTTTTTTACTTCCAAAGTCAAAAACAGAGAACCTGCGTCCAATTTTTTTGGGAGGATTTTCATAGATATTTGCTAATGAGGATGATCTGTTTCCATTTCCCTTTGATATTTTAATGGCATCGCCTAGTGTTTCCATGGATAAACTAAGATGTCTGTCATCAGAAATCTTCAAAACTTGAGGTGGCGAACCTTTGAGCTTACTTCCCAGCTTGCTTATCACCGACCTCTTCTTTTTATCTCCCTTGCTGGGAGAACCGTGTCCAGAAGTCTTTCTGCTTTTAGCTAAAGAAGCACTAGAATCAGGCTGACTGTTGAGATCTGATGCAATGTTACCTTTTTTTTTAGATCCACTTGTGTTTTGTGTTCTACTGCCTTTCTCCGGGAAACCACCTGTAGTTTGCTCACTGCTACCTTTCTCCGAGTAACCACCTGTAGTTTGCTCACTGCTACCTTTCTCTGTACTCCCAACTGTGGCTTTGACTCTGCTATCTTGATCTGTTGGTCCACCTGTACCATCAACAGTTCTACCTTTATCTGTAGCCCCACCTGTGATTTTGGCACCGTTATCTTTTCCTGTTGACCCCGCTGTGCTACCTTTCTCTGTAGTTCCACCTGTATTTTTTCCCAATGTTTCACTTATGCTTTGTAAATCATTACCTTTCTCTGTAATTTGCTTTAAACTATCTACGCCATTAAATTTCTCAGAATTTCCAATCATTAAATCTGTCTCATTGCTAACAGACACAACGATCTCCGAGCCTTTATGCCCAGTTTCATTAGTCAATTTTCCAGATTGAATGCTTTCGGCATTACTTAAAGACTTTGTTAAATCAGCCATGACAGAATGCTATATAAAATATTGAACGCTTTCCTAGTTTTAACACTAGCACCTCCTACCTTTGTCACCTTGGTTCTTTGCTAAGCATGTGCATCACGAATTATGTTCCTATGTATCTCTCAGTGTCAAATGAACAATTCTTAATTAAACTGTACTCTCAGACGCCGATGTATCAAATTTTGTTACATAAATAATAATGTTTGTTTTTCATGAATTCTGTGCATAAAACAACAATCTGGACTAGAAGTCTCAAAGGACAGCATTATCAGTGAGACAAGATCAATATCATATTTTTATCTTCGTAAAATTTTTAACAATATCCTTGTTATGCCGATAATGATCTTTTTGTTCGTTCTGTAATTCCAACTACATGAAAAAGTAATTCTGATGGCAAAAAAAAAATTACGTGAGACAGTAGGCTGTAAATTGTATCCTAGATATACCAAATAAATTTGTGCGTTATCAAAACTTTGCTCATTTCATATGCAACTTGAATTTCTCCAACAACTCCAGCTCCCATGTTATGATTCAATGTTGTTTTCTCTTACTAATTTTTGTAAATCAACTCCCCAAAACAATCCAAACCATGAACTAAAACAAATTCCGATGACTTGGCTATTTAACTCCAATAACACTGATCGGTTTATTTTATTGGATGCAGTGCAGCTATCGGCTATAACAAGCCTGTTCTCAAACACTTCACAAAGCTAACAGTTTCTGTGCAACTATATCCTGTTAATAGAAAATGTTTCTACGACTTCCTAATACTATCTATCTTTCAGGAGAAAACAGGAAGATATACATCTATATGTATACAGATCTGTACAGATGTGTTTTCCTGTATGCTCGGTGATTCATATTTGAGTACTTTTTATAAAAAGGGACATCAATGAAATCTTGTTCTAAATCCATACATCTCTCTTCATAATTCATTTTTTTCTCAATTCTCTTTGACTTAATGTATAATTGTTTATCCCATGATCAAAAATACCTCACTGGACACTTTTATATATATATATATATCAGCACAAATTGTTTTGGTATCAATCATTCACTTTGTTATATAGAAATGCTCCAACTTTGTTATATAGAAATGCTCCAGAGAATATCCAAATGTCATGGAAAACCGCAAAATATTTTGAAAAAGGCCATTAGATGAATTGAATTGCTTTAATTGATTATTTTTTATATCTTAATCTGCGAGTTTTTAAATATCACATGATATAAAGCACAATGACATTTTACATTGCATTTGAGATGAACGGACAGTTGGTAACGAAATATATACATATATAGAAAAGCCTCCACAAAAAAAATCTGGATACAGCTGACTTCATGCAATATTTATGGTAATGAACTCAAAAGAAACTTAACTTGGTGAAGCCATGTCATTAAATCTGACTATTTTGAATACACTACATAGGCGAAGTCTTGATGTAAATGCCAACGGAACACCATCAGTCATTAGCCAATAATACCCAAGTTCTAATTTGTTGGTGTGTTTAGACTACCACAGGCAATCTCTTTTGTCAAATAATAGAAAATATATCCAGCCGAACACTTTCTGTACTCTTTTGTAATGTACTGTGAACTATGATTACAACCCATGAAATGACGTTCTAATCTTTTTTAATCTGCGAGTCGCTAATCAAAATGCAAGTGTTAATCTTAATACAACTGGATATTATTCAAGGTTACCAGCGTACTGTTCTGAAACAAATTGTAGAGTTTTACTTCCCACCTTCAGTCAACTCTGCATCAGATAGAAAGTATGACCTATTGTTCAGAACTATCTCCAGATCAATTATTGGTTTACGATCAAATTGATGCAAACGTTTCATGGCAGAGTCATCGTATTTTGATTGCAGATGAAAGCTATTGTCTGTTTTAAGTGTTTGGCTTTTTCTGCCTACTTTGTAAATACATTGTTCTGTGTTTTGTGGCATATCTTTATACATCGATTCCATTTTAGCACCTTACCCATTTAATTACTGATGGTTCAAAACCCTGACAACTCAATACTGAAAGTAATCAAATGAATGCAGTATGATTGTATGCATTTTTATACTACTTAAGTTTCTGTTTTAGCTGTTGTGTTTTCCAACAACTTAAAACGGAAATAAAACATGTTCGTTTGATTGATTGTATAAGTTCAAATCTTGTCACTATTTCCTGATACTTATAGTAATATCCTTTATTTATTAGACAGACAGATAGACAGACACACACTGACACACAAACACACACATACACTGACATTCAGACAGAAATACACATACATAGACAGACAGACAAACAGACACACACACACAAACACACTGACATTCAGACAGAAAAACACATACAGACAGACAGACAGACAGATATACACACTAACACACACATACACTGACATTCAGACAGAAAAACACATACAGACAGACAGACAGACAGACAGATATACACACTAACACACACATACACTGACATTCAGACAGAAAAAACACATACAGACAGACAGACAGACAGATATACACACTAACACACACATACACTGACATTCAGACAGAAAAACACATACAGACAGACAGATATACACACTAACACACACATACACTGACATTCAGACAGAAAAACACATACAGACAGACAGACAGACAGATATACACACTAACACACACATACACTGACATTCAGACAGAAAAACACATACAAAGACAGATGCACACACAGACATGCACACACACAGACAGGCACACACACAGACAGGCACACACACACAGACATGCAGACAGAAAAACACATACATTGAGAGACAGGGGCAGACACACACACACACACACACACACACACACACACACACACACACACACACACACACACACCTATAAACAGTGTGTACTGCACACCATTGTACATAACAGTATAATGGTATACATGATCATATGTACCGAGATACATATCCACTTTTGAATTTATTTAACTACTACTTAACTAATGATCTGTAAGTACAGTCTAGCCTGCTCTAATGACCCCCTGTCTTATGGGACCAAAATCTGCAAGTCTCTTTGACAGTCTCTGCTGTACTTAAAACATAACAAGTACATTGTACTAACATAAACAAAGTTATCCTAGTAATCCTCTTACAGATCAGCATTAATATAACTTAATAATGGTATGTTCCTATAAACGACAGAAAACAAGGCATATCTGACCGTAGTCTTGCTACAAAATTAAACACCGACATTCTACAGATAAAAAATAATGTCATATCTAATACTGATAATTAAATCTGGAGTTGATACTACACTGTAGTAGTACTACAGTCTTGAAATCTATCACCTGCGACAATACGTACCTACATAAATGGATTCTTCTGACCACAAAAGCATAGATTAGTCTGACTTAGACATCAGAGGTACATATCAAATCTAATTATACTAGGTCAATAGACCACTGACATATGCCCTATAGCAAAAGAAATCTTAAATACACAGAAGATTTTTCAGTTGAATGTTGGTGGTCAGTTTTTAATGGTCAGGAGGAGAGAACCCGGCTACAATCTACCTGGGAAGAGACCATCATCCTTCTGCAAGGAAACTGGCAAACTTTCTCACAAAAATCAGCTGATGTTCCTGTGGGACTTGAACCTGTGCTGACTTGAAGTCAGCAACTTCATGGTTCAAAGAGCGATATTCTAACCACTCGGTTTGTGGCAGATACATCATGGTGTTGTAAAATATTGTCTTAACCAATCAGAATTGTTCATAAAAAGAAATAAACAAGAAGAGAGCATTTTCTTTAAAATGTAAACCAATAACTACATTTCACAGAAACCTATGACCATACATATTGGCTAGCAAATAATGCCAACACTCATCTAAATATTTCATAATGAATTAAAACTACGAGTCAAGAAAATTTTACTATTACATATCCCTTACATAGAAATCGTTACTCGGTAATACTTCAAAGGATATGCAAGACATTTTTCCCTGATATAGAAACCCTTTCACCCCCGAGTTTCTGAGTGGTATATTCTTTTCTATTGTTTAAGACTAGTCTACTGCAGTCTGTAGGGATGAAAGTGTTAAAATAATAATTTCCACATTTCTGTAAAGAAATCATGTTTTCTCATTAATATTAGATAGACATTAGGTTTACCAGATTAAATTTTATAACAGCGAAAAATAAAAAAAAAAATTTATACTAGTCAGCATAAACAAAACTTATATTGACCTCTGTGTCTTAAACGAATTCCCAAAAGTTCGTCTTAAATATATCTTCATAGGTTTTCATTAACGCCATTTGTTGAAATATTCAGACATGTGACAATTTAACTTCACAATATGAGGAGAGAATAATCCAGAAATTGTGCAATATAAATCGTACATTTCATATAAAATCACTTTCCGTAAATTTCAACAGCTAGCTGTGTCTATGATAAAAGAGACAGATTTCTGCTTTGATGCACTTTCTGATTTTTTCAAGTTCTTTTCTCATATCTAACTTTTGTTGCCTAAACTGACTATAACTTCTGTTCACATTACATGTATATATACAGACAAGATTTGGGGTTATAAAAAAAAATAAGGAAAACATGGGTTGACTTGCTGGTTCTTGAGAAGTCAAAATGGATAAAAGTGAACAATTACACAATAGATGATAGCAATAAGTCAACTTGATCTCTTGGCTCATGCCCTAAAAAGTGGAAAAGCATGAAGTCTGTATCCCATGTTAAGTCAAACAGTGATTCCAATGTCACAGGGCTGCTGGACAGAGAGATAAAACATTGGAACCTGGACAGAAAGATCTGTTTTCCCTTAACTAATTCCAATGTCACAGGGCTGCTGGACAGAGAGATAAAACATTGGAACCTGGACAGAAAGATCCGTTTTTCCTTGACTAATTCCAATGTCACAGGGCTGCTGGACAGAGAGATAAAACGTTGGAACCTGGACAGAAAGATCCGTTTTCCCTTGACTAATTCCAATGTCACAGGGCTGCTGGACAGAGAGATAAAACGTTGGAACCTGGACAGAAAGATCTGCTTTCCCTTATCTAATTCCAATGTCACAGGGCTGCTGGACAGAGAGATAAAACATTGGAACCTGGACAGAAAGATCTGTTTTCCCTTTACTAATTCCAATGTCACAGAGCTGCTGCACAGAGAGATAAAACGTTGGAACCTGGACAAAAAGATCTGCTTTCCCTTAACTAATTCCAATGTCACAGGGCTGCTGGACAGAGAGATAAAACATTGGAACCTGGACAGAAAGATCTGCTTTCCCTTAACTAATTCCAATGTCACAGGGCTGCTGGACAGAGAGATAAAACATTGGAACCTGGACAGAAAGATCTGTTTTCCCTTAACTAATTCATCCCTAAAGGCATAAGTAAGTTAATTTACAGAAGACTCCATTGTTTTTAAGGGTCTGATGAGTTAAAAGAGGTTTCATTAAAAAAGTTATTCAACTGAGCAGTTCTCATAATGTGGTCTCTCAAGACAGGTTTTACAAAGGGTGGTCCTTGTGACCAGGCCGGCTCAGTGGTCACTAAAGCAGGTTTTACTATACACAATATATTCATTGTAAACCATATGTTAATACTGCAGCATACTGCGGCATGTTTCCAAATTGATTTTTGTCAAAACATTAGAAATACCATTAACAAAGTATCAAATGACAGGAACAACCGATAATCAAACAATGTACACTAAAATAATTAAATAACAATGAAACTGAAAACACTCGGGGAGATACAGGAATATTTTACAGGTGTAGAATGGCAGAAAAAAATGGAAAGCAAACATTCCTGCTTTAAGATAAGTAAATTTGCATATTGCTTGCCTTAATGTTGTTTTAAAAAACTGAAAATACCAGGTATGTGGCATAAAAAAACAAGACTGACAGAAAAAAAATATCTAAAAAACACTCAATCCCAGATAATCCTATGTACATGCAGTCAAACTGGCCTTAAAGGCCACCTCTGTATGAAGGACACCTGCTTATTAGGGCCATTTCAACATAACCTTTTATTAACTTTCGTTTACAATAAATACATTTCTTTATGGAGGCAACCTGTCTAATGTGGCTAATTTTATCTGTTCCCTACAGTGGTCTTTATAAACAAGTTGACTGTATTTGTTTCCTTAAAGGAAAGTGGAGGGGTATATATAAACAAGCATTTTAGATTAAGAACTGTGTTACTCAAGGGTTACAAGGCAATGAACTCCGAGATGGAACTTGTAAATTCTAATTTTTTATCATGTTCCCAACTCCTCCGTAAACATCAGATTACTTGTATCAAATCTATAGCATCTGTAAAGTTGTTAACACGAAAGTCAGCCCAACCGAGCTTGCATGACCAAAATTATGAAATTTTATATATATGTTACTTTCTATGAATAATGGAAAAATATAACAATTATCAATACATTTATCAGAATTTCTGATTAAACCATCTGTGCTTACTGCATATCCTCCATAATAAAGATCAGATGATATAAAAAACAAGAAGCCAAGCGTGAAATTTCCCTCGCTGTGTGTGAGCCGTATACATAATTCAGTTCCGACAATATCAATCAATACCTTTTTGTGATAAACTAGAAATCATTTTCCAATATCAAGAGTTCAGTTCAAGAAGAAAAATGATGTAACAAGTACTTAGCAATCTCTGGAGATTGGAAACTTAAGCTGTGATTTTCCACTCCAACAACAAAATACAGAAGAAAAATTTGATAAAAACTCCAGAATTCTGAAAGCACTGAGGAAGATTAAATAAATAACATGGCAACCATTGTAAGAATTGTGAAGGATGCATATTTTTTTAAAATAGAGGGAAAATTCAAATTGGGTGCCAGATCAAATACAAAAAACAGATAAAATTCTGAAGATTTTTTTTTCATACCACTTAAATCCGAAAATGTTCATACAAAAAACTGAAAAACAAACTGAAATAATGCAAGATTTTACTTTCATGTTAATGATTGATATCAATTAAAAATAGTTACCATGGAAACTAATATTGTCAATGACAAATGACAAAAGTGGATCAAATATATTGAGAGGTAAGAAGATTGGCTGTCATGGTGATATTACATGTTACGTTACCCATTTGACCCTGAACATTCTTCACTTAACAGAGTTCCTGTAACAGAGGACAGGAAAATTATACAGATCACAGCAAAATGACATAAAGACAGTTGCAATTGTGACTTTGTTGCCAATTTTTATGGGAAAATGTATCATTTTGATGCCCAAAGTTACAGGACCACAATTATGTGGAAACTGTCTCATGTAAAGTTTGAAAAAAGGCATTTTTGATGTTCATTGTTTATAGAAAATAAAGGAAGAGAAGTATGTCGATATTGACAGGAGCACTCTACCAACATCATGCGTTTGTTCAATTTCTTATTAACTGGAGAGCCTATGCTGATTCTGTAGGTATATTTGCCAGTTTACTTGGATGGCTGGTGGTTTCTTGTAATGTACATTGTAACTAGATTCTCCCCTCCACCATTAAAAACTGGCCTCTACCACATAGCTGAAAAACTGTTATGTGTGTGTGTGGGGGGTATGTTTAGAGATTTAAAGAATAATATAATACATTTAAATAATACATGTATCCCCAAAATATCTAAAAAAAATGAGACACAAATCTAATTTGTTAATGGACTGAATATTTTGTGGTTATAAAGTTCATGTGACTACTTCACAATACTTTCTAGGAACTTAAATGAATAATTTATTATAGCATTGTATTTATTCATACTCATAAATCCAAGAAAAGGCTTTCCAAAACTTTTAAAACTCAAAATTTTTCTGGACTTCCTCATCATGCTCATGCATTTGTGTTTGTTGCAACTCATTTTATATTGGATAAATTATAAGTCTGCCAATTTAATGCAATATTTGGCCGTGATTTAAACAAGTCCCAATGTGATAACTAACTCTCTGGGCTTTTAAAACTGAACATTTCTGGGAAGCATACCCAGCTGGACCATAAGGAAAATGGTGATTTTGTGTCTGGAAGCTAGAGAATACCTCATCACACTTCCGAATTAATCTATCAACGAAATATTCTAATGATAAAGACATCATAATTCAATATCTGGGTGATACTAGGCCAAAATTTTGCCCAGATAAAAATTCTGCCTCAATTTTTAGTAAAGTTTTTTTGCTGATTCAATCCTCTTTTGACATGAATAATCAATGTGATTTATTAGTGGATTGCTGCATGTAGGAATATTTTTGCATCTGGATGCAAAAAAAAAATACATCTACAGGTTCCAAATTTCAAAAATTATCTTAAAGATGTGTAAAACCCAATACATTAATGAAATATTGCCTAATAATTAATCTAACATTTAAAAATGTTTGCAGTGACCAGGGAGAGCATAACCCTTAAAGTTTATAAAATAGGTGTAAAACCTTTAATTTTTCTAAAAAAAAAAAGGTGGAAAATTAAAAACAAATTTCTTGAAATTTTTTAGCCTCATGCCTCGCTTTAAGTTTGCACCCCTCTAATTTTAAATCCTCACTCTGTCTTTGATGAGGTATGCATTAAACAAATATCATTTGATGTCGCCAGAAGAAAGAATTTTGATGTATTTTCCAAGACTTGTAAACTGACATTTTCTGTATCCTATTACATGTAGATATCAGTATGTATCATGGGTATCAGAATGTGTATTTCAGATCTAAACCATGGTTAAAAAAGTTCTTATATAAAACTACACATGAGTTAAATTTACATAAGTAGAAAGTACAAAAGGTGTCAGAAAAAGAAAATCTCTAATTCTTTACCATCAAAAAGTTTGAGCATTCTCATAGCTATGTTAAAATATGTAATTCACAATGTAATTAGTACACACATAATACATGAACATTTTTGATCAAATGTAAATATATGCGAAATGAATTCATTAGTTCCGGTACATTCAACGCATTCTAAATGCATCTCCTTCCAACATAGCTACTATTTCTGATTAGTCAGCATTTTTTCTTTGCCGTTCATTTTCATAAATGAAAACATTATGCCAATGCCAAATGAAAAATGAATTTCAAGATGAAGATTTAATTGAAAAAGAAAGTTTCAGTCATAAATTTATCAATTTCATATTTTGTAAATTTTGTTTTCCACAAACACTTGCAGTGCACAATGGTGCTGTATGTATATATATAAACTCTGTAAATCTTGAGGACATATTTCTTTAAGACAGGATTTTTTTTGTAATAACAACAAAAAACTCAAAATATTTTAGTTGCAAAATCATCAATTAGATTACCTAATAATTTTTGCTTGCTCTCTCTCTCTCACACACACACACACACACACAAACACACACACATATATATACACACAATAGACTTTTAACTATCTGAAATATGGAATATGAGTTGTCAGATGATAGAGAGATCTCCAAATCGGAAGGCAGAGCTGTGACTTTATCAAGTCTAAAATAGAAAAGGAGAGAAGCAATAAGCTATACGACTGCATCAGCTCTGATATCACTACACTGCTGTGACTCCGAGTCAGAAATCAGCTATTTAGTTGTTATTCAGAAATCAGCTAATTGCTGTGAATTCATCAAGGCAGAAATCAGCTATATAGTTATGGCATCATCTTGTCGGATATCAGCTGTATAGCATATTCTTCATCAAGTCAGAAATCAACTACATTGCTATGACTTCATACTGGCAGAAATTAGCCATAGAGCTGTGACTTCATCACGTAAAAAATCAGCTACAAAGCTATGACTTCGTACAACAGCAGTGACTTCATCGTGTTAGACAATGGTGGCAAGTTATACAACACCTTCTAGGCAGTGATTTCTACAAATTAAACAATATATGGATTGCAATAAAAACTACATTTATTTGCAAACCACATATGCCCCCAGGCATGACATATTCTGATATGACCTACAAGTTGTAAGTTAGGTCAACCTTCGTGAGGCATTAATGCGAATTAGAAAACTGTCCTAATTATTAATATTTGGGACATATAATATTTATCGTTCACTGTGAATTCACTTCGATTTTTACCAAATATAGAGATACCTGTCATGATTGTTGATCTTCTAACTTCAGGGCACAAAGGTTAAAAGTAAACTGCAGTGCACAAAAGTCAAGAATAAACTTCAGCACATAGGGAAATTGCTCTGCACTAGATAATACTATAAGAAACCGGCAGTAAAGCTGGTTTTTCTTGTACAGCTTATTTAATTCCTTCTGTTAGCAGAGATTTTCTTATCAATGTGGCTTCTTTGTAAATAATAGCTGCATATTTTCTATAAATATGTTTGCCCAAGTTTACAGAATAGAAGACATGATGGGAGAAATTTAACACATAATTTGCAATTGTCAGATTTAAATCTGCAAATTCTTGGAACTGTCTGGTTGAAATATCTTAACAACAAGACCATAATCATTAAAATTAAACCTGTTGCCTGATATATACTCCAGAGCTGTTGTTTTACATTTAGAAACTTAAAATACAATAATTGTGCCAGTGTGAGTGCTATAAGAAATTGTGGTTACTAAATCTAGACAACTATTTAAATCTAATTTTCCTAAACAATTATCATTACATAAAAATATTTTTCATGTGCAAAATGTATATGTATACAATTTTCAATCTTAAATTTTAACTTGTATTAAAATCACCTCATTTGTAAACCATCATATATATATTGCCCAGTCAAGCTATGCTTTTATATGTACAAAGGAGGTCATCTGTTAGTCTACACTAACACCATTCCTCTGAAGAATTTTCCATATTTCTGGACACTTTTTACTTGCAGGAATCGGATATCTTAAAGCACAGGAGTCTCCAGATCAAGCAAGTTTTCCTGGAAGCTATGTGTATTGATTTAGTTAAAATATTTATCAATCTTATCTACTGCATAACCATGTACAAATACAGGCATGCCAAAGTAGTCTCCCTTTAATAAAACAAATTTATAAAAACAACAAAAAAAGAAAAACAAATATCTCATGTCAAAATACCTTAAATACAGAAACCATACAAAGCACAAATATGACAAGTGTTATGCAGAGTACGCTAATAAATTATAACATTATAAAAATACATGTTATGGAGCTGCTTTAAATGTTGTTTTAAAAGTAAAAGAAATTTAATGACAATAAATTTCAATGAAATAAAACACAAGTTTGTTTGGTTTTTTTTATTATTATTGTTGTTGTTTAACGTCCCACTCAAGAATCTTTCACTCATATGGAGACGTCAACAAATGCCGGTGAAGGGCTTCAAATTTTAGCCTATGCTCGGCACTTACGGCCATTGAGCAGTGAGGTTTCTTTAACGTGCCGACACCTACTGCGACACGGGACCTTGAGTTTTACTGTCTCATCCGAACACAAGTTTGTAAAGGACACCGATAGTATTACTAAGTACAATTAATATAATTTTTTTTCACAGTTTTAATTTCATTGATAAATCCAAAACCAAATTTTCTGATTCTACAGTATGTATAATGCTATATCACTATGTTAACTATATCTATGTCAATATTAACCTCATTATGGTATTATGTATATTCTTATGCTTACTATATTTCACCTGTGGATATTTACCCCATTATTATATTATGCATATCATTAGACATATAATTCCACCTGTCAGTATTTACTCATTATTGTATTGTGTACCGGTATATTGTAATATCATTATTGTATTGTGTACCAGTATATTGTAATATCATTATTGTATTGTGTATCAGTATATTGTTATATCATTATTGTATTGTGTATCAGTATATTGTTATATCATTATTGTATTGTGTACCAGTATATTGTTATATCATTATTGTATTGTGTATCAGTATATTGTTATATCATTATTGTATTGTGTATCAGTATATTGTTGTCATTATTGTATTGTGTATCAGTATATTGTTATATCATTATTGTATTGTGTACCAGTATATTGTTATATCATTATTGTATTGTGTATCAGTATATTGTTATATCATTATTGTATTGTGTATCAGTATATTGTTATGTCATTATTGTATTGTGTATCAGTATATTGTTATATCATTATTGTATTGTGTATCAGTATATTGTTATGTCATTATTGTATTGTGTATCAGTATATTGTTATATCATTATTGTATTGTGTATCAGTATATTGTTATGTCATTATTGTATTGTGTATCATTATATTGTTATGTCATTATTGTATTGTGTACCCATATATTGTTATATCATTATTGTATTGTGTATCAGTATATTGTTATATCATTATTGTATTATGTATCAGTATATTGTTATATCATTATTGTATTGTGTACCAGTATATTGTTATATCATTATTGTATTATGTATCAGTATATTGTTATATCATTAATATATTGTGTATCAGTATATTGTTATGTCATTACTGTATTGTGTATCAGTATATTGTTATGTCATTATTGTATTGTGTATCAGTATATTGTTATGTCATTACTGTATTGTGTATCAGTATATTGTCATGGTTACTATATTTTTCTGTAGATATTTACCTTATTAGTGATTATGTATAAATGTATTTTTTTGCTTACTAAAAATTCAGTTGTCAATATTTACTTGAAACTGATTTCATGTATATTATTATGCTTGAAATATTTAACCTGTTAATAACTACCTCATTACTTTATCATGTTTTGTTATACTCATTAAAAATTTCAGTTGCCGATATTTACCTTAAAATATGTATCATGTATATTGCCTACTATAACCCACCTATTGATATTCACCTGATTATAATATTACATATATCGTTATCCTTATTATATTTCACCTGTTGATATTTACTTGATTATTGTATCATATATAGTTTGATGCTTCCAATATTCACCTGTCGATATTTACCTGATTATAATATCATGTACATTTTTGTATATCGTTATGCTTACATTATTTCACCTGTTGATATTTACCTGATTATAATATCATGTACATTTTTGTATATCGTTATGCTTACTATATATCACCTGTTGATATTTACCTGATTATTGTATTAGTATATTGTTATGCTTCCAATATTCTCCTGTTGATATTTACCATACATGCCATGCCATGAGGTCATGCTGGGATTTTTTCTGGGACAAATGACATTTTTCTGGTACAAATTATTGAAATATCGCAAAATTCTGGGACACTTTCTGGGACAATATAAATTCACTTTTCAGGTGTTAAAAAATCCAAAATTGTTTTCACTTCTTTATTTTACATGTTGCAATTTTTTTGCAGTGACTTTTACACTTTTTGGAACATGAACTGGTAGCATGTTCCTGAAATGTTAAATTTACATGACATTATATGTCTTTTTACATGTGTACTTATTAAGGCATACTTGTGACAGAAATCAGTTCAACTGCTTTGCCAGACCATTTTTTTATAACTTTTATTTTATAACTTCTGAATGTTTTCCTTGTTTTGTTTAATTACTTAGCAAACTGCATGTCTTTTTAATATATATTGTATGAATTTTGCAAGTTTATACACGTACCAGTTGAATAATACATAACAACTTTGCTTATGATTAAAAAAAATCAAGTTTCCATAATTTAAATTCTGGTTCCGTTTTTACTACTTCCGGAAGTACGTCTGCCATTACATGTGCTTTGTGACAGTTTAGACCTTGAGGTAAATGCCTGGCATGTTTGATTATAAATAAAATAATAATAATGGTTATTCTTTTTGTTGAAGTACATTACAAATATCTTTTGAGACTGCAAGATGTCGTAATAACTATGTCTGATGGGTGGTATCATGTTTCTAATCATTGATGATCCAAGCGTATGTCACACGACATACACAACTTAGCCTAGACTTATCACCAATTAACTGCCAATCAGTAGATAAGACGAAGTTATAATCATTAACACCCTCAATAATTAATAAGCTCATAGGCTAAAATACCTGTAAACATGTCAACCAGTTGATAATCGGATGTTTGCTAATTGTTAATAATGAGGAATTCGAGACTTAATGTGGACAAAATAGTGGAACAGTTGGAATCTGGGACAGAAGCAAATTTTAGGGGAAAATTGGTGTCCCGGCAAGACACGTTTTAGGAGGTTGATTTTCTGGGACATTCGGTGTCCCAGCGGGATGTATGGCATGTATGATTTACCTGATTACAGTATAGTGTATACCGTTATGCTCAATATATTGCACTTGTAAGTATCTACCTGATTATAGTGTGTACTTGTCAATATCTACCTGAGTATAGTATGTGTACTTGTCAATATCTACCTGATTATAGTATGTGTACTTGTCAATATCTACCTGAGTATAGTATGTGTACTTGTCAATATCTACCTGAGTATAGTATGTGTACTTGTCGATATCTACCTGATTATAGTATGTGTACTTGTCAATATCTATCTACCTGATTATAGTATGTGTACTTGTCGATATCTACCTGATTATAGTATGTGTACTTGTCGATATCTACCTGATTATAGTATGTGTACTTGTCAATATCTACCTGATTATAGTATGTGTACCTGTCGATATTTACCTGATAATCAGAATCACTAGCAGAGTTCAACCAATCCTGTAATCTCCAGTGATTGTCGATTCGTGTAGAACAGGGAATTTTTGAGTCAAAATCAAATGACATATCCGAGTTGTAGCTAATATCAGACAAACTTTGATTTTTTATTGATATGTTGCTAACACCATGTCCCACTAAATCATCACCTAAATGCTCTCGTGAGCCAAATGATTGATTGACAAGTTTGTTCTCCATCAATTTTTTTCCTTTACGATGGTCGTGTGCAATTTTACACTGAACGATTTCAAAACTGCAGTTTGATTCTGTGTCTGCATCATCACTATAATGTCCATATCCTTGTCTGTTCAAGTCTATCATGGATCCAGTGCTGATGTTACCTACCACTCTGCTTTGTTTACTGGTAGAAAATACATCTCCCGTTGACTGGCTTAATTGTCTAGAAACTCCCTCCTTTTTTAACTTAGACGATTTGTGGAAGTGTCCTCCAATCTTTTTATACCATTTTTTCTTTTTCTTTTGATGCCTAGACATGATGGCAGTTGCAGACGACATAACATTTTCTGGCTCAGAGGAAGACATATTTAAATGCTAATGTCTGGTATGCACAAAATTTGAAACGGCTACCAACTTGGCTACGAACTTGTTTTGACTATTTAACTTATATTCCATTTGAATCTCACATTACTAGCAGGGTTGATGTTGTTACTCATTCTTTGTGTAAACACATAGTAATTTACCTCACTTCCCTTTCCTAATCCTATACACAGATCTTGCAATCGTCACTTCCCCCTTTTCTCCCAGTTTATACCTTCTGTCACTTGACGTGTGTGAAATTTTAAGGTCAAATAAGCAAATGTGATATATATCATCAAAATCTTACCTAAACAAATAAATATGAACTATCTATGCCCTGGAGGAGGTTATTTCATTCATGTGTATATATACATAAAGACTTTATCTCCCTGAGGCGATGTGTTGATGTGTCGTAATAGCATACACAGTAAGTGTCCATTGTAAAGTTAATACTATATAAGTCATCTGAATGAGACAGTGTGTTATCTTGTCCTGTTTATTCCTTCAATGAAACCAACACACAACCTTCTTACTATGATCAGGATGAATCATGATTAATACACCACGCTTCAATTTCCAAAATTACGTTAAATCATGAATATTCATGCACTTAAACCACACAAGTGCAAAGTGTCTTAGCATGCTAAGTGTCAATAATCTTGTTTACCATCCATTGTAGAAAGAAATAAAAGCTTTGATGCAATAACTAGCAATTACAGTCAATTCTTTTGTAACTCGGCCTTATCACAAACCATTTAGACTGGATTTTGTCTGCTACAGCATTCATGTGTACCATGGAGAATATATCTAATTCACAGTACCTAGATAAAGCCTGTGGTGTGATAACAGTATTTGGCAAATCTCTTGTAACGAAAATCTGAAAAGAGGTCTAATTGTTTCTTTCTCTACGGAATTAATTCATTGATTTGTCCGGTACAGGCTTCTTTTATTAATGCTATTTGTCATGGTGATTAATGTATAATTATAAAAAATTCCAAAAGATTTCCAAAAAATGTGTATTGATGTACCGGAAATTGAAGCACACATATTCACACACAAATTGAAGTTCAGATTTATAGCTAAGTAAAAACAGGAAATATATTAAGACCCCACAGAAATCAATTCACATCACTGTTATATATGCATTGAGTCGTTTTGATACAAAATGACGTTTTACTTCCAATCACTATGGATTATCTGTCCTGCAACTCAACTTGTTCAATAGACTGACAAAATATGCACAGATACATGTCTTTGAATGTATACTTAATAATTCCCACGAGTCACATCTTGTTCAATCCGTATCGTATCATACCAAACTGTCTCTCCCTCGTATCCAGGATAATTTTATAATTGCATTTCAAAACAACACTTTCGATATGATTATGCAAATATATATTCAATATTTACTTATCAGTTCAGTGATTTATGCATTATTGAAACAGTTCGATATCATCATTTCAAGCTATCAACAAGATGAAAATGTCAACGAATATGTTTTAGGAGTGCGTAAGAACATTTTAATAATGTACATGTCTTAACGAAGTGTTTCACACATCCATGATGACTCAATATGAGACTGAAATTGTTGGCAGAGAAAGTCAATTATTGATATATTCAGATGATGTAAAAATCAAAATTGCCATTTTCATAACTCAACTGAAAATTAAAAAAAAAGAAAAACATAACAAGGCAAGATATATTAGAACATATCAAGGTCAAGCAAACCGCAATATATTAAAACATATCAAGGTCAAGCAAACCGTGATATATTAGAGCATATCAAGGTCAAGCAAATCATGATATATTAGAACATATCAAGGTCAAGCAAATCATGATATATTAGAGCATATCAAGGTCAAGCAAATCATGATATATTAGAACATATCAAGGTCAAGCAAACCGTGATATATTAGAGCATATCAAGGTCAAGCAAATCATGATATATTAGAACATATCAAGGTCAAGCAAATCATGATATATTAGAGCATATCAAGGTCAAGCAAATCATGATATATTAGAACATATCAAGGTCAAGCAAACCGTGATATATTAGAGCATATCAAGGTCAAGCAAATCATGATATATTAGAACATATCAAGGTCAAGCCAACTGTGATATATTAGAACATATCAAGGTCAAGCCAACTGTGATATATTAGAACATATCAAGGTCAAGCAAACCGTGATGTATTAGAACATGTCAAGGTCAAGCAAACTGTGATATATTAGAACATATCAAGGTCAAGCAAACTGTGATATATTAGAACATATCAAGGTCAAGCCAACTGTGATATATTAGAACATATCAAGGTCAAGCAAACTGTGATATATTAGAACATATCAAGGTCAAGAGTCCATGTAGGTGAAATTTCATGATTTTATCAAATTAAAGTAAAACTGTTATAATATCCAAAAAAAAAAAATAATAATAATAGAAAATGACTACAATGATGACATAGTGTACAATCTTTTTTGACCAGTAGCGTATATATCGCTGAAATACAATTTTTGTATCCAGAACTCCCAAATTGTCTGTATATATGAAGATGAAATATTTGCATTTTGAACTGGGATTTTTTTTTATACATTCAATAAAATTCATTATTATTTTATTAAAGTTTATGCTTTTCAAACATTCTTTGCAGTTAGTTAGATCATCTATCTGTACGTGTATGTGTTTGAGAGTGTGTATCTGTTTGCATGTGTGTGTGTACCTGTGTGTGTGTGTGTGTGTTTGTGTGTTTGCATGTGTGTGTACATGTGTGTTTGTGTGTGTGTGTGTGTGTGTGTGTGTGTGTGTGTGTGTGTGTGTGTGTGAGGAATCTCGCTATTAAGATCACTAAACTGATGGACTAATAGTGGTCTGATTAGTATTGAAGGTGGTCTACTAAGAGAGGATCTTTCTGCATTTAAAGATCAATTGAAGAAATTTTCAAAGGACAATATGTTTACCATCTGAAATGTGAGTTAATCTTCTGTGCAAAGTGGTCTTTTAGTGATGTTCCACTTTGTATATATACCGGTAGATTTTTGATACTTGAAAATCTTTGTGCAACAAACGGGGCCTTCTTGATCAAGTGGTTAGAGCATCAGGCTTTAAACCATGAAGTCTCTCATTTCTTGTCAGTGCAAGTTTGAGCCCTGCTGGAATATAAGCTGATTTTTGTGAGAAAGTTTGCCAGTGCACTTGCGAAAGACTGGTGGTCTCTTTTCGGGTACATTTTAACCAAGTTCTCTGCACCAATAAACACTGGCATATAACACCATAATAACAGCTGATAATGTGAAAAATGCACCCCTTCCTCTTTTTTTGCAATCTTAAAAAATTCATAAAAAATTCTAGAAATTAAATTTCTGCAAAATTCTTGCACAAAAACATGTCTTCACCTAATTACAAGTAAAACACATTAAATGAATGCATCAAAGTGAATGCAAGGGGAGATAATTGAGGAAATCATGCAAAAATTAATGAAAATGACAAAGTCCAAAAAGACCTCAAAAATGTGTCTAAAATAATATATTCCAATTTTTATGAAAAATACAAACTTGAATCATACATCCATGTAGATATCTCAGAAACAATCTGTTTTTCAATTCATGCAGCGGTTCTGGAGAAGAAGATTTTTAAAGAGGGGTGCCTTTTGGGACCTATTCTGTCCCACCCTGGATCCACCCCTGGGCCAATGTGGCTGAAAAGTACAAAATTTGTAAAGGATCTTGAGCACTTGCTTCCTGTCAATTTTTCTCAAAATCCCTTCAGTGGTTTCAGAGATGAAGTCGAAAATATGAAAAGTTTATGGACAGACGCCGGACAAGGAGAGATCACAATAGCTCACTTGAGCCTATGGCTCAGGTGAGCTAAAAACTGTTAAGCGTGACATAAAACACATTCAAAATTCAAGTTCAAATTGTACAACAAACAAGGATTGCAACTGAAAATTTCTTCCTTCAAAATCAATTTTTATCTATGATTCATAGCACAGACTGATGTCATATAGAGTGTGTAGATCAAAGATGTCTGCAGTGCCACGATCACTGATGTGTGTGTGTATGTATGTACATACCGTATTTGACCTAAAAAGGTGCCGAGCACGGGTAATTGTAGTACAGGGCCTTTATTTTGACATTTTTTCTTTCACAATAAACATTTTGATTAAAATGTATATAACTGTTTGTATTGAATTAATTACTTTGTAATCCCGTCTGATGTATTAATAGGGAAAAGAAACAATGTAGCAAAATTTGTTACTCACTAAATCAAGATTTACTGTTTGAACTGCGAGATCAGGAAGCAGGCATTACGACTATGAGTGATACATGCCTAACACAGATGCTTCATTGAAACCGACAATTTGGACAATTTCTTTGATTTAATGCGATCTCTGACATTCAAAGTGTAAAACTGGTATTATGCGATATTTTGGTAATTGTGGACAGTTTAAAATTACAGCAGTAGAAGAAATGGGGAAGTTTGAATGACAACACTTCGCTTGAAATCCCGAACCTGAATTTAGTTTTATAAAGTGATGGAGTAATCCAAAGTATTGCTTACAACATAGTTAAAAGATGTTATTTTGCAATTTTGCGGCCATAGTTGATATTTTTATTGAACCAAAAAGAAAAAAGTATGATGATGTCGGGTGGTAATCTAAACTAATTAAAAATAAAAAGGCAAACATTTTTCAAACAGTCAGTATATCTGCATGAAAAAAATATCCAGGGGCACCCTTATTATAGCAGGCACACTTTCAAGGACAAATACAGTATGTATGTGTGCATGTATATATACATGTGTATGTATGTGTGTTGTGCATGTGTGTGTGTCCACACATATCTAATAAGTGGAGGTGGATGAGTACCGGTATGTGTGGGGGTATATGTGTTTGTTCAATATACAAAAACAGCCAGACAACAACATCAGGCCAAAATAACCCTATCTACAGGACCCCTAACCATGGAAAATGAAATTCAGTTTGTTTTTCTTCCTTTACTAATGTGTAAAGTTGCATCCTCAGGTAACTTAGTCACAGCAACTCGCAGGTGAAATACTCAGACACCACATACAAGATAAGAATTAGCAGAATGGTGTTCTAGTAGTCAAGTTCAGAATTTTAAGGGTGATGTGACCTACAGCTTACATGGCTATAGATGATAAAGTCTTCTGACTCAGATGACCTATAAAATGGTATGGAAGATTAAAAAAAGAAGAAAACCATTAATTAAATCTGAGTAAAAATAGAAACTAGGTCGAACACTGTTTGAAAGGATGAAACAATATGACATAAAATGATCTCTTAGTAATGACTGAAGGCTTTCAAAGGTTTGTATAACAAATCTATTTTGTAACACCATTATAAGTATTTACATTGATTTTATACTTGTTCCACCACTTTATACGGCTTCCTGTACCAAATGTTACACGAAAAAACAATCCAGTGAAAGGAAATGCCCAAGTTCCACAGAAATATAAAATGAAACCTAGAAAATCTTTTAATCAAAAACTTTAAGTTCTGGAGTATATACAAGATCATAGTACTGTTTTTCCTTTTTTTCTCTTTCTCGTACAGATTTTTATCAGTCAATAATGATTTAGAATTTCTTCTAGGCGGAATCACACATCCGTTTGTTGTTGTTTTCCTTACATATCTATTTATGTATAGTGATCAATGGTTGTGTCAGTCATTGGTATTGAGATTAGAATGTCAACATTGCTGAACTTAAGATTAATTTTATACACAGGTGAAAAGATGAAGAAATCTTATTCTTAAATATGTTTGATGTAATGATATTGACCAACTTAATATTTTGATTACATTATTGTAAGATTTTCATCTGAGAGAGAGAGAGACAGAGAGAGAGAGAGAGAGAGAGAGGGGGGGGGTTGAATTACCAATTCCCCTAAACCACAATTGATGGGATAGAGAGAGAGAGAGAGAGAGAGAGAGAGAGAGAGAGAGAGAGAGAGAGAGAGAGAGAGAGAGAGAGAGAGAGAGAGAGAGAGATTTACAGATGAAATCCTGATATAAATAAGTTTCCCTTGACTTGGATGCATACACTCACACAACCACCCCCCCCCCCCAAAAAAAACACACACACACACACACAAAAAACATTACATTACATCTACCTCTGCCAGATACAATACAGTGAAAGAAAGTTTTTAAGACTTTAGCCTCAAGCTGTTACTTTTAAATGTTTATATTTTTACTGATTTCCTATGGGAATGATGAATCAAATAATTTCTCTCCAAGAGATGAATAAAGTAGAATATTGATGCAATCTGTTGAATGTGCTGACTTCCTTTGTTTTATTGTTTGTTGAAGCACTTTTAATTGTTTTTATTTTTTCCAATACCATGATGCAGGATCAATATATACTGATATGTATGATACACAAGGTGAATCAATTCTCAGAAGGAGTTTCTCCAAATATAATCAAACTTGTCTATAAAGGACACTTAAAGGAATAGGCAAAGGTAGCCATTATAGACAGGTGGCCTTTATAAAGAGGTTTATTCATCATGAAAAGATAAAAGTTATGTTTGATTGACCTTTAAAGGCAGGTGTCCTCTATACATAGGTGACCTTCAATGCAAGTTTGGCTGTACCTATAAATTCAGTATGATTAGATAATGTACTAGATACAGTAAAACTTGACAAAATGTATACTAAACCCAGTTTACACAAGAATACACAACAAGTTCCTTGTATACTAAACCCAGTTTACACAAGAATACACAACAAGTTCCTTGTATACTAAACCCAGTTTACACAAGAATACACAACAAGTTCCTTGTATACTAAACCCAGTTTACACAAGAATACACAGCAAGTTCCTTGTATACTAAACCCAGTTTACACAAGAATACACAACAAGTTCCTTGTATACTAAACCCAGTTTACACAAGAATACACAACAAGTTCCTTGTATACTAAACCCAGTTTACACAAGAATACACAACAAGTTCCTTGTATACTAAACCCAGTTTACACAAGAATACACAACAAGTTCCTTGTATACTAAACCCAGTTTACATAAGAATACACAACAAGTTCCTTGTATACTAAACCCAGTTTACACAGAATACACAAGTTCCTTGTATACTAAACCCAGTTTACACAAGAATACACAACAAGTTCCTTGTATATTAAACCCAGTTTACACAAGAATACACAACAAGTTCCTTGTATACTAAACCCAGTTTACACAAGAATACACAACAAGTTCCTTGTATACTAAACCCAGTTTACACAAGAATACACAACAAGTTCCTTGTATACTAAACCCAGTTTACACAAGAATACACAACAAGTTCCTTGTATACTAAACCCAGTTTACATAAGAATACACAACAAGTTCCTTGTATACTAAACCCAGTTTACACAGAATACACAACAAGTTCCTTGTATACTAAACCCAGTTTACACAAGAATACACGACAAGTTCCTTGTATACTAAACCCAGTTTACACAAGAATACACAACAAGTTCCTTGTATACTAAACCCAGTTTACACAAGAATACACAACAAGTTCCTTGTATACTAAACCCAGTTTACACAAGAATACACAACAAGTTCCTTGTATACTAAACCCAGTTTACACAAGAATACACAACAAGTTCCTTGTATACTAAACCCAGTTTACACAGAATACACAACAAGTTCCTTGTATACTAAACCCAGTTTACACAAGAATACACAAGTTTCCTTGTATACTAAACCCAGTTTTACACAAGAATACACAACAAGTTCCTTGTATACTAAACCCAGTTTACACAAGAATACACAACAAGTTCCTTGTATACTAAACCCAGTTTACACAAGAATACACAGCAAGTTCCTTGTATACTAAACCCAGTTTACACAAGAATACACAACAAGTTCCTATATCAGTTACCATAATCAACCCATTAAGCACTCAGGGTGCTACAAAAATTAGGAAAAAGGGGTGGTCACTTAAAGGGACCAATTAATAATCAAACTGATGTAAAACAGTTAATTTTTATAAGGAACAGTGGTAAAGTTGTTGTACTTATTACCAAGAACACCTATCAACAAAATTCTGTTGCTGGGAGGGGCTACAGATAAACTGTTACTTACGGTTTTTCAGGTCCACATCTCCTTGTCAACCATCTAAAATAGATTCTGATCACATGTAAAAAAAAAAAAAAGGAGGGGGAACCGGCGCTTATAGGGACATGGGCGGTTAATGGGTCGAATACGGTATTTGGAAAATGCAACCTGTCACATTGCATCACTTCAAACCTACCAAAACTATTCAAATCATGTTAAAACCAGAAACCATAACCTAAATCCAGTTTTCTGTCAATAAATTCACCCTAACTTTAAAACCGTTTTTATAATCACTGAACGTAAAGTAAATCCCGAATTTCCTTTTGTAAAACTCTAAACAAGTCTTAAAAAGAGAAAATTAAGCACATATTTCATCCTGAGCTTTTTATCATTTATAAATATACAACGTCCTTAGAGACAAGTACAGTAAAACCTGTATATAGGGGCCACCCAAGGGACCAGAGAATATTTACCTTTATGTGCAGGTGACCCTTATACACAGGTTCAATTTAGTTGAAGTATGCAGTCAAGGGACTTTTCTAAAGTGGCCTTTATAGACAGGTGATCCTTATATAGAGGTGGCCACTATAGCAGGTTTTACTGTAGTTGATGGTTATATTACAAATAATGAAGGCAATAATGTTTTATTCTCTATTGGGTTTTTATTATAATAAAATACCTAATACAAAATAACATTAACTATCCTTCATAGCTTTCATACTTTAGTAATTTCCCATCTCTTTCTTTATGGTATTTCAATATGTGTTGACTTGCAATGCCAAGGGAAACATAAAACTAAGAACTTGAGAAACAGAATTTCTTTTGCATTTATAAACTTTATGATTATCACAGTTTTTCCTACGATCATTCATATTCCTTGACCTTTCCAGCAATACTGGGCCTCACAAATAGTACTGGGCCTTACAAGTGATGTTTGACCTCACAGGCAATACTGGGCTTCACAAATAGTACTGGGCCTTACAAGTGATGTTTGACCTCACAGGCAATACTGGGCTTCACAAATAGTACTGGGCCTTACAAGTGATGTTTGACCTCACAGGCAATATTGGGCTTCACAAATAGTACTGGGCCTTACAAGTGATGTTTGACCTCACAGGCAATACTGGTCCTCACAAATAGTACTGGGCCTTACAAGTGATGTTTGATCTCACAAGCAATACTGGGCCTTACAAGAGATGTTTGATCTCACAAGCAATACTGGGCCTTACAAGAGATGTTTGATCTCACAAGCAATACTGGGCCTCACAAATAGTACTGGGCCTTACAAGTGATGTTTGACCTCACAGGCAATACTGGGCTTCACAAATAGTACTGGGTCTTACAAGTGATGTTTGACCTCACAGTCAATACTGGGCTTCACAAATAGTACTGGGCCTTACAAGTGATGTTTGACCTCACAGGCAATATTGGGCTTCACAAATAGTGCTGGGCCTTACAAGTGATGTTTGACCTCACAGGCAATACTGGTCCTCACAAATAGTACTGGGCCTTACAAGTGATGTTTGATCTCACAAGCAATACTGGGCCTTACAAGAGATGTTTGATCTCACAGGCAATACTGGTCCTCACAAATAGTACTGGGCCTTACAAGTGATGTTTGATCTCACAAGCAATACTGGGCCTTACAAAAGATGTTTTATCTCACAAGCAATACTGGGCCTTACAAAAGATGTTTGATCTCACAAGCAATACTGGGCCTTACAAAAGATGTTTGATCTCACTAGCAATACTGGGCCTTGCAAGTGGTATTGGATTTCCCAAGAGTGTATTGATCATCTAATACATGGTTATGGTAAATATATAGACCATCAAATACATGGGTATGGTAAATATATAGACCATCTAATACATGGGTATGGTAAATATATAGACCATCTAATACATGGATATGGTAAATGTATAGACCATCTAATACATGGGTATGGTAAATATATAGACCATCTAATACATGGGTGATGTAAATATATAGACCATCTAATACAAGGGTATGGTATATATATAGATCATCTAATACATGAGTATAGTTAATGTATAGACCATCTAATATATGAGTATGGTAAATGTATAGACCATCTAATACATGGATATGGTAAATGAATAGACCATCTAATACATGGGTGATGTAAATATATAGACCATCTAATACATGGGTATGGTAAATATATAGATCATCTAATACATGAGTATAGTTAATGTATAGACCATCTAATACATGGGTATGGTAAATATATAGACCATCTAATACATGGGTGATGTAAATATATAGACCATCTAATACATGGGTATGGTAAATATATAGATCATCTAATACATGAGTATAGTTAATGTATAGACCATCTAATATATGAGTATGGTAAATGTATAGATCATCTAATAAATGGGCATGGTAAATGTATAGATCATCTAATACATGGGTATGGTAAATATATAGACCATCTAATACATGGGTATGGTAAATATATAGATCATCTAATATATGGGTATGGTAAATATGTAGACCATCTAATACATGGTTACATGAATGTTATATATCACCCTGGAATTCAGGGATATCATTTTATGGTACATCAACACACTGGCACCAGAAAACATCTAATACACAGGTAAGGTCACGTAACAGGGATTTTCCTAGACCACTGTTGGGTCTGGATTAAAGAACAATCCCAATGCCAAATGGCCTGCATTTTCCCCCAAAATATACAAAAATTCCAAATCTGGAATTTCAAAATTAAGAATAAAGTATTTTCAAACAAATGTGTCAAATTAAGCTTTTCTGTTTCTGTTAAAATGAATTCAATTTTTAGGGCCTTGGACCCAGACTTCATGAGGTAGGAAAAAGCCAGCATAACATCACATCAAATATTTATTAATTACAAAAATATAGAATATTACATATATAACATTTAGTTGGTAACCATTTACATTAACAAGTCTTATGACATGTAGGTGTGCTGCAATATTATTTATCATCTGTTTAAATATGTATTAATGACTGCCATAAGCTGTTAGCTCATAATTACAGTAACACCTATATGTAAGGTAATGCTGGGCGGTCCATTGTAAATTAGCACATTCTCTTTGTGACATTTGATTAATAAAACTGGTTTTTAGAAACAGCATTTTGAATGTGACTCAGTGCCGAAGTAAATAATTTTACATTTTTTGTACAATATATTTATACAATCAATGTCATACATGTACATACTGGGCCTCAAAAACAACACTCAATCTTTCTAGCAATACTGGGCCTCACAAATAGTATTGGGCCTTACAAGTGATGTCTGACCTCACAAGCAATACTGGGCCTCACAAATAGTATTGGGCCTTACAAGTGATGTCTGACCTCACAAGCAATACTGGGCCTCACAAATAGTACTGGGCCTTACAAGTGATGTTTGACCTCACAAGCAATACCGGGCCTTGCAAGTGGTACTGGATTTCACAAGGGGTACTACCGATAGATTTTCCAAGGGATACTTTGTTTTTAAGATTGATGCTTGGTCTCGCACGCAGTATTGGGTCTCACAATGGATACAAGGCTTCACAACTAACACTGGGCCTCACAAGCAGTTCTGGGACTTTCAAGTGGTACTGGGTCTTAAATTGGCAAAAAGGTAGTACGTTGTCTTACAAGTGATGCTTGGTCTGACAAGCAGTACTGGGTCTCAAAAGTGGTACTAGGTTTCACAAGCAGTACTGGGTTTGTTTGTTTGTTGTTGTTTAACGTCCCACTCAAGAATCTTTCACTCATATGGAGATGTCATCAAATGCCGGTGAAGGACTAAAAATTTTGGCCTATGATCAGCACTTATGGTCATTGAGCAGTGAGTGTTCTTTTCTTTTCGGGACCTCAATTTTTACTGTCTCAGTCCGAAGGACAGGAAACCGACCTGCTGCCGGCTAGACTCAAGAGTCGAGTGCGCTACCGACTGAGCCAGGCCAGCTCAAAGTAGTACTGGGACAGATCCCTTCAAAATATGTATTGATTGTTCCTTTGCCAAACTGGGAATTTTTGCATATTTTGGGACAAAATACACGGCATTAATGTACTGGAAATCAGACCAGTCACTGGGCTCCAGAACAGCCTGCAGTATAGGAAAAACAAATATTAATCAGGACAAGAGGCCCATATTTTCTGTTTACTTAGGTGTCTGTGACATTGACCTTTGACCCCATGACTTTGAAATTTAGTCAGAATGATCCTTAGATAATTCTTAAAAACTTTCTCGTATATCTTTATATACAAAAAGTCAATCAGGTTTTAGTTATTAAGCCATTTGTATACAACTGTGCCTTCTTATTCAAGTGCCCCTTTAAATTGGCATACATTGTAAATACTGACTGTATAATAATGCATACAAAATTTGAAAGTCATATGATTAATGGTTCATTAGAAGATTTTAAAAGATGTACCAAGTTTTGGTCCTTTTGGGGTCCCTATGGATCCTAGCCCCTTATATTTTCTGTTTACCTAGGTGTCTGTGACCATGACCTATGATCCCATGACCTTGACATTTTGTCAAAATGACACTTAGATAATTCCTAACAACTTTCTCATATACCTTTGTATACAAAAAGTCAACCAGTTTTGAGTTACTAAACAATTTGTAATACAATTGTATCCTATGTTACTGAAGCACCCCTAAGTGGCTTGTTTATGAACAGATTTCATTTTTGTTCACAAACTTTGTAGATATTGACTTAACAATCATGCATACAAAATTTGAAAGTCATCTGATCATTGGTTTATGAGAAGAAGATTTTTAAAGATGCACCAAGTTTGGATCCTTTTTGGCCCCTTTTGGAGCCCTTATGGCTTCACATGGGCATGCTATATGCCAAGTTTGGTTAATAATGGCCCACTGATTCTTGAATTCTTGAGAAGAAGTTGAAAATGTGTAAATGTTAACAACGGACAACACACGACGACAGACGACAGACGATCACAATAGGTTACCATGAGCCTTTGGCTCAGGTGACTTAAAAAGCAGGGGAATAGACAACCAGTTCCTGTTCAGTCTATGTACATACTAATAACTGACCAACCCCTGAAAACAATGGACTCTTCTGTACATCAATGACTTAGTCCAGTCCAAATGTGTCTTTAGGGGATGAATGAGTTTAAATGACCAAATGTGTATATCATGATTTACAAGGCAAACACTAATCTGCATACTGTGGCATTTCAAAATTACAGTGCTCATACTATAAACAATATGTATTTCATAGCACCAATAAACAAAACAAAACCCTCCAGGGATAAGCTATAACATCACTATAATGTCCAATTTATGAATGCTTTGGAGTTTCCAGAATTCACAATTTAATAATCTAATGTAGAAGGAAAGTCAAACAATTGTCCGTGGGGGTAAATTTTCCTAAATTTAGGGAATATAATTCAACTTTATCATATGGTTTACATGTGGTTTACAATACATCTAAATTAATACATAAAACATCGAAAGTATTAGATATGGCTGGTTAAGTGATTCTGTACAATATATTGTTGATCAGATGAATGCCAGCTCCTGTGGGCGAAATGCACATTTTCTGAACTGTCTGTCAACCATGTATTCTCCAGTCAGGCTCATAAATACAAGCTCTTTGATACAAAACAGAAACGTAGTAAAACTACTGATAAAACAAGAATGTAGAAAAACAAAAACTTATCATAATATTTGATCCCCAACAGATACTTGTATAACTCAAGTTTGAAATTTTACTCAAATTTTAACCAAACAAAATTAGGTCATGACCTTGACCTTGAAAACAGAGGGCTTCTTTCTCTTGACATGAGGAGTACATATACCACAAGTAAGAATTCGGTTTTTGGTCTGTACTTTGCCTACAAGTTTTCTTCTTCTTCTTCAGTTTTACTTTGTGATCCTGACTTTTGACCTTGACAAACAATAGATGACTCCCTCTCTCCATAAAGGGTATGTGTGCCAAGTTTGAGAACCCTATGTACAATGCTTTGGTCTGTAACTTGCCTACGTATTATTTTTACTCAAAGCAAAATATGACCTTGACCATTTACCTCTGACCTAGAGAAATGATAGGCATCTTCCTCTAGAGACCTATAGGGATTGTATGTACCAAATTTGAGAATCATTATAAAGTTCAAAGGTTTGGTCTGACTACCTTGCCTTCATATTGCTGACAGATGGGCAATGCATCTGTTCTACTAAAGAAAAAAACAAGAGGCCCAAAGGGCCTTAACGGTCACCTGAGGGAAATGTATAATTGGGAAAGGTTCATTGGAATAGAAGGTCCTTTTTAAAGGAGGCTGTGTCAAATAATTTGCATTTTGTGTTTATTAAAACTGTGTCAAATATGGGTCTTTGGGGTTTTTACTTATAATTCAAACGTTGCTTTCAATGCCTTCATTTGTGACACTATATATTAAACTTTTCAAATAATAGGAAAAAACTGTTTAAAACGCAAAAAATCCACTGAAAAGGGGAAATAACTCCCATAATGGTTGACCCGGCAGTTTGGCCCTGTTCACTTTTTCTGTAGGTCTTTGCATGCTGTACATTTTTCCTACTATCATTTTTCTCTATATACATGTATTATACTTTATAGATCATAGGACAAAACAGTTCAAAACTTAAGAAATCCACTGAAAAGGGAAAAACTTCCATACGGGTCGACGCGGTAATTTCGGCCCTGTGGACTTTTTTGCAGACCTTTGCATGCTGAATATTTTTGCTTATTTCACTTTTGCTTTACATATCATACATTTCAAGATAAAGTTGAAAAACAGCCCAAAACATGAATAAGTGGGCTGTTTATTGACAGAATAAATTTTTCAAAATGTCAGAAATCCAATTACACTTCAATAAGCATTGACCTGACAATTTCAACCATGTTAACTTTTTTTGTAGATCTTTGCATGCTGAACATATTTGCTTCTTTCACTTTTACTTTGGCAATTATACTTTTCAAGATAATGTCCAAAAAGCATCCAGAAACATGAAAACTCAACTTAAAAGGGGAAATAATTCCCATAAGGGGTGACCTGACAATTTTGGACCTATTGAATTTTTTGTAGATGTTTGTGTGCTAATAATTTTTGCTTCTTTCACTATCTCTCTATTATACTTTTCAAGATAATGTTAAAAAACTTCCAAAACATGAAACATCTACTTAAAAGGAGAAATAACTCCATATATGGAGTGATATGACAATTTCGGTTCTATGACTATTTGGTAGATCTTTGCATGCTGAATATTTTTGCTTCTTACACTTTAACCCTACATATTATAGTTTTCAAGATAATGCCAAAAAACATCCAAAAACATGAAAAATCTGCAAAAAAGGGAAATAACTCTGATAAAGGATGACCTGACAATTTTAGCCCTGTTAACTTTTTTTGTAGATCTTTGCCTGCTGACCATTTTTGCTTCTTTCACTTTCTCTCTATCTATTATACTTTTCAAGATAATGTAAAAAAAACACCCCAAAACATGAAAAACAAAAATTCATGTAAAAGGGGAGATAACTCTTATAAGGAGTGATCTGACAATTCAGTCCTATAAATTATTTGTAGATCTTTGCATGCTGAACATATTTGCTCCTTTTACTTTCTCAGTATCTATTATACTTTTCAAGATAATGTCAAAAAACTTCCAAAAACATGAAAAATCAACTTAAAAGGGGAAATAACTCACATAAGGGTGGACCTGACAATTTCCACCAAAATGAAATATTTGTAGATTTTTGTAAGGTGTTCCTTTTAAGGTAATGGTTTCTTTCTGTGGCTTTAATAATTTTTTAGATACATACATTAAATCAAAAATATCTGCTGACTCATTCGTTCTATATATAGATATGACAGCCATATCTGGTCCTAGCCCTTTTCATCTGCAAACTTTATGTGGCTTTTCTATCAAGTTTTGCTCAAATTAGAACAATGGCTCTTGAGATGTAGTCAAAAATATCTAAAATTTTACAAAAAAAACCTTACATTTTCCATTTACTTAGGTGTCTGTGACCTTGACCTTTGACCCCATGACCTTGAGAATTTGTCAAAATGATCCTTAGATAATTCCTAAGAACTTTCTTTTATATCTTTGTATAAAAAAAGTCAATCAGTTTTGAGTTATTAAACAATTTGCAATACAATTGTAATCTGCATCACTGAAGCGCTCCCTAGTGCCTCATTTACGGACAGATTTCAATTTCATTCGCAAACTTTATAGATATAGATTTAACCATCATGCATACAAAATTTGAAAGTCATCAGATTATTGGTTCATGAGAAGAAGATTTTTAAAAATGTACCAAGTTTTGGTCCTTTTTGGTCCCTTTTGGGGCCCCTATGGCGGCTTCACATGGGGATGCTATATACTAAGTTTGGTTAAAATTGCCCCACTGGTTCTTGAGAAGTCAAAAATGTGTAAAAGTTAACGACGGACAACAACAGACAAAAGACAATCGCAATAGGTCACCCTGAGCCTTTGACTCAGGTGATCTAAAATGTAAGTTATAAATATCTAATACAGCAGTGGTGGTAGGCTTAAAAGTATATTAAAAAAAAGTAAATAAAAAATTCAGAAAAAAATTTGCACTTTAAAAATGCAGATGACAGTGGAATTATCGTTATCTAAATCATCTCAAGCAAGCTAGAAGATAATATCTGATAACACTTAGGACATGCAATGTAAATCATTGATTGTCTATGACTGGCGATTCTTGGACTCCCAAATGCATTTGACATGTCAAGATTATCATCACCAGATAGAGATTTTGGTAATATCTATTTCTCTGAATCAATAAACATGAAAACTACACATATCTATATTTTCCTTTCATATTATCAATCAATAATAGTAACCCATCTACACCTGAAAATAATGGACTCTACTGAAAATAAATGGCAATTCAGACTAGTCCAAATGTGTCTCTTTGTATATCGACATCACAAAATTTATAAATTTATATATGTTTATATGTGATGCGAGGATAACAGTACATACCTCATAATTCAGTCAAATCTCTAAAAATAGAAATACATTACACAACTGTCAGACTTCAAGCTGGCAAAATTTAATAAAGAAACAAAACCTCTCTGTCATTAAATCTAAGTGCATGTAGAATTTATCATAAAAATTAATCAGGGATATATATCATCTTGACATATCTTATTAAATCCTACATACTCTTTACTGTAATTAAAAACAAAACTTTTTGAACTTAAAAATGCTAGATGATTTTGTGAAACAGTAGGTATGTCGATACTTGTATGGGCCTATATCACTCACCTGAGCAACATCTATAAACATGAAAAAAAGACCAAGACAAATATGGCTAAAATTAAACAAACAAGAAATTTCATAATCCAAAATATTCTGTTTTTGTGGACATTAAGTCTAAAGAAGAAGTATGTCAAAGGAGAGGCCCCTCCATGTGTTTTTATCCCAATCCTGGATCCACCCCTTGGCACAATTGGCAGGAAAAACAGCAACACTTGTAGGAAAACATGAGTTCTAAATCCCTGCCAAGTTTTGTTAAAATCTATTGACTGTTTCTAAAAAGATGAATGTGTTGCAGTATTTGACTTTTTATATACCCATTTAGCCTTTTCAGTGGAATAAATGAGAAATCACTCAGAACCTGATTATAAACATTATTTCACTTAACAATGGGGGTGAAAACAAAAAGACTACAAAATATGTCAAACATTTTATTTCAGAACAAAACAAAAGACAACAATACTTATTAACACATCGTCTTAATCCCTCAACACATTTGTCCCTGTTTCTAGAAATATGATTTCAGCAAGATTTCTTTCCAAAAAAGCATTGCTCTCCCTAATTAAAGGTAAATCACATAAAATGAATGCTTCATTGTGAATCAAGGGGAAGGACATAAAAGAAAACCTACAAATACAAGAGCACCAGAAACAGTAAAAAATATGTCATGAATAAATTGGGAAAAGGTTCATCATTTATAGAAAAGTTTGACTGCCATGGTGACCTTGACCTTTGAAGTATGACTGTGAGTCAAGGTCATGACACATATCGTCATTGAAAAAATCTAATATGTGAAGTCTGAAAACATTCTTTTTATTGTGGCATGCAAGATATTCTCCAAACTAATCAAGAGGCCCAGTGGGCCTTAACAGTCAACTGAGCATAACATAATTAACTCCCATAAGCATTGACCTGACAATTTCTGCCCTACTGACATCTCTGTAGATCTTTGCATGCCAAACATTTTTGCTTCTTTCACTCTATCTCTATCTACTATACTTTTCAAGATAATGGACAAAACATGAAAAATCCACTAAAAGGGGAGATAACTCCCATAATCACTGATTTGAGTTTCTACCCTTTTACTTTTTATGTAGATCTAAATTGTATGCAGATCAATTTTGCTTCTTTTCTTTCTCTCTATCATAATTTTCATGGTAATGTAAAGAAAAACAGCCCAAAACATGGGAAATCTACATAAAAGTTGAAATAACTCATTATAAGAGTTGAACTGATGCTATCTGCCTTGTAGACTTTTTTTGTAGATTTTTGTACACTGAACATTTTGGCTTCTTTTACTCTATTATACTTTTCAAGATAATGTAAAAAACAAAACCCAAAACATAAAAAATCCCATAAAAAGGGAAAATAACTACCATAAGTGTCTACCTGACAATTACAGCCGAGTGTTAACTTTTTTGTAGATCTTTGCATGCTGAACATTTTTGCATCTTTCACTTTCTCTCTATCTATCATACATTTCAAGATAATGTCAAAAACATTAAAAGTCCACTTAAAAGGGAAAATAACTCCCATGAGGGTCAACCTGATAATTTCAGCCCTGTTGACTTTTTTGCAGATATGAATATTTTTGCTTCTTTTACTTTCAGACTATCTATTTTACTTCTCAAGATGTCAAAAAAAAAATCCAAAAACATGAAAAATCCATTTAAAAGGAAGAATAACTCACAATAGGGTCAAGCTGCTCATTTAAGGTAATACATTTTTTTCTAGTTTTAATAATTTGAGATACATGTATTGAAAATATTTGCTGATTCATTCGTTCTATATTTAGCCATGTCAGCCATGTTTTGTCCTAGCCCCTATTCATCTGCAAACTTAATGTGGCTTTACATGGTTATACTTCCTGTCAAGTTTGGTTTAAATTGGCCCATTGCTTTGTCAAAAAAGTTTAAAATTTCATAGAAAGGTGCCAGTGACCTTGAACTTTTACATGAAGTATGAATATATTATGGAGGGCATAAAGAAGTTGTACAAGTGAACAGATGTAGGGAAGAACACTGTCATAATATATAAATATAACATTCCTGTGTGGGTGGTTGTGGAAATCGTCACCCCGAGGAAATACATTGTCAACCTTGACAATGTATTTCCTCAGGGTGACAATTTTCACTACCACCCGATCAGGAATGTTACATGTATATCTATTATGTTATACCAATCCACTGTATTCAAGCATATATTATCCATTGAATTACTTATAACACAAAGTAAACTGCACAGCAGTATTATCTTTATACTTTATTTATACCTTCGATACCCAAAGAGTTCTCTGCGTCGATTTTGAATTTTAAGCCTCAAGCGAGCATGTCTTTTGGCTGACTTCAGCAAATATATTTGATAATGATATATCAATTCTGTCAAAATATTTAATTTCAGTTGTTGTTTCTTTCAGTTCCAGTCTGCGTCAAAGAAATGCATGCTACTTAACTCATATAGAGGTTACACCTAATTACTACATAGGAAAAACAAATGAACCATACACGCATCCATTTCTGTGCATGTGATACTTTTACTGAGTATATAATATCATAATTTATTATACCTTCTGTTAAAATCGAAATGTGACAATTTTAATGTCACCCGCTCAGTTAACAAAGATAAAGAAGCCAGGGCAGCATTAAAAAAATATAACATGCGCCAACGTTATGCATGTACAGCTCGTCCCAATGAGCCAGGGTGACATTCCGAAAAATGTCACATCCACCAATTTTATGCGTTCATCCCACCCAGTGAGAGCTTTTTGTTGTAGCCAAAATGTTTGTAGGGTATTTGTTTTGTATATTTTAGCTTGCTGGATAATAGTTGAGATGTAAAATATGTATAGTAACACATGTATGTCAAAGCAAACAAATATGACATTCGGTATAATAAAATAAATATTACATTCATGAGAGGGTGATATTGCATATTGCTTCGCCTCAGTCAATAATGCTTCCTTGCGAGGAAAATATGCAATATCATGCTCTCTTGAATTTAATATTTATATAACGTCACATCTTAAGTAGGAAAGAAGAAAAATGACAAAACCAGATGTCAAAAATTACTTTTTGAATTATACATCCATGTAGATCACTCAGATGCAATTATGTTTTCAATTCCTGCAGTGGGAGGGAAAAGGGACAAAATACTTTCTAATGTTTGTAAATATTAAATGATTATAAACAACAAAAATAATTACACTTTCAGAGTTACATCTGTACAAAATCATACAATTCAAGTTAAAAATTGCACTAACCTGTACAAAATCATATAATTCAAGTTTAAAGTAGCACTCAACTGTACAAAATCATACAATTAAACTTACACTAGCACTCACTTGCACAAAATCATACAATGAAACTTACACTAGCACTCACTTGCACAAAATCATATAATTCAAGTTTAAAGTAGCACTCAACTGTACAAAATGATACAATTCAACTTTGAAGTAGCACTCACTTGTACAAAATGATACAATTCAACTTTGAAGTAGCACTCACCTGTACAAAATGATACAATTCAACTTTGAAGTAGCACTCACTTGTACAAAATGATACAATTCAACTTTGAAGTAGCACTCACCTGCACAAAATGATACAATTCAACTTTAAAGTAGCACTCACCTGTACAAAATGATACAATTCAACTTTGAAGTAGCACTCACTTGTACAAAATCATACAATTCAACTTAAAGTAGCACTCACTTGTACAAAATCATATAATTCAACTGGTAAGTTGCACTCACCTACACAAACTCATACAATTCAACTTGAAGTAGCATTCACCTGCACAAAATCATATAATTCAACTTTAAAGTTACACTTACCTCTTCAAAATCATACAATTCAACTTTTAAACTTGCATGCACTCACCAGCACAAAATCATACAATTCAACAATTAAGTTACACTTACCTCTACATAATCATACAATTCAACAATTAAGTTACACTTACCTCTACATAATCATACAGTTCAACTTTTAAGTTGCACTTACCTCTACATAATCATACAATTCAACTTTTAAGTTGCACTTACCTCTACAAAATCATACAAAGAATCCTCACTCTCCGTTGATGTCTGACCTCTACATCTTTCAATAGAATATGTCCGATTTTTCATTTTCAGTTCCTTGTAAAATACTTCTGAAAATCTTCAGATCTCAATACATTACTAATCAAGTACTAATGTTGGAATTCTGTATGTATTGAAATTGAACACCCTGCAATTATCACATTACACGACTGACGTATACAGACAAGGTTCCAACAGTTTAGAATAAGAAACAGTTGATTTCAATTTTTTTTTAGAATCTTCTTTTTTAGATGTGAAAGTGATCCCATTCACAGAGTTATCAATATCGCACACACATATATCAATTAAGTTCAGCTATCCTGGCTCAAAGTAACTTAATATTGACCGAATATGAGCACTTCAACACAAACAGAAAATAGAAACACTTTCAAGACCCTGAATGTCAACCTCGGGAAAACATACCAAGTCACGAGGGAAAATACCACAATTCACAATCAAAGTCTTAAAATATTTAACAGTTTGCAATTAAACTCTGCAAAAGTTTATTTCTATCCTACTACTTGAATGGATAGTTTGAATGATTAATATCTTAGCGTTAGCTCTCGATTCTGCTTCTCACAGCATCATGCTCCATATCTCAGTCATCCTACTGGGTTTGAATATAAAAATAAACTAAAATAAGCCTGATTAGAATCTACTATCATTGATTAATCATCAAAAATTTGTTCTGATGACACAGCAGTTGCAATGTGGTGTTTATCTTTCTCTCTCTCATTCTCTCTGTTTTTCCATACCTCTTCTCTTTCTCTCTATTCCCTCTCTTGTTCTGTCAGGGCTACTCTCTTGCCCCCTCTCTCTTGTTCTGTCAGGGCTACTCTCTTGTCCCTTCTCTCTTATTCTGTCAGGGCTACTCTCTTGTCCCTTCTCTCTTATTCTGTCAGGGCTACTCTCTTGCCCCCTCTCTCTTGTTCTGTCAGGGCTACTCTCTTGCCCCCTCTCTCTTATTCTGTCAGGGCTACTCTCTTGTCCCTTCTCTCTTATTCTGTCAGGGCTACTCTCTTGTCCCTTCTCTCTTATTCTGTCAGGGCTACTCTCTTGTCCCTTCTCTCTTATTCTGTCAGGGCTACTCTCTTGTCCCTTCTCTCTTATTCTGTCAGGGCTACTCTCTTGTCCCTTCTCTCTTATTCTGTCAGGGCTACTCTCTTGCCCCCTCTCTCTTATTCTGTCAGGGCTACCCCTCTTGTCCCTTCTCTCTTGTTCTGTCAGGGCTACTCTCTTGCCCCCTCTCTCTTATTCTGTCAGGGCTACCCCTCTTGTCCCTTCTCTCTTGTTCTGTCAGGGCTACTCTCTTGCCCCCTCTCTCTTGTTCTGTCAGGGCTACCCTCTTGTCCCCTCTCTCTTGTTCTGTCAGGGCTACCCTCTTGCCCCCTCTCTCTTATTCTGTCAGGGCTACTCTCTTGTCCCCTCTCTCTTATTCTGTCAGGGCTACTCTCTTGTCCCCTCTCTCTTGTTCTGTCAGGGCTACCCTCTTGTCCCTTCTCTCTTGTTCTGTCAGGGCTACTCTCTTGCCCCCTCTCTCTTGTTTCTGTCAGGGCTACCCTCTTGCCCCCTCTCTCTTATTCTGTCAGGGCTACTCTCTTGTCCCCTCTCTCTTATTCTGTCAGGGCTACTCTCTTGCCCCCTCTCTCTTGTTCTGTCAGGGCTACCCTCTTGTCCCTTCTCTCTTGTTCTGTCAGGGCTACTCTCTTGCCCCCTCTCTCTTGTTCTGTCAGGGCTACCCTCTTGTCCCTTCTCTCTTGTTCTGTCAGGGCTATTCTCTTGCCCCCTCTCTCTTGTTCTGTCAGGGCTACTCTCTTGCCCCCTCTCTCTTGTTCTGTCAGGGCTACTCTCTTGTCCCTTCTCTCTTGTTCTGTCAGGGCTACCCTCTTGTCCCTTCTCTCTTGTTCTGTCAGGGCTACTCTCTTGCCCCTTCTCTCTTGTTCTGTCAGGGCTACTCTCTTGTCCCCTCTCTCTTGTTCTGTCAGGGCTACTCTCTTGTCCCCTCTCTCTTATTCTGTCAGGGCTACTCTCTTGCCCCCTCTCTCTTGTTCTGTCAGGGCTACCCTCTTGTCCCCTCTCTCTTATTCTGTCAGGGCTACTCTCTTGCCCCCTCTCTCTTATTCTGTCACCCCTCTTGTACCCCTCTTGTCCCTTCTCTCTTGTTCTGTCAGGGCTACTCTCTTGCCCCCTCCTCTCTCTTGTTCTGTCGGGGCTACCCCTCTTGTCCCTTCTCTCTTATTCTGTCAGGGCTACTCTCTTGTCCCTTCTCTCTTATTCTGTCAGGGCTACTATCTTGCTCCCTCTCTTATTCTGTCCTCTTCTCTCTTGTTCTGTCAGGGCTACTATCTTGCCCCCTCTCTCTTGTTCTGTCAGGGCTACTCTCTTGCCCCCTCTCTCTTATTCTGTCAGGGCTACCCCTCTGTCAGGGCCTATCTTTCCTTCTCTCTTATTCTGTCAGGGCTACTATCTTGTCCCTTCTCTCTTATTCTGTCAGGGCTATCTTGCTCCTTCCCTTATTCTGTTGTCCTCCTTCTCTCTTATTCTGTCAGGGCTACTCTCTTGTCCCTTCTACTTATTCTGTCTTGTACTCCTGTCCCTTCTCTTATTCTGTCAGGGCTACTATCTTGTCCCTTCTCTCTTATTCTGTCAGGGCTACTCTCTTGCCCCCTCTCTCTTATTCTGTCAGGGCTACTCTCTTGTCCCTTCTCTCTTATTCTGTCAGGGCTACTCTCTTGTCCTTCTCTCTTATTCTGTCAGGGCTACTATCTTGTCCCTTCTCTCTTATTCTGTCAGGGCTACTCTCTTGCCCCCTCTCTCTTATTCTGTCAGGGCTACTATCTTGTCCCTTCTCTCTTATTCTGTCAGGGCTACTATCTTGTCCCTTCTCTCTTATTCTGTCAGGGCTACTCTCTTGCCCCCTCTCTCTTATTCTGTCAGGGCTACTCTCTTGTCCCTTCTCTCTTATTCTGTCAGGGCTACTATCTTGTCCCTTCTCTCTTATTCTGTCAGGGCTACCCCTCTTGTCCCTTCTCTCTTATTCTGTCAGGGCTACTATCTTGTCCCTTCTCTCTTATTCTGTCAGGGCTACTATCTTGTCCCTTCTCTCTTATTCTGTCAGGGCTACTCTCTTGCCCCCTCTCTCTTATTCTGTCAGGGCTACTCTCTTGTCCCTTCTCTCTTATTCTGTCAGGGCTACCCCTCTTGTCCCTTCTCTCTTGTTCTGTCGGGGCTACTCACACTCTCCCTCTTTCTCTCACACTCTCTCCTTGTCTGTATTTTCCTCTACCTCTTATCCTACTCTCTATTTTCTTTTTTCTTCTCTCTCTCTCTCTCTGTTTATTCCTCTGTCTTTCTCATCACTATCCTCTCTCTCTCTCTCTCTGTTTATTCCTCTGTCTTTCTCATCATTATCCTCTCTCTCTCTTTCTCTTTCTTTCAAAAGATTTCTCCGAGACATACTTTTACTAGTAACTGAGACACAATAAGAGAATTTGTTTCAGACATATATTTCACATGCATGTACACTTATACCATTTGATTTCTTGTTCAAGTTGTGTACATGTAAATAAACTTTTCAAACATTGGGGAAATTATTCATGCACTTTATATTTCGGTCACATACAAAACACCTAGAGCAAAGGAACTAAGCACTTAAGAGTTCATAACCAAGGTCATATCTTATATAACTATCACAGCTAGTGGTTGGTAATCATTTATTAGTTTTATCTGATCATTGGTGAAATATTTTATACAATATATAAACATACTGAATAAGTATGTATTAAGTGTCAGTGCCAGAAGTGAGGGAGGTTTCAAGTCCTTGATAATAAGGGCAAAGTTTCCCAAAGTTCCTGACAATTTAAGGCAAAAGAGAACCAACCAATATTTAGCCCAGACTATAATGTTGCATTGCCTCTATTAGCATTATGTCAATAGAGGACCAACCCACATCTAGTCCAGGCTCTAATGTTGTATTGCCTCCGACAGTATACTGCCAATAGAGGGCCAACCAACATCTAGTCCAGGCTCTAATGTTGTATTGCCTCCGACAGTATACTGCCAATAGAGGGCCAACCAACATCTAGTCCAGGCTCTAATGTTGTATTGCCTCCGACAGTATACTGTCAATAGAGGGCCAACCAACATCTAGTCCAGACTCTAATGTTGTATTGCTTCTAACAGTATACTGCCAATAGAGGGCCAACTAACATCTAGTCCAGACTCTAATGTTGTATTGCCTCTGACAGTATACTGTCAATAGAGGGCCAATCAACATCTAGTCCAGGCTCTAATGTTGTATTGCCTCTGACAGTATACTGCCAATAGAGGGCCAACCAACATCTAGTCCAGACTCTAATATTGTATTGCCTCTGACAGTATACTGCCAATAGAGGGCCAACCAACATCTAGTCCAGACTCTAATGTTGTATTGCCTCCGACAGTATACTGCCAATAGAGGGCCAACCAACATCTAGTCCAGACTCTAATGTTGTATTGCCTCCGACAGTATACTGCCAATAGAGGGCCAACCAACATCTAGTCCAGGCTCTAATGTTGTATTGCCTCCGACAGTATACTGCCAATAGAGGGCCAACCAACATCTAGTCCAGGCTCTAATGTTGTATTGCCTCCGACAGTATACTGCCAATAGAGGGCCAACCAACATCTAGTCCAGGCTCTAATGTTGTATTGCCTCCGACAGTATACTGCCAATAGAGGGCCAACCAACATCTAGTCCAGGCTCTAATGTTGTATTGCCTCTGACAGTATACTGTCAATAGAGGGCCAACCAACATCTAGTCCAGGCTCTAATGTTGTATTGCCTCTGACAGTATACTGCCAATAGAGGGCCAACCAACATCTAGTCCAGACTCTAATGTTGTATTGCCTCTGACAGTATACTGTCAATAGAGGGCCAACCAACATCTAGTCCAGACTCTAATGTTGTATTGCCTCTGACAGTATACTGCCAATAGAGGGCCAACCAACATCTAGTCCAGACTCTAATGTGTATTGCCTCTAACAGTATACTGCCAATAGAGGGCCAACCAACATCTAGTCCAGGCTCTAATGTGTATTGCCTCTGACAGTATACTGCCAATAGAGGGCCAACCAACATCTAGTCCAGACTCTAATGTTGTATTGCCTCTAACAGTATACTGCCAATAGAGGGCCAACCAACATCTAGTCCAGACTCTAATGTTGTATTGCCTCTGACAGTATACTGCCAATAGAGGGCCAACCAACATCTAGTCCAGACTCTAATGTTGTATTGCCTCTGACAGTATACTGCCAATAGAGGGCCAACCAACATCTAGTCCAGGCTCTAATGTTGTATTGCCTCTGACAGTATACTGTCAATAGAGGGCCAACCAACATCTAGTCCAGACTCTAATGTTGTATTGCTTCTAACAGTATACTGCCAATAGAGGGCCAACTAACATCTAGTCCATCTTCTAGTCCAGACTCTAATGTTGTATTGCCTCTGACAGTATACTGTCAATAGAGGGCCAATCAACATCTAGTCCAGGCTCTAATGTTGTATTGCCTCTGACAGTATACTGTCAATAGAGGGCCAACCAACATCTAGTCCAGGCACTGCCAATAGAGGGCCAACCAACATCTAGTCCAGGCTCTAATGTTGTATTGCCTCTGACAGTATACTGTCAATAGAGGGCCAACCAACATCTAGTCCAGGCTCTAATGTTGTATTGCCTCTGACAGTATACTGTCAATAGAGGGCCAACCAACATCTAGTCCAGGCTCTAATGTTGTATTGCCTCTGACAATATACTGTCAACAGAGGGCCAACCAACATCTAGTCAGGCTCTAATGTCGTTTTTGCCTTTAACAGTATATTGTCAAAAACCCTCCAAAACTAAGATATGCTTGATACACACCCCTAAGTGTTAAATCATTCAGGAAGTGCTTAAATTCCAATTACTTCAGCAAAACTGGCCATACATTGAAAAGATTTGAAATAGGAAAATCAAGTTAATTGATGGAATCAAAATGTTGTAAACAGACAGACGAAAAGAACAACATGACCGTCTGTCTTTGATCTAGTGTTGTAAAATTGATAATGGAATTCTTGATTTGTGTATTGATGTTAAGAGTCATGCTGTTAATGTGTGCTTTATTTACTACACAGAATTCTAGATATAGTGGAAAACAACAAGGAGATCAGATGTGAAATACCAAACAGTTGAATTATGATTTGTATACAGTGTTATATATTCACAAGCACATATACCCCCACACACACACTGATACACACACACACACACACACACATACACCTACCCACACACACACCTACACACACACCTACCCACACACACACACACACTGACACACACACACACTGACACACACACACTGACACACAAACACACACACTGACACACACACACTGACACACACACACACACACACACACACACACACACACACAGAGTAAATTCTAGTTACATCATATATATTGAATATAGATGAGTCCAAATTCTGATGATGTTAAAGTCAACTGGAAGGTCCTGAGTACTTCACTATACATGTACATACTTATACAACTTTAACTCTGTATATCTTAAAGTCTTCATCTCAAAATGTTGATTAAATCTTTTATCCACAGTACTGTAACAAGAAAAACACACGTTTTCTCTAAATTACCATTTACAGTTGGTTTTGGTTTAATTGTTGTGAGCATGAGCACGGAAACACAATGAGCCGTTTATCTTTCATGAAATGAGACAATTAACTGTAATTGTCAAAATAAGAACATAAAATATATGAATTCAAAATTAAAGTGATCTCAAATTCTAGATATCTGTAAGTAGAATGTAACATGGACAGACCCATGAGTTTTCAGATAATGAGATTCCACTGTGTGTATATTTATATTTTTAACTCATCAACCCCTGAAAAACAATGGACTCTTCTGTAAATCAATAATGTAGATCATTCCATATGTTTCTTTAGGGGTAAATGAGTTAACTAGATCAGCAAGTCTCTTGTAAATGTCACATCACTTGTTATAAATCATCAGTTTCATATCATATGATTGCAGATGATACCTGTACACACAGCTGCACAGACTAAGAATCAACACAACTCACCTATAATATAAAGGCTAATTACACGGCTAATGAGTAGATCTCACTCTTAAATATTTTATTTTATCCTATACCTGTCAATTCTGAAACCTTGCACTATTGAGTCAAATATTTTATCACAAGACCACTTTGTGCTATCAAAGTACAGCATAATAAACATAATCCAATGTATCAAATTTATTATGAAAATATGGCATGATAATAGGAGCAACCTTTCCTGACTATTTCCTTTTTTCACTTTGTTACAGAGAGTGCTGAGCAAATCGGAGGACTTTCGTATATCAATTGGATCAAGTATCATAGTTACTCATGTGACACATAGACATTTCCTAAAGACGATAATAACATTCTTTTTTTTTTAGACTAATGTTTTACATTCTGCCCAGAATATGTCACCTGGACCTTTATGGAAACTTCATCTACTGGCTATAAACTATAGGTGAATGACATAAATTTTGACCTGTGCTATGGACTTTACCAATGCAGTTGGCGTTGTGGGACATTCCATCCCTGCCATGGTAAGTCTCATCTGAAAGACTCGTGACTTTCACTTCTTGCCAAAGGAACAGTCCAAGTTTAAAGGTATGACCAGGAATCTGGAATCAAGCTGAGAACATTCCACTTACAAGTCACAAGCTCTACCACAAGACCACCACACGTGTTATGACAAAGAGCAAAACTTATTATAGACTTAACACGTATAACAATCAAGATGCTGTTATAAGGGCATTACTGTACATCACTTTTATTTCGTATATACCACATTTCGCGAGGTCATCTTCCTTTGTCTTTTCACGAACCTCTATGAATGTAACGTGTCAATCATATTACGAGCGCAGGTGTTTTTTTAATAAGAGATATGTCCCTTCGATGTTTGCAATTGTTTTATGTCCCTTCGATGTTTGCATTGTTTTATTTTTCATTGAATATTTTGTGACATACCCAGGTTATTTATATATAGATAGGTAATTTCTAATGTCATTGTCCATTAGGACGATGATTTACTTTGTTTCTTTCTAAAACGTCCTAGGGTTGTACGATCTAGTTGTAAAGCCGTTATGCAGTTTGAGTCAATCACAAACATCCGGATATGCGCATTGAATATCACTGCAAAGCGGCCTTACGTTAAGATTAACAATCCCGCATGGACACTGCAGAAAAGAAACAAGTAAATCATCGTCCTCACGGACAGTGATACCGGCAAAATATCATTTAATCAATAAATACATTTTGTGAAATCAGAAGAAACTAAAACAAAGACAATCGACAATGGATGGATAAAAGAATGGGGAGGACTAGTCGGTGATTAAAACATGTACGCAGTAGAAGCAACATACATGCCTGTATACATCTTATTCGCGAAAATTAAGCAAATTGTTGTGTATAAAATTACCTGATGAATTTGAATTCGCATTCAAGGTGTCTGGCGAATTAACGCAAAGAAATTAAATTTCACAGGAAATAAAAGTAATCTACAGTATCTCTGTGTTTTCTCCCAAAAATTTCTTTCTTTTGTAAGTATTTAGATTGATATATAGTACCTAACAAAAATTTTGCCTGTGTATATATCTTATCAATTATTTTACATCCATCCAAGTATTAAAAATATAACAAATTATTTTGGAAACACGCCTAATGCCCCTTTAAATAACTATCTGAACTTTATCCTCTAAGAAAATTGGAAAAACAACTGTTTGAAATGATTATTGATTTAATGGCACCAATAACCTTGAACAATACACAACATGGCTGACACCTTACATGATAGAGGACTCGTAAAACATTTACAGGAATGATATTGCTGTGTCTAGTATTTATTGTGGTCAATTTTCAATTTTCAATTTTGAGACAAAAAAATGTTTCAGTTTCCTTGTATTAGGCTATTTGTATTGTTAGTACCAAATTACAAAACTACTTCTGCATACCATCAAGATAATTGAATTTTGAATGTCTTGAACAAGATTATGACTATCTCTGTGAGTCTAAGCTAGATTTGGGGTTGTCTGCTGGATAAAAGTGATGCTAGATGATTTTGTATCTTAATGAAGCCAAATGAAACACTTAGCATTCTGGGAGCATTGATGAATCAACATGTGCCCCCTACCTGTATAACAATTATCAGAAGAATAGAGAGCAATTACAAAACTAAAACCTTAACCTTGACTGGATGAAATGAGAAAGGAATGCAGAAAAATTTAGTCATTATGTGCATATCAAATAAAGTAAATAACAGGGGGAAGCTTGAGCTTGTGTTGGATATTGTTATGCTAAACATGTGTATCAAGTTTCATAAAATTCTGCTGAGAAATGTAGAAACCAAAGCACTGACATAGAAATTGTAATAAAGATACATAGACCTAAATGTATTAAACACTATTTCCTCTGTTTGTGAGGGCATAACATAATCTTAAATTAATCAGTCAAATTTTGATAGCATATCCCAGTCATCTAAAAGAGCTTGTCCCTAGAAAAAAAAAAATGATTTTGCAATATGATCCCAAGAGCAAATAAAGGTTAAGATTTTAAAGTCCCATACATGACACTCTGGCAAATAATGCTGATGGCATCTTATACAGTCAGGAAGAAGGAATAGTAAATGTAATAATGAGACTGGTCAATGCTACAGAATAAACCTATAGTCATACTGTTTTATTTCCAATCTACAGAATTCCATATCTATTCTGACCTTAGCATGATAAGCATACTCTAATGTAAGTGCATATACCTCTGGTCAAAGTAATATACAGGGTCAGTTGATGCTATTTATAACTTTATTGTAATGAAACCTGTAAACATTAATATATATCAACGATTCCTATAAAAACAAACAAGTGTATTTATATTTACATGCAAGCACAAATATACATCACACAGATAGGCATGTATATATACATTGCTCACACACACACACACACACACACACACACACACACACACACACACACACACACACACACACACACACACACACACACAGAGAGAGAGACACACACACCTACATGCACACACACACACACACACACATGGGAGCTTGCACAATCACACCTATATGTACATTATCAAAACATACATACTGACATATACACAGGGTTATACAATTACACACATGTGTACATTATCAAAACATACATACTGACATATACACAGGCTTGTACAATAACATGTGTACATTACTAAAACATACATACTGACATATACACTAGCTTGTACAATAACATGTGTACATTACTAAAACATACATACTGACATATACACAGGGTTATACAATAACATTATCATAGCACAAATAGCATATATATATATATACACAGCACATATACCATGCTGACCCTGTACATATAAAATCATTGCCTACTTACACCTTTCAATCGGTAGTATAATTTGGACAGAAAATCGGCCATCTGTATTACATCTCATTTGGACAAATTCCAGATGTATTGAACTTAGAGTACAATCTGCTAATCACACTGACCGTTCAGTCTAAAGGTATGTTCGTGAATACATCATCAACTGCTGTATAATTTCATTTTCCTCTGTCCATTAACCATGGCCCATTTTGAACAGATGAAGATAATTTGAAAAAAAAATATTCACATGATCTAATTAAGTACAAAAGTCCATTTTAACAATCAACATAAATCAACGCAATTAATCAAAACAGGCTGGCAATCCATGATGGTGACCCCAACTGAATTTATAAACATTGTATACATAGATTTCAGAAAACCATCTATAACGGTACACACGGTACACACACATACATAATATCTGTTGTTATATATAGTTTTCCAGTTCACTTGGCGGTATTACAAAGACATGGAATTTTAGCAGTCAACAATACTAAAATATCAAAGGGAAATAACTCAGACCAATAAGAAGCAATTTAATTATGCACCAATAATTATGTAAGAACTAATGAAATTCGTTCTTTTGCCAAAAAAAAATTTTTTTTTTCCGGATGGATGTGAAACTTGATTGCATGTAGCTCCTGATGTAAATAGAGAACGATAAAGAGTCGGTTAAATTGAAAGAAAGCAATTTTCCATCTTTATTAAATTATGGTGGAATTTCTTACAAAACATTCTTATTATGCACAGATCAAAAGACCTATAATAATGGAGCATAATATTTGATAAAAACTGGAAAATACATCTAGAAACTCAATTTTCTTTTAAGGAAACCAATTTCAAACAGATGGACCAAAAACAATATCATCTCCCACTACTTTGTTCCTGGTGGAATAAAAATATACCATGTTCCGAGTGCCTGTTGTTCCACATCGTATATTGTTCTTGATTCGCAGAATAATATATGTTTGACATTAATGTTAGGACAGTAAAGTATGATGTCATACAAACAACCATGATGTCAAAGGTATAAATAATGATGCAGTATGTGATTGTTACCGATGTCATCTTTGCATTCAGTTCAGGTGAGCTAAAAATTAAAATGACTTTTTTTTTTTGGAAAACACAGCTTCTGCCATTTTAAATACAATATTCATTTATTTTGTAAAGTATAAAACTAAACATACATGTACATTGTCTAGCGTACAAGAGTGGTTTCAACAACAATTATCACAATTATGGCAGAATTGTCACGAAGCCAACTACAAATTAAAAGATAGATGGAAAACCACAGGTTGATAACAATGTCTGCTACTGAGAGAAATACATGATGATGTCGTAATCACTAAAAAACGTTATCACACTGTGTACAAGGACAACATTGTTACTATAGTTTTTACATATTGTTACAAAAAATTGTTTTGTACCTAATGCAAGCTTATGTAAATAACTTTTTAATTTGCTTTTTTTTTTCTTTCTATGTTATTTCTCATTTTTGGGTTAATTTTCCTTTTTTTATGTTTTTAATGATCTTTTTTCAAAAACTGATCAATAATTACAAACATTAAGACAACTGTTTAATTGTTCATTTCACCTCCTGGTTTTATTGGTGATAATTAACAATTACCCCATCCCTGGGGATTCATCCAAATATCCAAAAATACACAATTCTAAAACTGGTAACATTCTCTGAAAATATATTATCCATTATTTATATGTGTATGGAAAATAAAATAATGAATATCTTATAATGCGCAATTTACTTTATTTTATTTAATTTCAAACCAGACAATCAGCCGTATAAGGATGTAAAATCTAGGCTACTCAACTAAACATTAAAAAAGGGTTTGGTAACATTTACCATATTAAGCCAACTACATGTTACCTATATGCTGTATTGCATTTGGTTGAATAAAGAATTGAATTGAAATGAATTGCTCATTATTAATGCACATGCACACAACTCATTTAAACATTCGAGACAAATTCATCCTGACAGAGTAAACGCCTAATTAAGACAGAGTGCTTAATGAGGTTTCAATTTCACTTGTACAGTTCAATAACTTTCGTGATGACTTACCTGCAACAATATCATCACCTGGCAGGTAACATTAATTAAATACTTCAAGTCCAACTTCTTAAAAACGACAAGTGGCGACAAGATTAATCCAAATCATAATAAAAGTAGCCACAAGTTAATCGGTAGCCACTCAATATACATGCATGAAGTTTCATATCATTAACTATAGTTAATTAACCTCCTTAACAACTCTAGCCAGATAAAAATTTCTTAGTGGCCACATAATACACGACTTTAGCATTATATTATTAACTAGTTAGTTCTATCTCTTAAAAAACCCTTGTCAGATAATCAATTACTACGCCAATTTATTTCCAATTGTTGAATCTTATTCCCATTATTTGTCAACCAGTCTCTGAAGATTTCTTCATTCAATGCCTCAAATAGTATCGATTTCTGAAGTCAGAATAGATAAAAGGGAGATACCCCTTGTTTTTAAAATGACATCAAATGACTTATCCCCATAAACCTCATTCAATGTTACAAGAAAGATAACTCTTGTTAATCTGTATATGTTTAATAAATACATATAGTACAACAGAGTACACACAGGATAGGTTTTTTTCGGTAATTTAATATCTGGAATCATCATCAACATGTAACATAAGTTGAATTTGCCTGTATTATACGTACAGGCAGAATTTACTGCAAAATTCCATCGACAAGACTGATCACTGCATATGTACAAAATCTTCAAAATTTCTGTCAAGTCTCCTCAAGGGGTAAAACCAATCAAAGGAACAGCCTGTGTTGCCCACTTTTTTGTCACGGGAACATTAAAGACTAATGAATGTGAATACTTTTACAGATTTTCAATCTGCATCCCAGCAGGTAACTTTCAAAGCATCTTCCATACTCCCCTCATACATGTATCACCATGGCTTATCAAAGTGTAATTTTGTGTCATTTATGATTTTTTTTTTCACCAGAAAAAGATATTTCATGTCTCTCATCTTTAAAATATCATTTTCTAAGCTTTTTCTTGTTTAGAGGTCCAATGGATTGCCTACTAATGGGATACCATTGTTTATGACAAGAAGTGCCTATTATTATTGATGTTTTTAAATCATAAATCATTTTTGCACATCATAAATCAAGACAATTCCATATTGAGACACTTTGCAGTCATCATCCAGAACATATCCTGCACTCATGAATCTCTTGTCATGTGGTCAACCTTGAATTACGACCAGACAATATATAATCACTTCTGTTTGTTTTTACCTTTAACATTTGACTGAAAGTTTTTTATCAAGTACAAAATCTTGACTTCCTAAGAATTCTATATCTCTGTGACAAAGTTGATATGAATTTTACATAATTTTTATAATTGCACATTTTTTTCTCATTTTATGCTTGTTTGCATGATGCACCTGTGATTAGATTTATAGGTGTATATATATGCTTTAAGCTGCAATAAATATACATGTACAATAATATATTGTTTTTAAACAAACATCGAAATGACAACTAAGAATGTTGCCTTCGTTGTAAATAATATATATGGCAGAAATATGGTTTACACCTCTACCAGGATAACAGTAACGATTACGGATGATGGATAGAACTGTACACAGACCGATATAACGAGCAACAGATGCATGGAACAACATGCATTGTGAGAGTATTAATCAATCAATCAATGCATGTCCCTTACCTGTGAAATCAGGGATTTTCTTAGGCCTTTTTAAGGTCTAGTTACAAGACCCATTCCGATTGCAAAAATGGCTTGTATTTTCCCAAAACAAATGCAAAAGTTCAAAATTAGGAGTTTAAAAATAAAGAATAAAGTATTTTCATACAACTGTCCAAAATTAGATATTCATAATCTTCTTAAAATGTCATTATATTCTTAAAATTTGTCAGATCCTGAGCCTAGAATGTGGGAGGTAGGAAAATCCCTGATGACCATTAGTGAGTGAAACTTTAACTGGACAGATTGATGGACAGACAAAAACTTGTTCCTTCTGTTTTCTGTTTTCACACGTATGGAATAAATAGCAATATACGTCCAGTGTAATCATCTTAGATACCAGGTAAACATGAACATTTCTAAACACAGTTAAACTTGTCTATAAAGGACATTCAAAGAAATGGGCAAAAGGAGCCCAAGTGATCTTGATAAAGAGGTTTATTCCTGGTAACAAAGTTACCAAAGGTTAAGTTTGAATGGCCTTTGTAGGCAGGTGCCCTTTATTGCAAGCTTGACTGTATGTAGTGGAACCTGTCTTAAGATCTGGTCCTCAAGACAAGTGACATATCAAGGGAGGTAAAAATAAAAAGAACTTTTCTCACACCATGGACTAGAAAATTCACATATTTTTCCAGGAACAGGTTTTTTTCATCACTCCCAATTCATGAGACATCTTTAACCTGAAGTTCAGGTTGAACCACAGATGTTGGTGGTTATTCAAGTTACCTCTCTTTGATTGGAAGAAGGATTTTAATCATGATAAATGCATACAAATTTGAAAGTCAATCACCATGTTGTTGGAAGGACTGCAAAGATTTTCCTGGGCCATTTCTTATTGGTCCAGTTACAGCATCCATTCCCAATGTGAAAATTGCTTATATTTTCAAACAAAATATGCTGAAATTCCTACTTTGGAAATTCAAAAAAAAAAAAAAAAAAAAAGAATAAAGTATTTTTTAAAAATGTCTCAAATTAAGTTTTTCTGTTTTATTTAAAATGTTGCATACTTTCTCAATCTTTTTTTAACCCTGGACACAGAATTTTGGAGGAACGAAAATACCTTGACAGGAAAACTTCTATCTTAGAACCCATATGGATTGTACATATATCCATGACAAGGTGTGCATGAAGATTGAGATATCTATGTCCCTCCCACAACATGGTGATTGGTCCAAGCCATGTTCATTGTTATTCACAACAGGTGGTCTTTCTCTACACTGGGATTTCATGACAGCTTCCACTGTACAAGTATGGTTTGTCACTGATGTTCAAAGATACAGTGGAGCTCTTTTTGTCAGACCACCCCTCCTGCCATTGAAATGTGGCCTTAAGAGACAGGCGGTCTCTCAAGAGAGGTTTTACCTGGAAATGTTTCCTCCCAATTAGTTTCGTCCTTAGATGAGGGGGCAAATTAAAAATGAAAGCGAATTTTCGAAGCAAAAAAATGCAGTACAGACATACATGTCATCCAAGAGATTTTAAGGGTGAATTTAAGGCGGTGTGAATATGTCTTCTGATGTAAAAGCGCAAAAATAGTCAGGGGTGAAAATAATGGTTTCAGAGTTTGGTCTCAAAAGACAGGTGGTCTTTTATGACAGTGGTCTCATAAGACAGGTGGTCTTTTATGACAGTGGTCTCATAAGACAGGTGGTCTTTTATGACAGTGGTCTCACAAGACAGGTTCCACTGCACCGAGTCTGTCAATAAGTAATAAGTAAGATCATTTACATACGTTGATGAAGGATGTACTCTCCACGACAGCAATTCCACTATCTCCTTCGTCTTCTCTCTCCAGCTCATCAGCACTATGGGACTTGTTCTTAATGGGACTAACATTGGGATCACTAAGACTACGATCTGGACTGGACTCCTGGGGACTGTTTGTTTCTACGGAACTGTAAAATTTTAAATGGATACATGGTAAAGAGATGACTAGTTATATTATTTTTCTGAATAAGAACTTTCCATATAGCCGTAGGTAAGATAATTATCAACAGTAATATTATCAAGCAACTATATATACTTTTTTCTTCACATATTGAACATTCATATAAAAATCAATTACCAACTTCTGATGGCAAAAAAAAATATATACCTTTACACAACTTTCCTGAGCCAGGTAAACAAATTAAGTTTATATTCAAATAATCTAATTAAAAAACTAATCTCTCACTGCTCCACTTTTTTATGTGGCATATAGATGATCTAAAGAAATGCGCCATGATCCTCTTAAGATCCTCTGAGTGACAAATCAGAACACAGAAGCAATTAGAGATTGATTTTTAATTACATCAATATTCAAAAGAACCATTGTGACACTGACCATTAGAATTTAAGCACCAAGCTTTTCAATTTAATTACCAGTAATTAGTCTTTCAAGATTGCGAAAGTCATATTTTAATTGGTCAACCAGGACACGCTTACGGCATAATTATCATGAACTTTGTGTATTTAACTTGCAAAATATTTCAAAAGAACTTAAAAAGATTGGAGTTTCATAGGAACTAAAGGGCTGCTTAATGACTGATAGAATGGTAGCTTCTGTATAGATGCCAATACTCACTTGAAAAGACGGTCAAACTCATCATTCGGACCAGAATGTTTGTTGATGTTGGGTTGACTGACTGACAAATCATCGAGACTATCCACATCCTGTTTGTGTTTGTGTTTTCCTCGACTGCGTTTTGCTTTGTTACGGAAGCTGCTCCAAAACCTCCGTTTTGGATGTGAGGATGACTGAGAGTTAGAATCTACTGAACTAGGAAGATCTGTAGAACTCTTAGCTTTTCTGCCATTGGATTCGGTGTTACCTAGAAACATAAATAATTCAATGTATCAACAACATGAACGAGTGTCTATCTCATTGTTGTAATACAGCTAGTCAAAGAACAATTGTACATTTATATCGATACCTCGTCAGTTAAGGGTGAAGTACCATACATATTGACCTATGTAGTGGACCTATGGTAACACAGTAGGATTTCTTTCTTACATCTAATGCCTACTGTGATGCGATACACTGTACCTTGGTTCTACATCTTGTCCAAAATATAAAGAGTAGTGTTATCAGTAGAGGGATTTAGCAAGGTGCCTTGCCCTGCCCTGATTTAATTCTACCCTAACACAATTTTTTTAAATATTGTAATCTCCTACATTCTGACCCCACCCCCATGGGCATGTGATGTCAGTGAAGTGTAAGCAACCCTTAGATGAACTTACAGTCTTAGTTTGGTCACTGTATCACAATCCAATCTTGAAATATTGTACTTTATATGTAAGCGGGAAAGAATTACAGATAGACACACAAACAGACAGAGAAACGGACAAACTAAACACTAGAGGCCCAGGCGGACCTTTCAGGTCAAGGGCGTAATTGTGTAAAATAAAAAGAAGCTTTAAATAAGTTTTATATTAATTATTACACATGTTTGATAAAAACAGTATTGTTACATCTTAATTTTTAACATTTTCTTAGTTTTTCTACATAATGAACATTACAGTAGAACCCATCTTAAGAGATCACCCTCCGAAGACAGGTCAGAACTCTCATGAGAGGTGTTATCTAAAGGATTACATGTATATAACTACCAGTAAGTGGTTCTCAGTAAGTGGTTTCAAAAGATAGGTGGTCCTTCATTGGAGTCGTCTCTCAAGACAGGTTCCACTATATTATTGAATGGGGCAAAAATTCTATTTTTTATAAGGGGGGGGGGGTAACCTTTTTTCAAAGTTGAAATTCAGACTTATAAAAAAAATTGTTTCATAATTTTGAACTTAGATCATGATTGCTTGAGAGACAATCACCTTTATAAAGGTTCTGGCATTCTTCAAGTCTTGGACAATATTGTTAATAACCTCAGTATATGTCCATCTATAATTCATATTTCAACATATTTCTAGATCTGCGATAACAAATTTAATATTATCTCCATGGTTCAGTATGACAATTATACTAATGAAGTCATCATAACCTTTAGATGTTTATCACTGCAGGGCTCAACAATCAGGTCTGTTTGGTTGCGAGTGGACAAGTACACTGTAAATTTTACTTCTCACTAGTCCAAAAGGACAAGTGAAATTGTTGAAGACAAAATGAATTTGACAAAATTACACTTGTTTAAACACAAAATACTGGTAATATCATAAATGTGTATATATGATTTTCAAACAAGTCATTTAAGCATTCAGACAAGTAGATTTAAACACAACTTTTCTTGCAGGACAAATGGAAATTTTCATGATCGTTGACCCCAGCAGTCTCTAATTAGCAACAAATTAGTAATCATGGTTTACAAGAAACAAACAATAGACCTTTTTCAGGTGTTTCGTTCCATCACAGTTCGTGAAAATAATATGCAGCTCCAGAGAAAAATGTCTGCTGCCTTACTCCCGGTTAAGCAATTTATACCTGTAGTATCATATCTACATGTACATATGTGTACACTAAAACCTGCCTTAGCAACCACTTGTGTATAAAGACCACCTGGTTGCAAAGTTTGCTATCCCCAATAGTGTCATTTGTGTAAAAATAAACCTCTATATAAAGACCACCTCCCTATAAAGACCGGTTTTCTTGTGTCCCTAAGTAGGTCTTTACTCTATATGACCTGGAATATGATAATTTATTCATGGAATTTTTCACTCTCGTTTAATTTTGGCTATTTTTGCCTTTAGATGAGGGCAAAATTTTCAAGCAAAATAATTGAAGCACGGACATATATGCCTTCCATAAGACCATGATTTAGGGCGAATTTAAGATGTAATAAATGTTTTGATGGCGAAAATAACTTGGGGCAAAAATTCCTTGATATACTGTATCATGCAGTGTAAGGTGTCAGAGAAAAAAATTGATGACACTTGTTATCTTAACAAGAAAGAATATTTACCGAAAATTGTGATATTTTAGCCATTTTTAATTTTGGCAAATATGGCCACCTTAACAAAATGGCCAAAATCAAACTGTCCAAAATATGTTCACGTTCAATGTCTGGAGAATATGGATCTGTTTCTAACATTAACCCAGATTTATTTCTAATGTTAACTTTCATAGCTAAATTTTAGCTGTCGCTGATCACAGAGAGCAGGTGATCACTATATAGCATAAAGAAATACTGTACATATACTTATTTTAGCAGTATTCTAATATTAGCGCTTTTCACGCTAAAGCCATTGCGCTAATTCAAGGGCAGCACCACAATTTCTCCATCCTATCATTCTGTATACATAACAAAGCTGATGAAATTAATTGCACAAATTCAAGATTGCGCTAATAAGTCTATACCCCCTGAGAGCGCCAAAATATGAGTGTACTAATTTGAATACATCTGTTTTTAACATTAACCCAGAATTATTACTAATGTTAACTTTCATAGCAAAAATTTTAACTGTCGCTGATCACAGAGAGCAGGTGATCACTATATAGGGTAAAGAAATACTGTACGTATACTTATTTTAGCAGTATTCTAATATTAGCACTTTTCACGCTAAAGCCATTGCGCTAATTCAAGGGCAGCGCCACAATTTCTCCTTCCTATCATTCTGTATACATGACAAAGCTGATGAAATTAATTGCGCAAATTTAAGATTGCGCCAATAAGTCTATACCCCCTGAGAGCGCTAAAATATGAGTGTGCTAATTTATACACACATACAGTATAGGAACTAAGCAAGGGGAGCGTTAAAAACATTTGCTAAAGGCAGATTAGACCAATCGCTAAAATCTAACTGGCAATGATCCATATACAACCTATTCCAACAAAAATGGAACTTAAATAAAAGGTCTAATAAACTAAATGAACTGATGAAATATCATTGTCGTCATTTCACTAAATTTTAGTGTGCCCTAGAAGCAAACGGTGACATATCCATTACATAAAAAGTGACATTTAATATTGCGGATGACACAGAAGAACTTGATGTCCTCTGCGATTGTTATTATATGTCGGCCATAACAGTGTCAATATCCGACATATCACTGATGGCATTTATTAAATCGCTGATAAATAAACCAAATTTATCTTTATCTGCAATGAAACATAAATGTTTTAAGATCTACAGTGCTGATAAATAAATCAATGAAATAATCAAATTTATGTAAATATACCAGTGTTTAGATTAATTCAAATATGGAAATATTTTCTCGTCAAAAAATAGTTTATGTTGCTGCATCACAGATTTCACATTACAACAAGGTGCATATCACTTCCTACATGTCAAATGATAATAAACAGTGGAACCTTGCTATTAAGACCACCTATCAGACTGACTCAAAATGGTCTGATTAATGAGGTGGTCTCTTAAATTAGGATATAGACTCATTTAATATTTATGACAAAATTCTCAAGTCTGACTAATCATGATCATCAATGTGAGGTGGTTTCCTAAGCCAGATGGTCTCCTAAGTCAGATGATCTAAGCCAGGTGGTCTCCTAAGCCAGGTGGTCTCTAAGCAAGGTGGTCTCCTAAGTCAGATGGCCTCCTAAGCCACTTGGTCCCTAAGTCAGTTGGTCTCTTAAGCTAGGTGGTCTTCTAAGACAGATGGTCTCCTAAGTGAGGTGGTCCCTATGCTACGTAGTCTAAGGCAAATGGTCTCCTAAGCCAGGTGGTTTCCTAAGCCAGGTGGTCTCCCAAGCTAGGTAGTCTTTAGGTGAGGTTCCATTGTATTATGATTTTCAATTATAGTGCATTTTTATTACAATGAATTGTTTTGGATTACACATAACCCACCTGTATCAGACCTGCTCTACATGTACATTTATGTACAGCCAACTTGGAGTTTACTTATTTTATGTATCTACATCCTGAAGTAAAATCCATATAACCAAGCGGGGTGGAGTATCATGAACCCTTTTTCTTTGCCGGGACAAGTTTAAATTTTAGGTAAAAAGTTTAACATTAAAATTACAATGACTAGAGTAATCATCCCTAATTGTCACCATACATAAGAGAGTATCCAGTGAGGAATAAATGTTTTTTTATGTGTAGCTTGTCACAACTGAAAAGTGAGTAGAATCATCAGTATGACAATCAAAAGGATACTCCGCCCGCCATCATGTGAATCAACAGTATAACAACTAATTATATTAATGAATAAGAGTCAATAAGAGTCAACATGGGCTTTATCAATTTCCTACATTCTGATCATTTCAATAACTCTTGACCCAGGACAGAAGACATTTCGTAATCATTACTGTAAAATCGGAAAATTTGGTTGTGGTTTTAATTTTGTTTATTTTGTAAGTTTCATTTATCAACAAAATTTAAACCATGATGAAATTTATATAAATTACACCTAGTAATAGGTTTCTTTAAAAATAGGCCTTTTTTTATTTCCATCAAATTTAATGTTTCGGAATGTTTTATTTTTAAAACAACAAAATTTTAACCCCATGGAATTTTCTCATTCCACAGTTATTATTACAAAACTTCAAAGAATTTTATTTCTTCATAAATGAAAGGAAAATCATATTTACACTCTGACCTTGACCATCATGTTATAGCTACATGTACAATCACCTTGACAATACAAGTATGACCTTGACCATACAGATGTAACCTTGACCATATAGACATGACCTCAACTATACAGATGTGATCTTGACAATACATGTGTGACCTTGACAATACATGTGTGACCTATACATTAGAGATGAGAAAAGACTGTCACCAGATGTCTCTCTAGAGTATAATAGCTCGTTAAGTAAAATGACTCTTTGTCCTACTGGTGATTATTTACTCGGTCAGATACCAGACAAAGTGACCTCTAGATGAGTGCTATCTGATACAGCCATTGCAATATGAAAGTTGTATATTACACAAAAACCATGTAGATTTCAGTATGATTTGACGTCAGCGATATCTAATACTTACTATCTGTATCAAGTATTTTTACCATGAGAATCCAAATGTGGCTCAGTGTGAGAGAGATTCTTGGTATTTGATATCACAAACAAGAAAGTACTTAGATAAGATGTTATACGATAAACAACAGTTACTAACCAATCACTAGTCTATACATATGTCACTAAAGATTTTGGCAGATACAGAACCAGCCACTGCATATTTAATTTTTTTTAAAGTTTTTAAAAATCTTTATTTAAAGACATTTTCCTTTGCTGTAGGATTATTTCAGTCAAAATGATTTACTATATTTCTACCTTTGGGGTTATACCTGATGTGTTGCAATAACGCAATCATTCCTGTCACATTGAAAGAAGAGACAAGAACTTAAAGGCATTTAGGTGCTTTGTCAAAATTACTGTTTTCCATTTACACTACTTAGATTGATCTACATTTACAAATAAAAGACATACACAGGCATATAAATTCCGAACTCATCTACCCCTGAAAAACATTGGACTCTTCTGTAAATCACTGAAGAGTCCAAATGTGTCTTTAAGCGTGAATGGGTTAAATTCCTATATATTTTGTAAAAAAGCTTGAGAAACCTAGGTTTGGTACTTTTTCAATTGCAATTGATTGACTCAACCTTACTATATGCATATGAACCTGACCTTACTTTTGAAATGGGCAGGTTCAAATGTCACTTCAGGGGTGACAAGTTAATTAATTTGCAGTAGTTTGAGAGGAGAATATTATTTAAAAAAAAGGAAAACACTAGATCGACAACAGATGCCATCTGATGGCAATAGTTTTGGTCCAGGTGAGCTAAAAAAGTTTATGTGGGTATTTTCAGTGAAAACTATATATAATGACCTCCTTAGAAACACAAGAAAATCGTTATAGGGAGGAGGTCCTTATATAGAGGTTGATTTGTACACAAATGGTACTATTGGGGACAGCAAAGAAGACCAGGTGGTCTTTAACTAAAGCAGGTCTGACTGTACTTATAAGTCTGATAAAGTAATTGTTACAACTACGCCACATGAGTATTGTATGCTATTTCAGAAAGAAGTGGTCTTTATACACAGGTGGTCACTAAAGCAGGTTTGACTGTTTTTATAAGTCTGATAAAGTAATTGTTACAACTACGCCACATGAGTATTGTATGCTATTTCAGAAAGAAGTGCCAAAAAGATTTCCCTAATACAGATAGTTCTTACGCCATCTTTCTGGAACACATCACTGGATCAAAACCAATTTCCTTAATTTTTCAGAATTTGCTAACAAATCTATCAATGCTTAAATAGTGGCTTCCTGAATATAATATCGTTATGGTAACCTGACATACACTTCATCTTTTAATTGCCCAATCAGAATTCAGAATCACCAGATATGGAGTCCAAATTAACTTGACTTGTTGACTTGAAACTTCAATACAAGGAATACTCAAAATCAACTTAAACTGTAACCAGGCTCAATTATACACACACATTGTAAACTAGCTTTGAAATGTCAGGACAGAATAGTTTTTGTATTTCTGGACTGGAGATCACTGTCTAGGAAATCCACACACTATAAATATGACAGTTGCTAACAAATCTCAGTACGCCCTTCACTATTGTAGCCAGAATATCCTTTGTATTCTTCTACAATACCATGTCGTCACCTGACCTCAGTGTTTGTCATTTTAATATCTGGACATTCCATGATTATTTACAAATGATTCTTCTCCCGGTATGAATACACAGTCATCACATTTTGTACAAGCCCGCAGCTACCAAGAGCGACAAGCGTGGATAATTACACTTAGTTAAGTTATAATTACTTCTGGTATCATATGTCACCATTTAACTGATCATCAATTGTCCATTGACCACAGGTTAAAAACTCAAGCTCGCAGATAATTAATTTCTGATAAGCCTTAATGAAACTGACAATTTTGACAGTTAAACATAATTACATGTGCATAATACAATGATAAATTTGATATCTCAGATTATTTCAGAAATGACAATTTTCTGGTAAAATGTAAGTCAAACAGCACAAGATTTCCATGGGCAACAAAAACTCATCCATGTGGATTTACATCATTTGACTAGATCATTGAGAGAGCCTTCATGGCTCCATGGAAAAGAGCTTGAATCGCAACCGGACAATCGCAGGTTTCAACTGGGGGAGGCGGTTGGTTAAATTCCTGCCCTTCGGATGAAACAGTAATGAGAGAGCCGCCAGAGGCTGCATACCCCCCCCCCCTCCGAAAAAGAAGTGGCATTTTTGTTGGATTGTTGCATGCAATACTGTGATATTAATAATGGGGAAGCCAAATTTGTTACTATTCTATGTGATTTGGAATAGGTTTGTAGAATGGTAGAACCATAGGTCTAATTGTGAAATGTTTTATCAATTACATGATATTTAAGAAGTATTCAATGAATACATGAATAACTGTAGAGAAATTTAGGGGAATGAATTAGAGTAACATGAAAGGTCTTTGCATGTTTGAATTTATAGGAAGGAGATGTCCAGATTGTCAAAATACTGTTTGTATTTGTTGTATTTGATTGCAAACCAAATGTTTTTGGTTGAATTATTTTGCAACAATCTGAACTTGGCTTTGTATATAAACTGTATAATTGTTTTATTAGTAAAGACATGATTGATAAATAAAAATATGTATGTATTAATACAATGAAACCTGCTACAAAGGCACCTCTGTATAAAGGAGATTTGTTTATAAAAGTCACGTTGATCAAGTCCACTTGGTGCCCTGGGACCCTATGGCCTTGAACAACATGTTAACAAATCATTCTTTGATTACATATGTAAGGTACAGGTATTATCTGTATACATAGATGTATAGGTGTAGACGGTATACCAAAAATGAGCTTCCTTCCATCAAGTGAATGCTCAGTCATTAAATGTAAGTACTATTATTTGACTAAAGCTTGTTCAAATAGGTAAGACCATCTTTAAAAATTCATTTTTGTGATGTGTCCCAACCTGTTTTACCTATTAAATGAAAAAAGAAAAATTTAGTAAGTTGCCATTCATTTTTGAAATTGTTCTGTTGGTAGGCAACTTTTAAATATTTTCATTTTTTTTTTGATAGGTATGACAGGAAAAAAAAAAAAAAAAGATTAAGTACATGCTGACAAACCATATTTTTGGGTTAGGATTTTTTAAGTGATTTGATAAGGTCACAACAAACAAATTTTATTATCATTATTATTGTTGGCTTAAATATCATGGGACCATCAGTTAAAATATGCTTCTAACATGACACCTATGGGGTTCTGTAGTTTTGCATATTGTTTATCTAGAAATGTTTGCTACTGGTTATGTTCACCCATTTATGACAAAGCATGTTTACCCAGTCTTAAATTTGCCCTAATTCACCTTAGTCTCATTGATGGCATTTACAAATGTATTTCCCTGCTTCAATTATGTAGGTTGAAAATTTCACTTTCATTTGAAATTTGCCCACTCATCTAAGAAACGAAAATGGCATAAATAAAACAGGGATGAAAATATCCAGAAATTCGGTACCATTCAACAGTTAAATAATGTTACTTGATTAAGGTTTAAAAAAAATAAATGATAATTTTTTTTATTTGTCATCTAGAGCTTGTATTTACATATATATATAGAGAGAGAGAGAAAAAAAAAGAGAGAGAGAGAGAGAGAGAGAGAGAAAGAGAGAGAGAGAGAGAGAGAGAGAGAGAGAGAGAGAGAGAGAGAGAGAGAGAGAGAGAGAGAGAGAGAGAGAGAGAGAGAGAAATCTAACCTTTTCATCCAGTTCATGCCAATGTTCTTATTTTATATATTTCATCTAAATAAAAGAAAACCACTAACATTTTATGCTCATTGTGTAGACCTTACTTTGCTGTAACTGGCTTCCAACATCTTTGGGAAACTCCTAAATTATATATCTTTCTCAATTCAAGTTGCAATATTTTCCCCCAGGTTTAACAAACCAGACGCTGTTTTTCACAATTATTCAATAAAATCTCAGTAACTTAACTGATATTGAATTAAACGGCAGCAAATAAACTGCAAGATATGTTCAAATACATCAGAATTGATTTTTCAAAACAAATTATTCTCTGAGGTAAAAATTATCCAATTATTCCATGAGAACAATAGTGACCCAATTATCTGAAATATTTGTAAATTAAATCTTTGCCACATATTAAATGTAATAGTTTGATATTTTAATCCAATGATGTGATAGGGTATTCCTATACATTTATATAGCCTACCAACGACGGAGAGTCAAAGAACAAGGTTTTCTCTGCCCTCTGGAAACCAGAGCCTGTACCTTTTCAATAAAAAAAATTTGTCAAAGTGGAAAAAAACTAACAGCCTTAAAAATATTTCTTAAAGTATTTCTCTGATGTTCTAGTGTTTAATTTGTTCAAATTTACAAAACCTGCTTTGTATCTAACTATTTGCTAATGGAAATTCAATTCCTTTTTTTAAATCTTTTGAATAAATTACAGAAGATGCTTCTTTTCTTACCAACATAAAATATCAAGAACATTTTGGTCTGAAATTGCAAAAAAAAATGTTGCATTTTGCTATTGGGAATGGGGCCTTATATCGGACCTGCACAGACCATTAAAAATACATGGAGAAGTAAACATGATGTGTTTGAGAAATGTAAACATTGACATTTCAGGGGCCATAACTCGAAATCAGTATATTAGATTATTCCAAAATTTTCAACTTAGTTTAGACACTTTTTGTATCATTTAACAAAAAATAGCCAAAAAATTGGAAAATCATTAAAAATCAACATTTCAGGGGCAATAACTCAAAATTGGCTCATCAGTCTCATCCAAGTCATTTTTAAGGTATTTGCCAAAAACTGCAATTTTACCCCTATGTTCTATTTATAGCTATGGTGGCCATGTTGGATGGTTGACAAGCATACCAGATTTAATTTTGTATGAAGACACCCCAAGGATGTGTGTGGCCAAGTTTGGTTCCATATGGCCTGTTGGTTTTAGAGGAGAAGGTTTTTAAAAAAGTTTATGCTGGACAGACAATGGGCACCAAATAATGGCAACAGTTCACCTGATCCTCTTAGGTTAGGTGAGCTAAAAGAGTAAACAAATGTATCTTTGAATGGCCTTTATGGGCAGGTGTCTATTATATAGAGGTGGTCTTAAATGCAAGTTTAATTGTAAAATTGAAAATTTAAAGTGTTCAATTCTATTCCCTATAACTTTCTTCCTGGAATGTAACATAAAACAGGTGAGAAAAAAATTGAAAATCACTCGCCTATGGGACAAGTGATTTTGAAAACTACTCGTCTCCAGAAACCTTCAGCTTGTCCCTGTTTTTTAATAAAATTTATAAAATCATTACGACTAACTATTTCTCTGACAGGGGCATTGTGCTCATGGAAAGTTTTAGTGGCTAAAAGTACATGTTATTGATCTCAAAGAAAAATGACTCATCACTGGGGACAAGAATCAAATCCTAAATACACGTCCCCAAGTCATTTTCACTCGTCCAGGATGAGTACATTTTTCTCACCCTGATAAAAGTAAACTTGCTGAACCACTACTCACATCTTGAAGCGCTATTAAATTTTCCACTATTTCCTGTCCGATTTTATTGCTCTACAATATCAACGGCAGTCAACAGAATTAATACGATTGTCTCTGAATAATGTCTCACATGTAACTTATGTCAATGATCACGCAAACACTGTGAATGCTTTCTGGCAAGAGTCTATTATTTGATTCCATTCTAGGGAACATAATATAAATCATAATTTGTGGGTACACAAGTCATTGTTTTTAGGAAATGAACATTCAAAAGACACCATTGAATGATGGTCATCTATTCCTAGAATGAAGATCCCATATAAATTTGTATGACAGGCCTAGAAGATACAGTATAAAGATTCTACTTCATATTTCTAAAAATGCACAAGGTCCTATGTAACATGATTGATAATTGAACACCTGGGTGATTTCTTCTGACACAACACCTGAATGACATCCTTTAATACTAAACACCTGGATGACATCCTTTAATACCAAACACCTGGATGACACGCTTTGATACTAAACACCTGAATGACATCCTTTAATACTAAACACCTGGATGACATCCTTTAATACCAAACACCTGGATGACACGCTTTGATACTAAACACCTGAATGACATCCTTTAATACTAAACACCTGGATGACATCCTTTAATACCAAACACCTGGATGACATCCTTTGATACTAAACACCTGGATGACATCCTTTGATACTAAACACCTGGATGACATCATTTGATACCAAACACCTGGATGACATCCTTTGATACTAAACACCTGGATGACATCCTTTGATACTAAACACCTGGATGACATCATTTGATACTAAACACCTGGATGACATCCTTTGATACTAAACACATGGATGACATCCTTTGATACTAAACACCTGAATGACATCCTTGAATATTAAACACCTAGATGACATTGTTGATGACATCCTTTAATACCAAACACCTGAATGACATCCTTTGATACTAAACACCTGAATGACATCCTTTAATACTAAACACCTGGATGACATCCTTTGATATTAAACACCTGGATGACATCCTTTGATACTGAACACCTGGATGACATCCTTTAATACCAAACACCTGGATGACATCCTTTAATATTAAACACCTGGATGACATCCTTTGATACTAAACACCTGGATGACATCCTTTGATACCAAACACCTGAATGACATCCTTTGATACTGAACACCTGAATGACATCCTTTAATACTAAACACCTGGATGACATCCTTTAATATTAAACACCTGGATGATATCCCTAGATACCAAATAACTGGTTAATATCCTTACAATACTTAACAAGAGCTACAAAATATGCATCATGAATAGCAAATATGAGAAATGTACAAAAAAATCATTAACCAACATAATTCATGAGAAAGAAAAACTTTCAAAGCAATTAAAACTCAAGTTAAATATTTAAACCTGTCTCGAGAGTAATCAAAAATAAAGGCAACACAACAAGTAAATTACAGCATTGATAATTATTATAACTACATGTATTTGTAAACTGACAAAAACAAAATTATTTTTTCTTAACACACGTTTTATTTGTATCCAATATTTACAGTCAAACTTGTCTGTAAAGGCTACTCAAGGGAACAGGAAAAAGTAGCCATTATAGACAGGTGGCCTTTATAAAGAGGTTTATTTATTATCAAAAAGTTAACAAAAGTTATTGGTATGTTTGAATGGCATTTATAGGCAGGTGCCCTTTATACAGAAGTGGCCTTTAATGCAAATTTGACTATACCTACCTGTGCTTCACTACATTACATTACAGTAAGAAAGTATAACCAGTAATTGTAGTATGTATCATACATATGTCAAACAGGTAACCAGACTAAATAGTAACTTTGCTACATACAAAACATTTCATAAAGAATGTTGCAAACGGACGAACAGATTGAACCGAAAAAAAACCAATAATAACCCTCAATCTTTGATTTTGAAGGCATATGAAAAAGGTCAATGAGGTCATGATGCTTCTGTCAATCTCATCTTATCACTACATCTTTATTTTGATTTGATTTTACTTTATTTCATTAATAAGTGTTTTACACCACACACACACACACACACACACACACACACACACACACACACACACACACACACACACACACACACACACACACACACACACACACACACACACACACACACACACACACACACACACACACACACACACACACACACACACACACACACACAATAATTTTGCAGTATATGGTGATGGACATTTCTAATTGTTGGAGGAGGAAGCATGATTACAATGTACCGAGGTAGAGACCACTGACCTTCCACAACTGGCAAACTTCTCACAAAATCAGCTTATGTTCCAGCAGGACTATAAAACTTGCACTGACTAAGGGAGACTTCCTAGTATTCTCACAATTACAAAACACAAACAAACACAATCCAATATAAACACCTCTACAACTTGACTAGTAATAAAATCACGCAAATATCATTATCATTAAACTGTATTATTGCTACAACACTGTCACATTGAGATAAAAGCAAAAATATCATCAAAAGAATCTTATAGATGGAAAATAAATACAAGTGTTTTAATATGTATTATATATAACCTACTTATAATGACTACATCAAAATCACAGCTTATAAAAGTCATAACTGTGTTAAAAACACAAATATTTACATCAAATATATAATTACAAGTATCACGTTACAAAAACATTAAGATATTCTTACCTAAGCACCTAGAAATGATTTTCTTCATTATGTCAATTTCATGTCCATCGTGATAACGTCACACCTGTATGCGTTACCTTCACATTAACGACTGACGTTTGATCTTATCTTTCTACTATCACAAGAAACACAATCCAAACTCATCATCTTATTTATATATCAGCGTCTTTACGCTACTCCTATTTCTGTGCCTTCCCACTTGATTTTTTACTTTGATAGTGTTCAGATTATACGGATATAAATGATCCGGAACTATTTTAGAAGGACTCCCAATGAGATGATTTGATTAATTTGATAAAGTCTCGGAACCTTCTCCACCGTAATTCAGAGTGATGATATTCACTTTATTTTCCAGTAACAATACAGAATATAATGATTCGGAACACACAAATATCATAAACACTAACTGAACAATTTTTTTTTATTTAAATTGGATTATCGAATCTTTTTATTCAAACTAGACATATATTTGTTTATCACCATCCCATCCTGCCTTTCTCTTTACAGTATAGTTCCTTATTGTGTGACCACTTCTTTGTTAGTAAATGTCAATCCAATATTTTCAAATCGGCAGATCAAACAAATTAACTGAATGTATATCCATCACGATTCTGTTCCAGAATGAAGCCAATTTTTGACTACGATCTTATTGATCTCAGTTTTTAGAAGAGTATTCCTACACTAACCACAATCAGATCTAATTTACAGACGGTAAATAAAATTTTACATAAATATCTATCATGTACTTGAATCCTAAAGAGGCTGTCACGATTTATACAACTAACTGGCGCTGAAGATGATAAGTTTATCTATAAAATCTGTTGTATCACCGCTTTGTAACAACATCACTTACGATCAGTGATACCTAAAGAAACCGACATTACAGATGTCATTAGCAACTTTGTTTTGTCTTTGCTTTACTGCTGTTTTACGTCCCCAAAGACCTTACAGAAACGATCATCTTGAGCATTTGTTTTTGTCGCTTTTGCAAAACAATATTTTGTTTTGCTGATAATTTTTATACGGAGATGTCACCAGCTTCAGGTGAAGTGCCACAAGATTTGACCTGTGCTATGGACTGACACCAATTTAATGAGGGTTCATTAATAAGACATCCCATCATGACACAGGATCTTGGTTTTAAGACTCGTCTATAAGACCATTAACTTTCAAATTGTATGTCAAGTGCTTTTCAGAGGAACGGTCACTACCATTTTTTCAAAGTCTGATGTGGGACCGAGAAAAAACCCGGGACCTTCCACTTGGAAGTCAAACACCCTACCACTAGACCATCACAAGCAGTCATTATCAACTGGAAAGGTGTACTTATTTAGACTCTCATGTAAATAGGGTCAACATTTTACTTTTGTTGTGTAAAACTTTGATTTTTGGTAATTACTTGATAATATGAACTTAACTACATTGACTTAAAACAAATGAATAAATTAAAAACATGTATTAATACAACATTTATTTTGTACTGGGTGACTAATAAAATCAGAGCACATACCCCAGAGCACATACTCTACAAGCTCTGCAGAGTGACTGCAATTTTTAAAATCCTCTACAAGAACCACAGAACGACCACAATATAAAATCCTCTACAAGAACCACAGAACGACCACAATATAATAATTTGCCAACCATCACTATATATCCTCTACAATCAGATTGACCACAATATAATAATCTGCCAACCATCACTATATATCCTCTACAATCACAGATTGACCACAATATAATATTTTGCCAACCATCACTATATATCCTCTACAATCACAGAATGACCACAATATAATAATTTGCTGACCATCACTATATATCCTCTACAATCACAGATGACCACAATATAATAATTTGCTGACCATCACTATATATCCTCTACAATCACAGATTGACCACAATATAATATTTTGCCAACCATCACTATATATCCTCTACAATCACAGAATGACCACAATATAATAATTTGCTGACCATCACTATATATCCTCTACAATCACAGATTGACCACAATATAATAATTTGCCAACCATCACTATATATCCTCTACAATCACAGAATGACCACAATATAATAATTTGCTGACCATCACTATATATCCTTTACAATCACAGATTGACCACAATATAATAATTTGCTGACCATCACTATATATCCTCTACAATCACAGAATGACCACAATTTAATAATTTGCCAACCATCACTATATATCCTCTACAATCAGATTGACCACAATATAATAATTTGCTGACCATCACTATATATCCTCTACAAGTAAGACAGAATGACCACAATATAATAATTTGCTGACCATTACTATATATCCTTTACAAGTAAGGCAAAATGACCACAATATCACAGTTTGTTAACAATCAATGTATAACAGCTACAATCACCACTGAATGACCACAATATAATTTGCTGACCATCACTATATATCCTCTACAATCACCTACAATTCCTAACATTTTTTTTAAAACTTCTGCAGTTGAAACTGTCTTGAAAGACCACCACTTTCTGCTGCAGAACAATTTTTCTCACAAGACCGGTGGTCTTGTATGGCAGCAGTCTGATAAGACAGGTTCCACTGTATTAAATTTGAATCACCATTAAAAGATAACGAAATCAATTTCACCTATGATAATCACCATTAACAATACAAAGTTTCCTGCCTTCACATATAAATAATGAAATGTATCTAAGAAACAGTAATCCTTTGAGAACTAAGTCATTTGCAAAATAAATTCTGTCTTTCAGTTTAATATTCACCATTATTTAAGTTATCTCATAATTTTCAGCTACATACCAAATTCGACTAATATTTGGGGAAAATATTTCAAGATGATTATCCGAAACCCAAAATGGCAAACAGACAAACAAGAGAGACTGATTTGATCTTTGATCCATGGGGGATTAAAAAGTCTGAAATTCCTTATAAACATGATTATAAGTTAACTTTTTAACTACTAGACCAAATATAAACATATTCCATTTTGTCCGCTGGAGATCAGCTTCATAAAATCTAGTTAATTCTTTCATACATATGTAAGCATTTTCAAGGGAATTAGATGTGCAATCATACTGATTTGATTGGATTTTAGAGTAGTGTTCTATGCCCCACTCAACAATTTTCCAGTTACATGGTGACCGCCAGTTTTTATTGGTGGAAGAGATAACCCGGTTACAATGTACCCGGGAAGAGACAATGGGCCTTCCACAACTTAATTGGCAATCTTTCTCACAAAAACCAGCTTAGGTTCCAGCAGGGCTGCAATGACCAGAAATGAGAGACTTCAGTTCAAAGCACGATGCCCTTACCTTTTTGGCCATGGAAGCCCTGAAATAACATTGTTGACAATTTAAAGTAACAACAGAATCATCTGATTTCTTTACGGTCCACTGGGAAATTCCCTGACCGTGTTGTTGTGTTGTTCGTTCAACAGCCAACTTTCAGTATTTTTATTTCATTCAGAGAATTAATAACAAATGGCAGAATCTGTGTGTGATAAATGCTTTATACACAAACTTTTGTACTAGATAATTGACAATTTTACAAACACCAATTAGATCTAGATGAAAAGATTGAGAGACCTGGAATTCCCATAGGGTATACACTTGTGACATGTGCACTCCTGAATTATTGACAAGGTCAGAATGAAACTGATGCTGTTATTGGACAGCGCATTATTTAACAGAGTAAAGAGATATCCTCCGAGAATTGTCAATGAATCTGACTGGAACATAACCAGGTAACTTAGAAATTGGTCTGATGAATGGAAAATAAAGTGATAGATGTGGTTATTTAGTCTGTGAAAGGAACCTCAGTGTTGAGTTTATTGGTTGCTATTTTGACTATACATAAAAAATTCCCTCAATCTAGTCTCTCCGGGGCAGCATTTCTACAAAGGTTGTAAATTAGTGATGGGTAATTGTATGGCTTAAGCACAAAATTCATTGGTTACTAATTAATATCTTTTTGTTACAGATTGACCTGCATATTTTTTACTTATTTTACATCTCATTACTAAATAACTTGATTTACAGACGACCATTTATTTATGTTTTACATATATATATTATATATATATATATATATATATTTATAAACTGGAATCTCATTTTCAAATAATTCACGGTACCACCCTTATTACTTCGAAATATCCAGAATTTGAGATATCAAAAAGTTTAATAAACATTTTTCTATCCAGAGAAATGGAGACCATCTGTTCAACTTTGACATATCCGGAAATTTGAATCATCCAATTTCGACTATATATATATACATGCTATAAAGTCTAACTTTATCATAAAAATATGAAACTGAAGAAGAATAATTAAGATGTTAAAACAACAACAAACCCAGAAACACAGACAGTTCAAAAGTATAATTCAGAGAGTTCAACAGTGTAATTCCGACAGTTCAATAGTGTAATTCAGATAGTTTAACAGTATCATTCTGACAGTTCAACAGTGTCAATTCGACAGTTCAACAGTGTCATTCTGACAGTTCAACAGTGTCATTCAGATAGTTCAACAGTATAATTCAGACAGTTCAATAGTGTAATTCCGACAATTTAACAGTGTCATTCCGACAGTTCAACAGTATCATTCCGACAGTTCAACAGTATAATTCCGACAGTTCAACAGTGTCATTCAGATAGTTCAACAGTGTCATTCCAACAGTTCAACAGTATAATTCAGACAGTTCAACATTATAATTCAGACAGTTCAACAGCATAATTCAGACAGTTCAATAGTGTAATTCAGACAGTTCAACAGCATAATATAGATAGTTCAACAGTATAATTCAGACAGTTCAACAGTATAATTCAGACAGTTCAACAGTATAATTCAGACAGTTCAATAGTGTAATTCAGATAGCTTAACAGTATCATTCTGACAGTTCAGTAGTGTAATTCAGACTTCTATTTGTTTCAAGGTAGTGTTCTGGACCACAATGAACAATTTTTCAGTTATATGGCAGGAAGTTTTTAATGCTGAAAGAGAGACCCCGATTACAACGTACCAGGGAAGAGGACATTGACCTTCCACAAGTAAACTGACGAACATCCACACAATATAAGCTTAGGTTCCTGCTCAAACTTATGCTGATTAGAGGCAAGAGACATCATGGATTATTGATGTGCAATGTTCTAACCACTCCCCCAAATAGGGCCCCTAATTCTGATGTAAAAACTCAACAGAAACAAGGCCAGTAATTCCAGTACATCTCCAGTGAGATCTTAACCCATACATAACAACACACAGACACAGTAACACAGAATCCCTAACATTTCACTGAAATCGGATGACTCAAACAGGCACAAATCACTTATGTTTGTTTTTGTGCAAAATTGATAGGGATGTTATCAGAATATCATACAGCGACCAAAACAAGTGCAATAATGGTCCAAAATCAATATGAAAATATCAGACTCATTTTGTACGATTCCGCTTGCTATACGCAAGTTTAATTTCTTATCAATACATCAACGAAAAATTGAAAGTTTGGTAGTACTCAATTTAAACATTTCACACAACGTAGGAATGAAAATGTTTTCCTGTACAACATAAGGAGTGGAGATATTGGCATCCTTTGAAATAACAACAGCCATCATAATTTGCGCCACATTACATTATTCCCAGAGGAAAGATTTGTTCCAATCAGTAGATTTTATAGCCATTGTGTTAGATCTTACGGTCTCTCAGAGGCAAAGAATAAAAAAGAAGAAAGAATTGAGAATCGCTATTTATTTCCTGTGGTTTTTATAATTCTGTCAGTAACGTCATCATAAAATGAACTGCAGTAATTATATTTTCATATTCCTCGCTGCATACAAATCATCGGAAGTGGATACATGGACAACTCTGCCAAGAATGTAAGTGGCAATAAAGAAACAAATACTGATAAGAAAATATAATAGAATGACGGAATGACCAGTTGGTGATTAAATAACTGACAATTGCCAAATGATATACATGGATATCATGAAACTTGGGCTTTGGAATTTTTTTCTAGTTTTGAAAGGTGTTTTATATCCACTCAACAATTTTTCAGTTATATGGCGGTGGTCAGTTTTAATTGGTGGAGGAGAGACTCTGATTATAACATACTCAGGAAGAGACCATTAGCCTCCTGCAAGTAAACTGGTAAACTTTCTCACAAGAATCAGCTAGGGTTCTAGTGTGGCTTGAACCTGCACTGACCAGAAGTGAGTTCTATGGTTCAAAGCCTGCTGCTGTAACTACTTGGTCATGGAAGAGGGCCCAGGCTTCGAATGCCATGATGTCAAATTATTTTTTGATTTGATTTGATTTGATTTTTTGTTTTACGCCATACTCAACAATCTTTCAGTCATATGATGGCGTCCAGTTTTTATTGGTGGGGTTACTCAGGTAAAGACCACCGACCTTCCGCAAGTAAACTGGCAAACTTTCTCACATAATTCGAAACGACCATAGCGGGATTCGAACCAGAGGTGAGAGGCCTTGTGATTTAAAACGCAATGCTCTAACCACTCGGCCACGGAGGCCCCTGTCAAATTATTGACTTTCAGATAGATTATTAGGCCATTCCAGTTTTTTCACATGGATGGCATTTACAGTACTGGTATGCCTGTGCTTTAATCCTTTAGCCTAAAATTTTGCTTCTGTTTTAAATTTGCCTTTCCATCTAGGGGTTAAAATTGTGAAAATTAAAGTGAATGATGAAAGTTTCTAGGTTTAAAGATTATAATTTTCTACAACAAAATCTGTAGGAAGACTTGATGTAGATTTATAAATATTTCTCCACTTAGGTGGTAGAACAAAAAATCTAAGCCCATGTGGCAAACTTCTTAAATGTCTAACCTGATGTTTCTGCCAGACATTGAAAAATCATCCCTCCAATGGTTGAGATTTTTCTGTCTTGTCCAACTAAGGGAGAAATGATTATTTACTTTCACCTGCTTTTGATGTATATGTATATAACCATAAACATTTTCGCACATGAATGCAATCATAATTTTCATCGCTATCTTGACATTCATTTTTGCTACAGATACTTCGGTGATAACTGTCCCTTTATGACCGAGTTTTCAAAATAACTACATTGATCGTGATGTTGGTGTTAAAAACAAATAGAAATCACTAAAGCCAGACGCTATGTGTGTATAATAACTATCGTTGAAGGAAGTCATTTAATAAACTGCGTTCAGACATCTAGGATCGTAAGAATCATTATCCAGGCCAAGAGAATACGACATACTTTTACAGCTAGGACTATAAATCGGTAAGTTGCTGGTAAAAGCTTTCAATCAACAGCACCTATAAAAAGACCAATCAAAGGCTATTTATTAGGAAAAAAGAATGGGAAAAGCCTATAATCTAATTTGCCACTATCATTTTTGTATTTGTTTTAACTTGCCACTCTACAGCAAATTATAATTGATGACAAATCTGTAGTAACCATTTCTGTGATGCTAATGTGATTTAATTAAATGCCAAACACAACCTTACAGTAGTTTGACAATTATTACATACAAAGCGTGAAGGCATTGATTTAATTCAACATAGACAGATCATCAAATGGCAGATGTTCACATATCAATTTTATTTAGCAACTATTTTACAAAATATTAATCAATATAGGCAATGAATTTTATGAAGTTTGGGTAAAAAAAGGGGGAAACTTGTCATCCAAAATTGATGATTAATATCGATAGGATGACTTAAAGATACATTTTGTACATAAAGTATAGAACAGTTCACAATGATGAATACCAGTCTAAATATGTCATTGTGGTAGGTGAAGCAGTCTAAATATTGCGTCATTTAAACTAGGGTCCTATTCACAAAAATACAAAAGCTGTTTGTAAAACACTTATGCCCTCTTCACCAATAAACGGAAACTCTGAATAATTGGAAATTTCAAGGGGCATAATTCTGTCAAAAATTGTTTGATGGTAACCAAGTAAGAACTTGATCTTGATATTCCCATGATATATCTGTATGCCAAATTTCATTTCAATATGTGGAACGGTTGATACTGAACAGAAACTGTTGGTGTATGGATTGACCGACTACCAACTGACTGACAGCGGAAAAGCAATATGCTCTTCCTTCTATGAAGAAGGCATAATAAAGTATAAATGTAAAAATATAAAATATTAATGTAACAAGGGGCATAACTATGTCAAAAATTATTAAATGGTAACCAAAAAAGATATTCTCATGATGTATTTATATGCCAAATTTCATTTCAATAAGTGCAGAGATAATGAACAGAAACTGTTGGTGTATGGACCAACCTACTGACATACCAACCTACCAACAGACCAACCGGCAGAGTGGCAAAGCAACATGCCCTCCTTCTTTGAAGGGGGGCATCAAAAAATGTAAGTCTGAGACTAGGACTTAAACTTAACTCATCAACCCCTGAAAAATAATGGACTCTTCTGTAAATCAATGATTCAGACCTGTCCTAATGTGTCTACACAAGTGAATGAATAAAGTTTACTTGTACAAATATACTTGAGATATATTCACAAACATACCCATATCTCCCTTAGCACAATTGTGTAAGAACAGAGTGAGGTCATAGCAACAATTAAAAGTGCACATGTAATACCACCTAAACACAATGAGATGACCTCTGTTCTCTCACTGATCATAACCACAAAATAAAATGTAACTGAAATGATGAGGAGTTACAGAATTTAATTACCATGGTAGCCAAAATTAAAAAAAAAAAACCTGTGACAATTACGGTCATCATTAATAACCAAAGACAAACAAAAATTTAGGGAACTGACTCTCTTCATATAATCAATTTCATCGGTTGATTAAAAAAAAAAATACCCAATGATGAATGAATACATGTAATGATAAACAAAAATGTATACTTGTTATTCTCCATGCTGTTCTTGTTAATGTGTTTGTAGACACTTCCATAAACACCGATAATCTCTAAATCATCAGAATATTGAAGCAATTTACGCAAATAAACTTGTCAAGAATTGATTCCACTGAAGATCACTTGCAGTCATCAGATTTCAGCCATATTGGTTTACATAAAGATTGTTAATTATCAAGAATCCTTTGAATCGCATACCCTATATAGATCTACTTAAAAGTGAAGTATACTGATACATTGTACAACTAAGGTCCTGTGTAATTGAGGACCCTTGTGACCTGTGTAAATGAGGCCCTGTAACAAGACCTGCATAACTGAAGTAAAGTAAGATCAAGGTCCTGTGTAACTGAGGTCCTGTAACAGGAACAGTGTAACTGAGGTACTGCAAGACCAAGGTCCTGTGTAACTGAGGTACTGTGAGATAAAGGTCCTGTGTAACTGAGGAACTACAAGACCAAGGTCCTGTGTAACTGAGGTACTGTGAGATAAAGGTCCTGTGTAACTGAGGAACTACAAGACCAAGGTCCTGTGTAACTGAGGTACTGTGAGATAAAGGTCCTGTGTAACTGAGGAACTACAAGACCAAGGTCCTGTGTAACTGAGGCCCTGTAAATGGACCTGTGTAACTGATGTACTGCAAGACCAAGGTCCTGTGTAACTGAGGTACTGTGAGATAAAGGTCCTGTGTAACTGAGGAACTACAAGACCAAGGTCCTGTGTAACTGAGGCCCTGTAAATGGACCTGTGTAACTGATGTACTGCAAGACCAAGGTCCTGTGTAACTGAGGTACTGTGAGATAAAGGTCCTGTGTAACTGAGGTACTGCAAGACCAAGGTCCTGTGTAACTGAGGTACTGCAAGACCAAGGTCCTGTGTAACTGAGGTACTGTGAGACCAAGGTCCTGTGTAACTGAGGTACCGTGAGACCAAGGTCATATGCAACTGAGACCCTGTAACAGGACCTATGTAACTGAGGTACTGCAAGACCAAGGTCCTGTGTAACTGAGGTACTGTGAGACCAAGGTCACGTGTAACTGAGGTACTGTGAGACCAAGGTCCTATGTAACTGAAGCCATGTAACAGGACCTGTGTATCTGAGGTACTGCAAGACCAACGTCCTGTGTAACTGAGGTACTGCGATACCAAGGTCCCGTTAAAATGAGGTTCTGTGAGACAAAGGTCATGTGCAACTGAGGCCTGTCACAGGACCTGTGTGAAACTGAGATAATGTGATAACAAGGTCCTGTTTAATTGAGGGTCTGTGTGACGTAAAGGTTCTATGCAAAAAAAGTTCTTTGTAACTCTGATTATGTCACAAAAGTCCTGTATGGCTAATATCTGTGTGACTAAGGTTCTATGTGACTTAGGTTCCATGAGACTTAAGTTCCCATGTAATTGAAGTCCTGTATGTCAAAAGCCCTGTAACAAGACCTGTGTAAGAGTTAATGTGAGACTAAAGTCCCTTGTAACTAGGGTCTGAATAATTAAGGACCTGTGTGATTAAGGTCCTATATGACATAGGTACAATGTGACAAAGATATTGCAAGACCGATGTCCTGTGTGACAAAGGTCCTGTATGACTGACAAACTGTGTGACTGTGGTTCTGTGCGACTGATGTCCTGTGTGACAAAGGTCCTGTATGACTGACAAACTGTGTGACTGTGGTTCTGTGCGACTGATGTCCTGTGTGACAAAGGTCCTGTATGACTGACAAACTGTGTGACTGTGGTTCTGTGCGACTGATGTCCTGTGTGACAAAGGTCCTGTATGACTGACAAACTGTGTGACTGTGGTTCTGTGCGACTGATGTCCTGTGTGACAAAGGTCCTGTATGACTGACAAACTGTGTGACTGTGGTTCTGTGCGACTGATGTCCTGTGTGACAAAGGTCCTGTATGACTGACAAACTGTGTGACTGTGGTTCTGTGCGACTGAGGTCCTGTGTGACTGAGGTCCTATGTGACTGAGGTCCTGTGTGACTGAGGTCCTATGTCACTGAGGTCCTATGTGACTGAAATTCTGTGCAACTGAGGTCCTGTGTAACTGAGTTCCTGTGTTACTGAAGTTCTGTGTGACTGAGGTCCATTGTGACTGAAGTATTCTGTGACTAAGTTCCATTGTAACTGAGGTGTTGTGTGACTGAGGTCCAGTGTGACTGAGGTGCTGTGTTACCAAGGTCTTGTGTGACTGAGATCATGTTACTGAGGTCACATTAACAAGATTCCTGTGTGATTAAGATCCTTTGTGTTTATGGTTCTATGAGACAAAGGCCCTGTGTGACTAATGTCATTTGTGAAAAGGTC